>CM050166.1:246953500-247293500 GCA_027410445.1 Discoglossus pictus | reverse complement strand
TTCATAAGACCATATATATTATAATAGAGTAAGTGTGATAATAACTTGAGACTTGTGAATAAATCTGAAGCATTTAAAGTGTCAATAAGTGTGCAATCTTATTGAAGTATTCTAGGAATAAACTTTGATATCAAAAAAAGGGGAGGGGGGAGGGGAAAAGTGAGTGTGTACACATTATTCATTTTTAAAAAATATATAATATTACTATCTCAATTTTGCTCTGATAAGCCACTGAGGAGTATATAAAAATGAGATGACTTGTGTGTCAAAGTTAGTGTTTATCCTAAATATTAGGAAAATATTAATTAGTGAATGAAAGATTTTGTTTTAAAATATTACTCTTAAAAATGGTTTTGTATAAATATCTATATGAACCTCAACTATGGATGAAATTTTGAAGTCTGTGTCTCTTAGTAAGTAGCTCTTGGTTATGACTGCAAAAAGACCAATGAAAAGTAATTTGTCAAAAGTAGTTATGGTTATATCTGAACTACATGTGTTTAGAAGTTGGGATTTTGGGATGTTAGAAGTCAATATGAATGACCCAGTAGTTATTAATATAGAAAGGCTGAAAACGAGGAATCTTCATTAAGACCATTTGGGCTGAGTGCTCTCAAAGCGTAGATCCAGCTGCATTCCAACTGTAGCAGCCTTCTACCACTATCGCCACCTCTAGGTCCTAAGCGTATACCATCAACTACATGGAACTTTAGGCAGTTTTGATCTTCAGGATGGTATAGTCTCATGTGTTTCGATACTGGTGTGTCCAGCTTATTCCTAATAGATCCTATATGCTCAAGTATTCTTCGCCTCAATTGTCTGTCTGTCTTTCCCACGTAGATTTTTCCACATTTGCAAACTGCCACATATATCAATGACGTCGATATACAGTTATAGAACCTCTTTATAGGGTATTTTCTCTTAGTTTTTGGATGTTCAAAGAATTTCTCCACTGCAATGAATTTGCATGCCTTGCAGTGTCCACATTGGTATAGTCCATTCGTAGCTTTTAGCCAGTTCTGTTCTTTATCTTTGGAAAAATGGCTATGAGTTAGCTTTTCTCTTAAACTGGTTCCACGTCTGTATGTGACAGATGCTCTTTCAGATATAACTTTATTCAGCGTTGGATCTTCTTTGAGATGATGCCAATGTTTCGCCAATATGGCGTGTATATCTGTACTATTTGTACCAAAGGTGAGAATACATCTAATTTGCTCTTCCTCTTGTTCTTGTTCCATCGGGTTTATTTTGTTCTTATACAATAGTTGTGGTCTCTGTTTTTCTAGTGCATTCTTATAGGCGCATTTCAGCACTCTGTTTGGATAGCCTCTGTTTTTGAAGCGTTCCTTTAGTTCTTTTGCCTGAATTTTAAAGTCTTCAATTGTGTCACAATTTCTCCTCAGGCGAATATATTGCCCTGTTGGTATTCCTCGTTTGAGGGGCAAGGGATGCTCACTTTTCCAATCAAGCAATGAATTGGTTGCAGTGCTCTTCCTAAACACTGTTGTATGGAGGTTTCCATGGTTATCCTTTTTAATATAAAGGTCCAGAAATTCTAGAGCCTGCTCATCTATCGTATATGTAAATTTCAGATTCATATCATTGTCGTTGAGGTTGTTTACAAAATTTTGAAAGTCCCTTTTTGATCCAGTCCAAATTATGAGGACATCATCGATGTATCTCTGCCACAACAATATGTCCTTGGTATGGTTCTCATTTTTATTTGCAAAGGCTATAGTTTGTTCCCAATATCCTAGGAACAGGTTGGCATAATTAGGGGCACATGATGTTCCCATTGCTGTGCCCCTAATTTGCCTATACCATTTTTTATCAAATATGAAGAAATTTTTAGTAAGTATAAAATTGAGTAGGGATAACAAAAAGTTATTCCATTCTTCTTCTTCAACTCTTTTTGCACTTAGAAAATGTTTCACTGCACTTATGCCTAGGTGGTGTGGTATACTGCTGTAAAGTTGCTCCACGTCTATGCTTGCTAGGTAGGCCGTTGTTGGTATGTGGATGCTATCTAAACTTCTGAGTACATCTGAAGTATCTTTGATGAAGGAAGGTAGCGTTACAACTAATTCCTTTAGATTATCGTCCACTAGTCGGCTTATTCTTTCCGTTAGGTTGCCATTGCCGGATATGATCGGCCTTCCAGGTATTGGGAATGTTTTTTTGTGAATTTTGGGCAAGGCATAGAACGTGGCTACTACTGGGCAATTCGGCAGTAAATATTTAAGATTCTTCTCAGAAATAAGGTTTACTAAGGATTACATTTATATACCAACACATCTGCAACTATAAGCCCTCAGCTAATTGGCTTTGTCCACATACTGAATAGCCCTTGTGGCACTGGTTGACGCTTTTTTAATATAAAAGTTTTTTAACCCAAAAATAGTTAATTTTTTATTTTTGTTTATCCAATGATTTGCAAAACCTTTTTGTTTATATGAGGATAACTTCCAATGATCCACTTTTTCTGGCTATTCCCTATCATCTAGTTTGGCTATCACTACTGGGTCACCAATAGTGCATATGGACCATATCTCTGATACCATATACGCTGACTATCAATATCCAATTAGCACTACACCTCTAATTAGTCATAATTAGACACCGGTATAAGCCACCATCACATGTATGCACAGTTACAGCTAGACATTTTGCACTATCAATATTCCCTAGACACTTATCGTGGTTATTTTTCCACAAAATCTATCAACGGATTATAATCCTTATACTTCACGACATTATATCACACATACTTGGTCAATTGACCTCCAGCTTCACGCACACACAATTCACACATCACATGACCAGAGATGGTCCAGTCAGTTGGCAGTCAACCTCATAAATATTCTTAACTATTAGGGTTAATTGTTCACCAACTTTTATTTTTAACCCCTTCTTTTTAAATCACTTTAGAGCAAGCCGGGTAGGCAGCTCACATTAAAAATATCAAAAGAACGTTTTTATTTAATAATTATATTATCATATATATATATATATACACATATAAATATATATATAAACACACATATATATATATATATACACACATATATATATATGTATGTATTTATATATATGTATGTATGTATGTATGTATATATATATATATATATATATATATATATATATATATATATATATATATATAAAGATACTGAGGTATATATCTAGTAATACAGTGTTCTAGTAAGATGTGGAATGTGATGCACAATTAATAAACTAACAGAAGTACACATGGTGTCAGATGCCTTCCAGCAGCCCCCACGGGCTCATGTAGGAGGGGGTACACACACACACAAACACACAGTGAATGCAGAGCACACATAGACTGCATAACACACACAAACACAATGACTGCAGAGCACACACACAAACAGTGCAGAATACACACATAAACACAGAATTAATGCAGAACACACACACACTGCAGAGCACATAAACACACTGAATGCAGAGCAGACACAGAAACACACACTGCAAGGGAACCAACACTGTCTGCACAACACACACACAGACTGCAGAGAACACACTCTCACTGCAAAGCAAGCACTGACTGCAGGTGACCCTGTGGGTGCAGTTTCCCTGTCCGCCCCTGGGAGCGCAGTTTCCTGGCTGTGCCTCTGTCCCGGCTCAGATCTTGGGCTCAGTACTCAGGGCTGTGAGAGGCCACCTCTGCCGGGAGGCAGATCAGAGACACAGGAGAGAGCTGCACAGGGGGTAGAGAAGAAGGAGCATCACGGGGGGCTGAGGAGAGGAAGAGCAGTGCAGGGGGGGAGAGAAGAAGGAGCATCGCGGGGGGGCTGAGGAGAGGAAGAGCAGCACAGGGGGGAGAAGAAGGAGCATCGCGGGGGGCTGAGGAGAGGAAGAGCAGCACAGGGGGGGAGAGAAGAAGGAGCATCGCGGGGGGCTGAGGAGAGGAAGAGCAGCACAGGGGGGAGAGAAGAAGGAGCATCGCGGGGGGCTGAGGAGAGGAAGAGCAGCACAGGGGGGAGAAGAAGGAGCATCGCGGGGGGCTGAGGAGAGGAAGAGCAGCACAGGGGGGAGAGAAGAAGGAGCATCGCGGGGGGCTGTGGAGAGGAAGAGCAGCACAGGGGGGAGAGAAGAAGGAGCATCGCTGGGGGCTGAGGAGAGGAAGAGCAGCACAGGGGGGAGAGAAGAAGGAGCATCGCGGGGGGCTGGGGAGAGGAAGAGCAGCACAGGGGGGAGAAGAAGGAGCATCGCGGGGGGCTGAGGAGAGGAAGAGCAGCACAAGGGGGAGAGAAGAAGGAGCATCGCGGGGGGCTGAGGAGAGGAAGAGCAGCACAGGGGGGAGAGAGGAAGAGCAGCACAGGGGGGAGAGAAGAAGGAGCATCGCGGGGGGCTGGGGAGAGGAAGAGCAGCACAGGGGGAGAAGAAGGAGCATCGCGGGGGGCTGAGGAGAGGAAGAGCAGCACAGGGGGGAGAAGAAGGAGCATCGCGGGGGGCTGAGGAGAGGAAGAGCAGCACAGGGTGGAGAAGAAGGAGCATCGCGGGGGCTGGGGAGAGGAAGAGCAGCACAGGGGGAGAGAGGAAGAGCAGCACAGGGGGGAGAGAAGAAGGAGCATCGCGGGGGGCTGAGGAGAGGAGGAGGAGCACTGACCGGGAGGGCAACAACTCACTGTGCAGGGGGTGAGGAGAGGGATCTAGAGCCAAGACTGGGGGATCTAAAGCGGAACCGGAACTGGGCGGCCCTGCACGGGGCATTGTGGGGAGGAGGTGGCTGCTCCATCCCAACAACTAAGGCCCTTGCACGCAGCCCTCGCTACGCGTGAGCAACGGGCCGTACGCTGCGGGCAAGGGCCGCTTTGCGAGGGCCGCGGGCTCGCTACGCGAGCCCGCAAGCGTTAGCAACGGCCCGTACGCTCACAACTATATATGTGACTAGCGACTTGCCCGTCAAAAAATGACGGCAATGTGATGTATATGTTTGTGAAGTTGTTTAGTTATTTAAATATATTTTTGACCCTTGTAAGTATTGTGATATGAAGATGTATTTTTGTAAAACGTTGATGTAATGGTTTTTTAAAATGAAATTTGTATCTGAAGAATTGTTCACTTTAATATACATAGAATCCATATAAAAGTAAAAAGTAAAAAGACTTTTTTAAACGTACCAAATTTTAACATGAAGTTTAAAATATATGTAAGCAATAACCTTGAAAGTATATATTTTTAAAATGGAACTTTATTTTTTATGTAACTTTGTGATTTTTGCAAAACATTTGTCTAATTTTGAACATTATAAACAGGAACATAGTAAATACATTTTGTAACATAATTTTGAATTAAAAGTATTAACATTTCAATGTAAAAACAGTTTAACTTGAAATTAATCAGTATTAACATGCAATTTATATCAGAATAATTGTTAAGTTTAATATACATTGAATGTAGAGGAAGGCATAAAGTAAAAACTCTCCTTAAACCGTACGTAATTAAAGTAATTCATTACAGAGCACATAAACTGTCGATAAACATTAATGTAGGTAGTAATCTTAAGATAACATAGAATATTTACATTGTGACTTAAAAGGTGCTTGAGCTCTTAACATGAACTTTGTAATATGTTGAATGAAATAACTTGAAAATATTGTTTTTAAACTTGTAACATTAGAAACATTAACATAGTGACTTAACATTTTAACATAATTTTTCATAGAAATGCAAGGCAAGTATTTTGTGAGGCGAATTATCCATAAACATGACTTCCATTAATTATGACTGAATTAAACAACCAATTATTTTGTATTTTTGAATGTTTTTTCAAAATGTTTGCATGGCTTTAGTTTGTATCCTGCAAAGTCATAGTACTTCATAGTAGACAATGTTTTTAGTAAAAATACGTCCATCTTCTAATAAATCACCTTGACTTTCATTGTTTTCAATGTAAACTTTAATAGCCTGTGGATTTTTGCAACGTGACAACGCAACGTACAATTGACCATGTGCAAGTAAATACCCACAGATTTGAAAGTTTGACCTTGTGATTTATTAATGGTCATGGCAAATGCCATAATAATGGGAAATTGTCTTCTTTGAAGTATAAAAGGGAGACTACTTTCACTTGGTGCTAAATCTATTCTTGGTATGAAAACTCTCTCTCCTTTATGTGTCCCAGTTAAAATTTCAGCATCTATAAAATGGTCCTTTAATTGTTGAACAATTAATCTTGTGCCATTGCATAGGCCTTTTTTGGGGTTCATATTTCGCAGTAACATGATAATTGCACCTTTCTTTAGCTGCAAAATATGTGGTGGCATTCCAGAAGGAGTTAAAGAGTTAATGAATTCAGTTGAAAAGTTTGCCTGACTTTCATTGTCATCAGCAAGTACAGAATCAGCACTGTGATAATTTCTTTGTGGTGCATTAATGTTTTTTAAGATTTCATTATTGAGTATTAATGCATCTTTATTTTTACACGTCAGTATAACTTGGTTGGCAAGCTCGGAATATTCTTCGTTATTTATGCTCCCTTCAAATATAGCCGATATAATATCTTGTTGACAAATCATATGAGGTGGGATCTCTACAGTGTCGTCAGGTAAATGTAGTATTTTTTCTGTTCTGCCTTCTCCAATTTTAATAAGCCAATTATTGAAATCAGTTTGGCCTTCTGATCTCATATTTTGTTGCAGTTGAAGATGGGTAAAATGTTTCCATACTGTACTTGACTTTATACATGTTTCAATAATGTCTGTTCGATTTCCATGTACAACGACAGGTAATGTTTGTCTAAAATCGCCACCCAACAACATTACCTTTCCACCAAATGGAAAAATATTATCCATGACTTCACGAAGCAAACGGTCAATACATTGGAGGGCATAGCATGACATCATTGTGGCCTCATCTATTATAATTAATTTACATTTCTTCAATTTCTTTGCTTGTAAGGATGTCATGCAAATATCTGACACAGAATTTTCCAAAATAGGCACTGGCAGTTTAAATCCACTATGAACAGTTCTTCCACCTTCTAATAAAAGTGCAGCAATTCCAGTAGTGGCAAACGCCATTGCTATTTTTCCTTGTGCTCGTACTGAACTCATTAATAAATTGTACAAATATGTTTTTCCTGATCCGCCAGGTCCATCAAGATAGAAATAACGCTCTGTCACCATGTCATCATCTATAGCATTTTTAATGGCATGAAATGCTTGCAATTGTAGTGTATTTAAAGTTGCAAGTCTTTCTTCTGTTCTTTCTGCTTGTAGTTGAATGTCATAGTCTTCAAAGTTAATGTCATCTATTAGACCTGGATCAGGCAAATTAAAACTTGCACAACTTAATCCATGAGTTAAAAAGACTTCTTGGATTTCCATTAAGGCTTTTAAGTGTGCAATGGGTTCATTGTATCGTCGCATAAAGTCTTGAGCCATATTACTTTTAAAAGTCTCCCACAAAGCTAATGCATTTGGAGCATTTGAGAAGATACAAATAAAAGCAAATTGTTCTCTCATCTGTCGTGGCATTTGACATTGTGCTGCTTCTTCTAAACATCTTTCCCACTCTGTATCATCAGCGAGTAAGTTTCTATGTCTTGCAGCTAAATGGAAGGTATCAAGACCCACTCTCTGGCTGGGGTCTGTTGATCGGATTTGGGTGACTCTGGACTTTTGGATTACAGGAACATCATGTCTCAGCCCTTGGTTTAGACTGAGCAATATTGACAGTAAGTCTGACGAATCTTACTGCAAGCATATGTCCCTGGGTAAATAATACATCTGCACACAAAGTCTTGATGAAAATTATGAACCACCTTTTATTTTGGAACCACATATTTAAAACATTTCACACACACACAGTGGAGGGAGTGGCTACTCTTAGTCAAACCCTCATTCCCCTCTGGCCATTCTCACAGAAGTAATTTGTGGGAACTTATTAGTCTCCTCCCCCAGGGCCTTCCCCAGGCGTGGCTACTAGTTCATTTTGGTCTGGACCTCAGACTGGAAACATACTGTATTGGCTCTTGAACTATGCCCCTGGGCTGGTGGTTGGGAAACCCCATACTATACTATTGTCCTGCGGTGCCTGGCAGTCTGGCAAATCTATTTGGTCTGCTATCTTCTTTGTTTACACTGAAGACCATATGGCCAACTCCTGACTGAGAGTTTATACAATGGGGGAGGGTTGACTAATTAAAACATAGCTATCACTCCACAATACAATATACAATATAATACTAACATATTATCCCCCATAACACAATATACAGATGGAGGCGATTGGTATATAACAGTGCCTCCTGGTAGGCACAACTAGTGGCCAACTTGAGTTATGACAGAAGGATTCATATACAATGTCATTAACAGTTCTTAATTGTTCAAAACTTTGTGCTCCTGGAACATTTAAAAGTAATATCCGTAAGCAAAATCGTTCAACATCTCTTGGACTGACTGTGTAAATTCGTGGAATTATTTTATTGCCTCTGGTTTTTCTTGCTCTCCATAATCCATTCACAAAAACATAGTGATATGGAATTTCAATATATAAGTATTGTGTTGCTTGAGCATCAGTGGAATTTAATGCAAACCATGCAGTTAGTGTAGTGTGACGATCTTCACTTTGGGCCAATGCATTCATTTCATTTCCAGCATGGAAATAGACTAAATGTCGTTGTGGCAAATGTACTGCTAACCTATATACTGCATGTGATCTATCATGCATTTCAAATTTTAAAAGCCGCCACATAGCTTCTGGCGCACTGACATAGCGAGCATCTACATGAGATGCAAGTTCATCATGTACTAACTCACTACTTTCAGGGTTGTCTGCACTTTTGACGACTACAGTAGCTGCATCGTAACCTTTGTAAATATATTTGTAGACATATTTAATGGATTTGATTCAATGGTATATACATAAGCAAGACATTTGCCAAATAACTGATTTATAGTGAAGTCACGTATTAATTCATTTAATTTGATCTTAAAAACTCTGGCTACTAAATCTGGTCGATCTGAAGCACTTTGTCCAAGAAGTAGATTTTGATTAATTTCTGGCCATTGTGGATTACATGTAAATGTCACAAATAAATCTGGTTTTCCAAATTTTGTCACAATAGCCATAGCATCATTGTATCTTTCTCTCATATTTCGAGGAGATCCTTGAAAGGAAGATGGTAAAATGATGGCTTTGCCAGCTGTCATGTCTCTGCTTGTAGCCACGTCAGCAACATAGTCCATGAGTCCACAATATTGTTCTACACGTAGTTTATCTTGTTGATATTTTATAAAGTTTAAATTATTTGCCTCAACTTGCAAATATGAATCAATAATCCATTGTTGTGTTAGTTTCCCACCACATAAAATTGGATTAAATTCATCTCTAATGGCAATTTGAGCAACTTTAAATTCAAGCATAGAAACATTATTTCGGATTCTAGCTTTAGCTTTTGGGTAACTGGGAAGGCTTAATTTTTGTTGCCAACCTGCTTCTCCGTGTGGGAAAAAGATGGGATATGTCATTGGATCTAAATTTGGACTTAAGATATTAATATTAATAAATGGTTGGTCCTCATTTCTGGGATATACTCTAATGTCTCTTTGAAATGGTGGTTCTCCTTCATCATTCTGAAAGACCATTGCAACCTCATTTGATGTTGGCAAGTTATAACGACGTTTATCAGTATGTCTGTCTCTTTTAAGCACCATATTAACCTTTGGCATGGGTAATTGATGTCTTTGTGCATGAAGTAGTTGTTCATTTTCTACTTCTGCCAATTTTTTGTAAGCTTTACTGTAGGGATTGTTGTCCATAATGTTATTTAGCTCTATAAAAACACTGGGTAAGCATTTTTTATTTTCTTCCATCTGCATACGTTGGTCAACAGCTTCCATTGTATCTAGGACATATAGTTGAGCGAATTTTCTTTGCTCTCCTTCCTCTGGATGTAAATGTGAAGTCCGATGATAAATTTGTCCTTGGACTTTAAAACAGTAAGGACCATGTCCTGGTACATTAGCAGCCAATGTTGCCCCCATAGATGCAAATGATATGGCACTATTGTAGGATCTTATGTTTGTCTTAAAATTTTTGTAATTTGGAAAAGTAGGTTCAGTCATAATATTTTGTAAATAGGTTGGAAATTGTTTCCTTTCTGGAAGTTTGAACTTTCCTTTTTGACAACAACTAATAAATTGTCCATCTCGGGGTCTCTCCTGTTTAAAATAATAAGCCTCACAAAATTGACATTGAGTAGTCATGTCCCCACAACTATGAACCTCTACTGCTAAAGACTTCAGTAAAAGACAATTTGCAAAGCATATTGGATGTTGACTTTCATATTCATCAGATGAAAAGTCATGAAATGTTTCAACAACAGGTTCTAAATGTTTAGTTTTTTTCGTAGCTTTTCTTGGTATATGTTGGACTTGTTTGGTTGAAATGTCCTGTAAGTTTTTAGTAAGAGTTTGTAAATGCTTTGTTTTTGTAGTTGCTTTTTTTGGTCTGTCTTGACTGGTATCTTGTAAAATGTCATCTGATGTTTTAGGAACAGTTTGTAAATGCTTTATTATCTTTTTATTTTTTTTGGTTGCATCTTTCATTTTTGCAGCTGATATTCTTTTATTTGCAAGTCTTTTGCGTTCTTTTTCTCGTCGAATTTCTTTCTCCTCCGGTGTCTGCTGGGCGGCCCATCTCTCTTGTCTTTCTCTAGTTTGACGTCTTTTCTTCTCTTCTTTGGTCTCGTTATCAGCCATATTAATCTGTAAAGGAAAAAAAAGTAAATGTAATTGTGTATATTTAAAATTGTAATTCCTGTTAAAGATTCTTGTGCACAATTGGTGAACTAAAAGGCAAATCATTAAGGTATCATTTATATTTAGAATGTATCATTTATATTTAGTAAAATTTATAATTCGTGTCCTCACTGGCTAAGAATGTGGCCAATCGAATAGTGCATAGGGTTAATCATAATCATATAGTAATAGAGAAATTTTATTGGTGAAAAAACAACGTCGATTAAAAGAATTTAAAAGCAATTTAAAAACACTGTGAAAAGTGATTCCTTCAATGACTCTTGTGACCACTATTACCACTATTATATAGTATTTTTAGAGTGTGGTTACACAGGGTATATAAAAGGGCAACTGCACAATGATTCAAGGGCTGTAGACAAAGCCCATAGATGGATGTATATGTATACAATATTAATATAGATTACTGACAAAAAAATGAAACACCTACTATTAGTAGAGTTATCTTGGTGTTTCAAAACTGTAAAGGCTCAGCCTCATATGGGAATGTCATGCAGTCTGATACAGATACCAGTCACTATATGCAGCCAAGCTGCTTTCCCTTAATGTATCTGTATACAGAAACGACTGACATGCTGTTTGCAAAGCAATGATTATCTCCTCTTAACTAAGTTACTGAGGGTCTGTGTCAGTTCAGGGGTAAGGCTTTAATAGCCCAAATTATATGCCCTTAAAAATGCCTCTGAGTTCTTTTTAGTAGAGCGTTTGCGCCTCCATTAGCTCGGAGTTTCGCGCTTCCTGAATGTGGCGTGCGTGATGACGTCACGCTACATACGCCTGTTACCTAACATGTTTCTACGTTACAAAACGTCTTTGTCAAAGGATCAAGGCGTGTACTGAAAATGAGAGCTATTTAAAGGAAGCGGTAGCCATGGTTACCAACGCTACCGAGTGTGCTACACTGAAATAAATCTCTTATATATTGTAAGCCTGGGAGGAAGGAAGATAATTACATTAGAACTAGTATAAGATCACCCTTATATGATAATGCAGGATTAAAAGAAGTCTTCCATATATAGGTGTGAATCAATGGATATAGTCTCTTCTAGTGATCAATGTGTCACTGGGAAGTGGACTGTAGGGCATATAGTGCTAAAACATACCATAAAGTGCTTGGTGCAGAGGATAATAAAATGATGGATGAAGTCCCAGATCATGAGGGACTATGTAATAAGTACCTATAGTGTGTAAATATAAGATAGAATCCTAGTGGAGAGCACCATCTCTCAAGAGGGGCAATAAAGTATAAGCTGAAGTGATAGTGTAAATAAGGCAAAGGTGCCCTATAAAAGAGGCAAAAGATGTGTACTATACCAAATAAAACATATATGTGAAACAAATAAGTGAAAAAATTAAATGAAGGGAGTATACGAAAAACCTTCATTTAACCCATTGGGTACTTGTGCTTGAAGTTTATAAATCCATTTAGATTCAGATTGTAATAGTTTTTTTTGGAAGTTGCCCCTTCTGGGTCCTGAAGTTACTGAATCTATGATGCAGAACTTAAGTACATCCGGATTGTTGTTGTGGCAATATTTAATATGTCTTGCTATGGGGGTATCATATTCATTGAGAATAGAGTATATATGTTCCCCCATTCTACGTCGAAGCTCTCTACAGGTTTTACCTACATAAACCTTATTGCAAAGGCATGTGGCTATATATATCACTCCTGTAGATTTACAGTTAAAGAAGTTGTTAATTTCATAACTGAGCCCATTAATAGGGTGTATGTAGTTTTTGCACGGTTTTACAAATTTGCTAAATTTGCATCTTCCACATTTGTACATTCCCTTAAGGGGTTTAAGCCATGTCTTGGTCTCAATTGGATTATCATTGTACAGACTATGTACAATCATATCTTTGATATTGGTGCCTCTCCTATATGTTATGCTTGCCTTTGGAGTTAGAGCATCTTGTATGTCTTTGTCACTTGTAAGAAGATGCCAATGTTTTTCAAGAATGGTCCTAATAATGTCAGAATCATGACCATATGTCATTATGCATCTAATAAGATCCTGGTTGGATGTGTCGTTAGTTTTGGTGGTATTATTTACCTGTTTATTTGTGACATGTGCATTAAGCAGGTCAGTTCTATTACAAGATAGGGCATGCTTATAGGCTGATTTAAGACTCCTATTTGGATAACCTCTTGTTTTAAACCGCTGTCTAAGTTTATCTGCTTCTATTTTAAATTCATGTTCTGTACTGCAATTTCTCCGAATCCTTAAATATTGGCCTTTAGGGATTCCTCTTTTTTGGGGTCCAAAGTGCTGGCTTTCCCATTTTAGTAGTGTGTTGGAGGCTGTTTCCTTTCTAAAGGTTGAAGTGCATATTTTCCCCTCTGAGTCCTTCTTGATTTTTAAATCTAGGAAGGAGACTTCACTTTTATTTGCCTCAGAGGTAAATCTCAGGCCTATTTCGTTGTTATTCAAATATGATATAAATGCAGTAAGATCTTCTCTATTACCCGTCCAGACAAGAAACACATCATCTATGTATCTTCTCCAGATGAGTATATTACTTCCAAAGGTATGTGCGTTATCATCATATATATATTTGTCCTCCCACCAGCCAAGGAACAGATTGGCATAACTGGGAGCACACGGTGTTCCCATTGCCGTTCCTTGTTGTTGGTGGTACCATTTATGGTTAAAGATGAAAAAGTTATGTTTCAGAACATATTCAAGCAGTGATATCAGCAGTTGGTTTAATTCTTCAAAGATGGAGCCTTTCATCTTAAGAAAATATTTTATTGCATCAATTCCAAAGTGATGAGGAATACTACTGTAGAGAGCCTCCACGTCGATGCATACCAGCCACGAGTCAGTAGGTATAGTTAGGTCTTCTAGTTGCCTAAGGATATCTGGGGTATCCTTCACATATGATGGCAATCCCATCACAAAGTCTCTCAGATGGTAATCCAAAAAAACACTACAATTATGTGACAAATTGTCAGTACCAGAGACTATAGGTCTTCCCGGGATAGGCCTCGTCTTTTTATGTACTTTTGGAAGAGAGTAGAAGACTGACACCGTGGGGAATTTGGGGAGCAAAAATTGATAAGTTTGATCATCAATGATTCCAGAGTGTTTAACACCATCTAAGATGTTCTTGAGGGTAGATTTAAATTCGGCTGTGGGATCCTTGGGAATGATCTTATATATGGAAGACTTCTTTTAATCCTGCATTATCATATAAGGGTGATCTTATACTAGTTCTAATGTAATTATCTTCCTTCCTCCCAGGCTTACAATATATAAGAGATTTATTTCAGTGTAGCACACTCGGTAGCGTTGGTAACCATGGCTACCGCTTCCTTTAAATAGCTCTCATTTTCAGTACACGCCTTGATCCAAGCCAGCAACTGACAACCTGGCACAGTGCCCTCGCGCTACGCGAATGATGTAGCAAGATGGTTTTAAACCCATTCAATGCGAGACGAGACGTTGTCACGCTTGCGTGGTTCGTACAACTTTGGCGCTCATCGCCCGCGAGCCTTGCACAGCGAGGTGAGCCATTAACTCAGAGCACTAAGGCGATGAGCGCCAAAGACTGGATCACTTAAGGCTGCAAAAAGTTAACAAACGCGGGACTTAGAAAAAAATCACGAGACGCGGCACTTAGAAAAAATTTCGCAAACCAAAAAACAAGAAAAATACAAATAATACAAATACAGCAACAAAATTACAAAAAGCACAGGAGAACAGCCAGGACGTCTGGAAGTGAGGTGGAATGCAAATTTATGTCGAATGTAAGCAGTTTCAGCACTTGAAAATCAGCTAAGCGAGAAAAAAAATGGCGGCCGAAAAAAATGAACACGAGGCTACACGACCCAGAACCACGCAAAACACAGTCAGCGACGTATGAGGTAGAAAAATACTAATACGAAGTACGCAAAGTGCTCATAAAACATAGACTAACACCGCCATTTTACAACACTAACTTACACATTTACATATTAAGATTCTGAAATGGCGGATTTCCCGCCTAAACCAACGGTTTTGTCTCGCGTACGCAGCCTATATATAGGGCACACTTGCCACAGAGCTCACACTTTCTCCTCAGGTGATGACAGACTGAGCGGACATTTTCTTCTGCTGGAAAATCCAAAGAGATTTTTAGCTCTTCAGCATACTGATTGATGAATATTAAATACAAATAAATAAATTATATTAATTTATATCAATAATCATTAATAAAAAAATAATAAATTCTTTATTTCTAAAATAAAGGTATATAATATTAGTTAAAATTTTTTAGCAACAAACTTATAATTTACTCTTGCTTTAGTTTATCAATACTTTCATGCTTAGCTGTTTGTAATATATTAATTCATTGAATAATTAATTAGTAATGTACATTAATTGATTATTTATTAATTAGTAATCATTATCACAAAAAAATTAGAAACTGCCTAAAGTTTATTAATACACTAGCGAATTGCCCGTCAAAAAATGACGGCAATGAAATTGTAAGGTAGCTAATGCTGTTTAGTGTGTAATAATGAAATATATAATACATTAATAAATGAATATACTTTACCTATTTTAAAGCATTGTGTGGAAGAGCTGTGAATGTGTTTTGATGTTGCTGCAGCATTAGTGGTGTGGATCTGCTGTGTAAGCGTGCTGAATGTGTGCAGTGTAACACTGTGCGTGCGCGAGACCAAACCGTTAGCGTAGTCGTGTACTTCCGCATTGGCGAGAAATGGCGAGTAATGTGTGTTATACGTTTGTATCGGAATATCCGTAGGTGTTTTGTGGTGTTTTGCGAGTTTCTTGTAGTGTTTTGCGAGTTTAGAGTGCTGTAGCCTCGTTTTCGTTTTGTTCGGCGGCCATTTTTTTCTCTCGCTTCGTTTTTTTTTTTAGTCTCTAAACTGTTTTATTTGAAGTAAAATCGAGGTGTAAGTTCTATTTTTGAGGTGCTGGATGCTCCCTCTTGGTGTAGGTAAGTTTTTTATGTATGTGGTGTGTGTATGTATTGTGTTTGACATTTTGTAATGTTCGCGAGTTGCGTCCGAGTGTTGCGAGTCCGTAATGTGTGTGAACGTGTGTCGTATGTTGTTTGCGAGTGTCGTAATGTGTGTGTCGTACTGTTTGGGTTGCGACGTGAAGTTTGCGAGTGTCGCAGTTGCTGGCAAGGAGCGCCTTCGGCGCTCCATGCCAGCAACTGCGGCCCTCGCTTTGCGAGGTCCTCAGGTGCTGGCATGGAGCGCCTACGGCGCTCCATGCCAGCAACTGAGGCCCTCGCTTCGCGAGGGTCCTCAGTTGCTGGCATGGAGCGCCTTCGGCGCTCCATGCCAGCAACTGAGACCCTCGGGCAGTGCCCTCGCTTCGCGAGGGCCTCGGCTCGCTGCGCGAGCCGCGGCCCTCGCTACGCGAGGGCCGCGGCTCGCTACGCGAGTCGCGGCCCTCGCTTCGCGAGGGCCGCGGGCTCGCTACGCGAGCCCGCAGCGTTAGCAACAACTCGTACGCTCACAACTATATATGTGATTAATGCTTACCTCGTTCTGACATATTTAGACATTGATCAATTAATTATTAATGTACATTATTTTATTAATTAGTAATATTACCACAAAAAAAAAGGACCACAAAGAATATGTATATTTTACTATGCACTGACATATCCGTGTTGCTGCTGATTGCCTCATAGGGATTAATCCAAATATTTCAAATGCTTTCCATCTTATTTGACAGTTTTATCATCTCTGCAGCTGACTGAACACAAAGAGTGACGTTTGCAGCCTTTGAAAAGAAGAAAGATCACCTTTAAAAGTATATCATTTAATTATGTTCTTATGGAACAAAAACAGGATTACGTCTTTTTGTTCTGCTTTAATGACAGTTATTGATTAATTAATGTATATTAATATATTAATTAATTAATAATCAGAAATCATTACAAAAAAATTACATTTTATACTGCAATAAAAATAATAAAAAAAATTCACCTGCACTTATATATCTGCCTTACTGCTCATTCATGTACATTGCTTTTGAAACTATTATTAATAATAATAATAAATTTAAAAAATATATTTATAATATATCAAAAAATATTTACATTTTACAAAGCACTTACATATCTGGAGTGCTTATAATTGCCTGACAGGGATAGGACCTTCGAAGCACTTAAATATTTAAAGCACTTTCTTACATTCTGACATGTGCTACTTTTAATATTTTATACTGCTTTTATTTATGAATATATTGATGATTATGCATTTATGTTTTGCATTATAGTCACAAATTAATTGAATACAAACATTAAAAATGAGTACTCATCTCTACACATGACTGAAGACAGAGTGAATTCTGCAGGATTTTATCTGATTTAACATCAATTTCATAGGTATATGATTTCATGATGACCTTTTTGTTTTGCATTGATGACAGTTAATGATTGATGAATTAACCTATATTTATTAAGGGCCTCATTCAATTGAAATGTGCAAAATCGAACAGGGCTCTATATAAGGACATAGCATATTATTTTTACATAATTTTTTAGTTAATGAACATCGATCCAAAACCAAGGTTTTTACCAACTAAAAACTTCCCAAAAAAATGCTATGTGCTTATATAGTGCCCTATTGCATTGTACAAAGTGCAAATGAATGAGGACATTAGTTTTTAATTATTCATTCATAATAACCACAAAAAAAATAATGCATACATATATGCTTACCTAATTAACTTTTAAAGAACATAAATTACACATCATCGCTTTCCTTTTTAATGTATGCCAATAAAAATAAAAACTTAATGGATTAATTTATTTCATGAAAAAATTCAAAATACTTTTCAAATCATTGCATTCTTTCATTAATGCTATTTAGATTTTGCATTGAGAGCAGCTACAAAAAATATGTACAATACAAAAAAACAATACATCTTACACCTGTATTTACAATTACAGATTACAATGGCGGACAACGGATTGAACGCAAAAGAAGAGTGGCAAGGGAAAGGAAGCAAAGGTGGACAGATGAACAATCCCGCGAGACTTACCAACGCTTAAGAGAAGAAGACCGACAGAGACTTTTAAATAAAAGAAAAATGAGTAAGAAAGCACAAAGTGAGTGTGCTGGAGCTTTAAAGAAAAGAAAAAGTAAACAAAAACATGTCTGTGAAACATTGCCTAATGATCCAATATTGACTCTTAACACCAATGTTCATACACATGACATCAATGTAGATATAGAAAGTTGTAGTGATATCTATGCTGAGGAAGCTCAGGATACTGCTTTCATTACAGCACTAACAGTAGACACTCATTATTGTGGATTACTCAATGTTGATTGTCAGTTTTTGGGGGCCTATCAAGACCAACTGACTGAGACTTCATTAGTTGCTGTCAGAAAGGAAAGGTAAGACTTCCACAAAGAGACAGATTTCCAGATTACTTACAAAGTATCATGAGCGATCCAACATTTCCAAATCATACCAATTTAAAAAAAAAACATTAGGTCTTATAACAGTGCAATTTAATTTGCTTCAATGGGTGTACATTAGCAGAAAATGTCCCAGGACATGGTCCTTACTGTTTTAGAGTTCAAGGACAAATTTACCACTGCACTTCACATTTACACCCACAAGAAGGAGAGCAAAGGAAATTTGCACAGTTATAGGTCTTAGATACAATGGAAGCTGTTGAACAACGGATGACGCTTCCAGAAAATAAACAGTGTTTGCGCATAGTCTTTGAACTGCTGGATAAAATTATGGCCAACAACCAATTAACACAGGTTGAAAAAGAACAACAGCAACATGCTCAAATACATCAATTGCCAATGCCAAAAGTAAATATGGTTTTAAAAGTAGATCACAACACTGATCAAAGACGTTATAATTTATCAACAGTAAATGAGGTTGCCATGGTCTTTAAAAATGAGGATGGTGAACCACCTTTTAAGCAGGATATTAGACCAACCTTTTATAAACATAAATATATTAGGTTGTAATTTGGATCCAATCACATATCCCATTTTCTTTCCAAATGGCAAACCAGGATGGGAACCGAAATTACAATTACAAAGTTATCCCAATTGTAAAGTTTGTGTCAGATGCAATATTTCTATGCTGGAATATAAAGTGGCACAAACTGCTATTTAGGATTATTTTAATCTTATTTTAAGTGGGGGCAAACTCACACAATAATGGATTATTGATTCCTATCTACAAGTTGAAGGAAATAATCAAAATTTTATAAAATTTAAACAAAACAAGCTTTGAGTAGAACAATATTGGGGTTTAATAGATTATGTCGCTGAATTGGCTACCAACAGAGACATTCCAGCTGGAAGAGCAATTATTTTGCCATCCGCTTTCCAAGGATCTCCTCGTAGTTTGTGAGAAAGATATAATGATGCCATGGCTATTATCACAAAATTTGGAAAACCAGATTGATTCCTTACATTCACATGTAATCCACAATGGCCAGAGATAGAGGAAAATTTGAATCTTGGCCAAAATACTTCTAAACGACCAGATTTAGTGGGAAGAGTATGCAAAATAAAACTCAATTCATTAATACATGATATAACTAAAGCACAGTTATTTGGAAAATGTGTGGCTTTTGTTAATACCATTAAAAAAAGAGGCCTGCCACATGCACACATACTTTTAATCCTGCAGGAAAAAGATAAATTGAATACTGCAGAGAGAGTGGATTCAGTAATTACTGCTAAATTGCCCCACCAAAAAAAAACATTCAAAACCTTATGACATTGTAACACACAGAATGATTCATGGTCCATGTGGAGATAACAATACAAATTCACCATGTATGGAAAATAAAAAATGTACAAAAGATTTTCCAAAACAATTTCAAATGCAAACTTTTGCTAATTGTGATGGATACCCTTTGTGTAAAAGAAGAGAAGGACAAACAGCTATTATCTGTGGCCAAAAGGTTGATAATAGATATGCTGTTACATACAATCCATATTTGCTGATGAATGCACATATATATATGTGGAAGCTTGCACTTCTATTAAATCTATCAAATATGTGTATAAATATATATATATATATATATACAAAGGATATAATGCAGCAACTGTTGTTGTTCAAAGTGCACAAAATGAAAAGGAAAATCCAATTTTACATGACGAACTTTCTAATTATTTAGATGCTCGCTATGTCAGTGCTCCTGAAGCAATGTGGTGTCTTCTGAAATTTGAGATGCATGATCGGTCACATGCTGTGTATCGATTAGCTGTACATTTGCCGTAAAGTCAGTTTGTTTGCTTTACTGCAGGCAATGAAAGAACTGCCTTAGCACAAAGTGAAAATCGAGAAACAACACTTACTGCTTGGTTTCAATTGAACTGCCAGGTCACTAAGGCCAGACAATTTTTATACATTGAGATTCCATATCACTATGTATTTGTAAATGGTCAATGGCGACAACCGAAAAAGAGATACTCATAAAATTATACCACAAATTTATACCGTCAGTCCAAGAGACGTTTCAGTTTAAGATGACTTCTTTTACATGTTCCTGGTGCACAAAGTTATGAACATTTATGCACAGTGAATGACATAGTTTATGATACTTTCCTATTACCTGCAAGACAGCAAAACTTCATAGCAGATGATACCAAATGGGAGAGGTGTCTGTCAAATATCAAAGCAAATGAGAGAACAATTTGCATTCATTTGCATCTTTTGCATTGTACCTGATGCATATGCTGTGTCGGAAACATTTAAATTAAATATGTCTGGAGACTTCTTGAAACCTTACAATGAGCCCATTGCACTCTTAAAAGCGTCAATGGAAATTCAGGAAATATTTCTTGCTCATGGATTAAATTGGGCAAGTTTTAATTTGCCTGATTCAGGACTTATAGATGACATCAACTTTGATGATTATGATACTGAGCTTCAACAACAAAAAACACAAGAAAAACTGTCAATTTTAAATACTTTACAATTGCAAGCATTTAATGCTATCACACATGCTACAGATGATGAAATGGTAAAAGACCGTTATTTCTATCTAGATAGCCCTAGTGGATCAGGACAAACTGATCTGTACAATTGTTTATTAAGTTACATTCGAGCACAGGGTCAAATAGCAATGCCATTTGCAACAACTTGGCATAGTGGACTTAAACTGCCAGTTCCCATTTTAGAAACATCAGTGTCAGATATTCGACTGAATTCTTTACAAGCAAATAAATTTAAAAGACTAAATTAATTATCATAGATGAGGCAACAATGATGACATTTCATGCCTTGCAATGTATTGATAGATTATTAAAAGAAGTGATAGATAATAATTTGTCATTTGGTGGAAAGGTAATGTTGTTAGGAGGAGATTTTAGGCAAACATTACCTGTTGTGCAACATGGAAATAGGACTGACATCATTGAAACATGTATCAAGACAAGTAAACTGTGGAAAGTATTTAAACACCTCAAATTAGAATTAATTATGAGATCTGAAGGCCAAAACAAATTCAATTATTGGCTCATTCAAATTGGAGAAGGAAAACATCCACAAATAAATGATACCATTGAAATTCCATCACAAATGGTTTGCAAGGAATCACTCATATCGGCAATCTTTCTAAACACTCTCAATAAAGGCGATTACTCTGACATTGCAAACAAAGTGATGTTAACATCCAAAAATATAGATGCCTTGAATCTAAATAACAAAATTTTCAAATTCACCCACGCACCCCAAAATAATTATTACAGTGCAGATTCAGTTCTGGCTGACAATAAAGAAGTGAATCTAACTTTAGTATAGAATTTTTTAATTCTTTAACACCATCTGGAATGCCACCACATGTTTTGCAATTGAAAAAAAAGTTGCAATTGTCAAATTGTCATGCTATTTAGAAATATGAATCCCAAAAAAAGGACTTTGTAATGGGACCAGATTAATTGTGCATGATTTAATCATTTCATACATGCAGAAATTATGACTGGTACCCATAAAGGTGAATGAGTTTTTATACCAAGAATTGATTTGGCTCCAAGTGATAGTAGGTTTGCCTTTTGTCCTTCAAATGAGACAATTTCCAGTTATCATGGCATTTGCCATGACCATAAATAAATCCCAAGGACAAACTTTTAAGTATGTGGGTATTTTTTTACAGGAACCGTTTTTTGCACATGGACAACTCTATGTTGCTTTTTCAAGGTGCACAAATCCAGTTGATATTAAAGGTTAAATTGAAGACAACCAAAGTCAGGGTGATCTATTACACAATGGACACATGTTTACAAAAAACATTGTGTACTATAAGGTTTTGTAAACATAGAAAATAGTGATTTAATTTCCAGGATGAAATTTAATGTCACTTGCCCTCTTTTTAGTGGATCACTATTTACTATACGAAACTATGTGTACAATTTTACAAAACTACAACAATAATAAAAAAAATAGAAAAAAAACAACAACAATAAACAGTGGTTATATCCCACAGACAAAATTAAAAGTCTGCTGGGCTCTTTTTAAGGGAACCACATGGGCATGCAAAAACAAAAAGTATTGGAATGTCTTGGAAGTGGCCTTTTCTCAGGATTGGCCCCACAAAACAGTTATGTTGCTTTTGATTACTATTATAGTGTTTAAAGTTTAATACATTAACTTTATATTTGTAATGTTAACATTGTTTTTGCAAACGTCACACAAGTTGTTTCATTGTATATAATTCAGGATTCATGTTAGTAGGAGGATGATCATTTGTTAGAAAAATTAAATGTATATTTAAATATGGAGTATTGATCCAGGGAGTAATCAAATCGCCAGTTAATGGGGTCAGGAAGGAATTCCTTTTTTTCCTTCTTTGATAAAATTGGCCACGTTTTCATGTTTTTTTTTACAGTTTGCGTTCCTCTGGATTCAATACCAATTTGGGTTTAACAGTACTTTAAATAAAAGTTGCATGTTACAAACCATTATGTAATGGTTTCATATACTCATTCATATAAAGTTGACCTAATGTTATGTTACTCATCCATACCTCAGATTTAAAAATGTTAGTATTGTTAATAAAAATGGTTCACCAATGTTTCAAATCTAAGTAGCATGTTGCAAAGCATTTATGTAACGGTTTACAAATATTTATTCATGCAAACTTCATCCATTGTTACATTATACCTGCATTTATGACGATTATAAATTTTAATATGGTTAAAAAATTATCGTTTACCAGTTGTTGAAAGACAAGTTGACTGTTAACAAAATAAAATAAAATTATTATAATTGTTGTACTTCTTTCCACATAGCAAAAATGTTAAGACTCACATTGTGTGGCAAACAGCATTCTCAGTATTAAAATGTTATTATATATACTAGCGACTTGCCCGTCAAAAAATGACGGCAATGAGATGTGTATGTTTGTAAAGTTGTTTAGTTATTAATATGCGTAATTGAGACTTGTAAGGTTTAGTTATGATGAGATAAGTACTATTGTCATATTAAACATGTTTATTTTTGTAAAATTTTCTTTTGTTCAACAGTAACTGTTAAAGCATTTTGTAATGATATAGGAATCACAAGGTTGTGGAGACCAGTAGCCAAGGTCAGCAATAATCCAGTTCAGCAACTTGTAGGTGAAACAGGAACAAGCTTTATTGAAGGGATCAGGAACCAACAATAATCTGGCAAGGATACAGAGACAGGAAGTGCCTTATATAGGCCAAGAACCAGACAGCTGACCAGACACAGCTAAAGAGAGTTGTCACTGATTTCATTGCTTTTAGAGTCAAGGTATCAGATCTCAGGCAAATCTGCAAGAAGCAAGCTGGCGTACCGGTAGGGAAGAGGTCCAGCAACATGCAAACCAGGGTTCGAATCCCAGCAGAGTCAATTCCTCACATTACCCCCACCTCTATAGGCGCAGCCTCCGGATGCCCTATTACCCGGTTTAGCTGGGTACTGTGCATGGAAAGATTGAAGAAGATGAGGAGCGTGAATATTGTCCACTGGTTTTCCACTTTGTACTCATCCTCACCATCCACGAGGACTGGAGGTGGGGCAGGTAGGGCTCGGCCAGGGAAAGAATTTTCATGAAAAGGTTTAAGCAGTGCAACGTGAAACACTGGATGTATTTTCATGGAATTTGGAAGTTGCAAACGGAAAGTGACAGCATTGATCTGAGCAATGATCTTAAAAGGTCCCATGAACCTTTGACCCAATTTATGAGAAGGAATCCGAAGCTTAAGATTATTTTTTGACAGCCACACCTTGTCACCAACATGATAGACTGGGGCCTCCTTTCTATGCCTATCAGAAGCTCTTTTGTAACATTCCTGAGCCTCCAAAAGAGTCTCTTTCAACAGTGCTTGGGAATCACGTAAGGCAGTTAGCCGGTCAGTGAGTGCAGGAACGGGAGTAGTAACCGGGAGACTCACTAGAAAGGTTGGATGGTAACCATAATTGGCAAAAAATGGGCTCAGAGAAGTGGAGCAGTGTTGGGCATTGTGCAGGTAACTAATATAGCACCGCAAATATTGCTCCAAAGTCTGGTTGGTTCGCTCAGTCTGTCCATTACTTTGTGGATGAAAAGCTGATGACAGATTTACATTAATACCTAGGTTAGAACAAAAATGTTTCCAAAAACGAGATGTAAACTGCACTCCCCTGTCAGAAACTACTTCATCGGGCACTCCATGCAAGCGAAATATTTCCTGAATAACCAGGTCAGCCGTCTGTTTAGCTGAAGGGAGACCACGAGCTGGTATGAAATGACCCATCTTAGTTAACCTGTCCACAACAACAAGAATGGTAGTGTGTTCCTTAGAGGGAGGTAGTTCCACAATAAAGTCCATGGATATAGATCCCCAGGGACGATGAGGAATCGGAAGAGGCTGAAGCAAGCCAACAGGGGATGTGAGAGGAGGCTTATGTCTGGCACATACATCACAAGAGGACACATACTTCTTAACATCCTCATGATACTTCGGCCACCAAAAGGATCGGGCAAGTAGCTCCTGTGTCTTTCGGATTCCTGGATGACCTGCTGGTTTTGAGTCATGGTAGAGACGTAAAAGGTCCAGTCGCACTGACTCCGGAGCAAACAGACGTTGTTGAAAAATCCAAAACCCATTAAGCATCGTCATATGGAGATCACGAGGAGGATCACGAAGAACTGGGTCTTCAGCGTAGCCCTTTTTAATGAGAGACATCAGATCAGCAGGAAAAGTAACTCCTATAAATATATCCTCCGGCAAGATGGTGGTCTTTGTTACGGTAGCATGGAGGGGGTCAGCTATTCTAGAAAAGGCATCCGCCTTACCATTCTTGGAGCCAGGACGATATGTAACCAAAAAATTAAACCTCCAGAAGAATAGGGACCAGCGTGCTTGTCTGGCTGACAGTCTCTTAGCTGATCGAATACATTACAGATTTTTGTGATCTGTGAGGACAGTAATTGGATGGGTAGCTCCCTCCAAGAGATGTCTCCATTCGGTGAAGGCAGCTTTTATAGCCAATAGTTCTTTATTCCCTATGTCATAGTTTCTTTCTGCTGGCACCATCTGGCGCGAATAGAAGGCACACGGATGTAACAGCATCTTAGGTCCAGTCCTTTGAGACACTATAGCACCAACAGCTGAATCAGAAGCATCAACTTCCACAATAAATCGTAATTCCGGCTGAGGATGTACCAGGATGGGGGCAGATGTAAACAGAGTCTTCAATCGGGAAAATGCGGTATCAGCCTTATCGGACCACTGAAAAGGAGTCCCCTTACGTGTGAGTTCAGTGATCGGTGTAATAATGGCAGAGAAATTCTTAATGAAACGCCTGTAAAAATTGGTAAACCCCACAAATCTCTGGACATCTTTTTCATTCTTGGGGATGGGCCAGTCCAGCACAGCTTTAATTTTACTTGCGTCCATAGTTAAACCTTTAGGAGTTATGACATACCCCAGGAATTGAATTTCTGTTTGTTCAAACTCACATTTTTCTAGTTTAATGTATAGGTGGTGGGTACGAAGGCGCTCCAGAACTATACGGACCTGTTTTCTGTGGTTTTCAAGATTATCAGAGAATATTAGGATATCATCCAAATATGCCACAACAAACTGATCCAGGAGATCTCGTAGTACATCATTGATAAGATGCTGGAAAGTTGCAGGGGCATTACAAAGCCCAAATGGCATTACTAGATATTCGTAATGCCCGTACCTGGTTCTGAAAGCTGTTTTCCATTCATCATTTAGTCTTATGCAAACCAGATTACATGCCCCCGGAAGATCAAGCTTTGTAAATATTTTAGCTGAGCGAAGTCTCTCCAAAAGTTCAGGAATGAGAGGCAAGGGGTAGCGGTTTTTAACAGTGATGTTATTAATGTCCCTGTAATCAACGCATGGCCGTAGGCTGCCATCTTTCTTCTCTACAAAGAATATAGGAGCTCCTGCTGGGGAAGTAGATGGTCGAATAAAACCTTTGGCAAGATTTTCTTGTATGTTTTCATGAAGAGCTTTCAATTCAGGCTCAGAAAGGGAATATATACGGCCAAATGGGATAGCAGCCCCAGGCAACAGCTCTATTGGGCAATAGTGATGTCGCGAACATAAAATTTTCGGTTCGCGAGCCGCGAACGCGAACCGCCGCAAATTTTCGCGAACCGGCAAACATCGGAGAACCGCCATAGACTTCGATGGGCAGGCAAATTTTAAAACCTGCAGGGACTCTTTCTGGCCACAATAGTGATGGGAAAGTTGTTTCAAAGGGTCTAACAACTGGACTGTGGCATGCCGGAGGGGGATCCATGGCAAAACTCCCACGGAAAATTACATAGTTGATACAGAGTCTGGTTTTAAGCCATAAAGGGCACAAATTACCTAATATTCCTAAATTGTTTGGAATAACGTGCTTTAAAACATCAGGTATGATGTTGTATCGATCAGGTAGTGTAAGGGTTACACCCGCTTCACAGTGACAGACCAAACTCCCCGTTTAACGCACAGCAAACAACCGCAAACAGTCCATTTGCACAACCGCAAACTCCCCATTTGCACATGGTTGCATACCAAGCTAGCCATGTCCCGTTCCATGTCCTCACTGATGTCATTGAAGGTCTCTTCCTCCACCCAGCCACGTACAACACCAAGGGTCCCCGAAAGGTGACAACAAGCCCCCTGGGACGCCTGCTGTGTTTGGTCTTCCACCTCCTCAAAGCCACCTTCCTCCTCTGACTCCTCTACTTCAGACTCCTCTCACTGCATTGCCTCTCTCTGCATTATTATAAGGTGTGTTAAGTAGTACTACTCTTATCAGTTTAAAACCTGTTACAGCACATATAAGGGGGCGTGTATAAGGCCTGGATTTTTAGAACCGGGAGATGGAAAAAGATGCTTTGTTGGTCGTATCACTTCAATTTTGGGGCACTTTGAGACATTAGCTTCTTACGCTCAAACATGTCCTTTACAGGCACCTGACTATGGGCAAATGAGCAGGAAGTGCTCAAGGCGAGAGACGCAGTGGCGGATGGTTGAGAGGGGGCAAGGAGGACAGCAGTGGTTGATGTGGCTGATGATGCTGGACCAGGAGGAGGATGGCGGCTTTGAGTTTGTGTGCTGCTTGTACTCATGTGTTGGTCTGGAGACACCCAAACATTAGGTCTCAACCTGTAGAGGATAAGGGAACCAGGCTACTCTAGACCTCATTCATCATTACCGGTTTTGACAGATTGGTACTATGCGTCCAAGCTACTGTGACAACAGATATGAGTGGCACTGTGCACTTGCAGAAGTTGGCAGAGTAGACGCTGTAGGTCTGACACACACGCTTGCAGACAACTAACTGCTATGCAATCTATTACAGTAGAAAAAATGTTTTTTGTTTTAAATGTACACTACTGTTACACCAGATATGAGTGGTGTGTTAAGTAGTACTACTCCTATCAGTTTAATCCCTGTTATGTGCCTTTTTTGGGGGTTTGGTTGTTGAAGGCACAGTGCAGTACCAGAGGCCAGAAAAATTAGGCATGTAAGCATGCCTGAAAAATTAGGTATTGTTGATCTTGCAGCGAGCAGAGAAGAAGGTAGGCCTGATTCAACGCCCCAGTCCGCATACACACACTCAGAGATTGAGGGGGGGACCTGAGAAGGCCACGGGTTGGAGATATAAAGGGGGGCCATCCCAAATCAGCACACAAGCGGGGACAAAGGTAGTGAAGGGGACATAGAGGCCCATGGACTGACGGTCGCCATCTTGGCAGGAAAAGGGCCCAGCAATTAAGCCAAACTGACCCAGCACAGGCAGCTACTTGAGTTAAACGCTGTACAATTACACCTTAATAAAGCTGAAACATGCAGCAGCAGGGATTCTAAACGGCCACACGGGGACAAGGAGGCTAACAGCCCCCACAGTCTCTGCACCACTCTTTTTAACAGATAACCCAATGGGCTAACCAGGGAACTTGCCCACATAAAAAAACAGAATTTTATTGGAGGAATTATTAGTGTCTTTACCCCCCAAGAGAGGACATAATATACAGTATCTTTAGACTACCTGATGGCCAAACCTCCTTTAGCCCCAATGCTATCCAAGAAACATTTCAAAACTTTATCTGACTGGGGGTCTATAGAGGGACATTAGTACTGACCTTTATCTGACTGGGTGTCTATAGAGGGACATTAGTAATGACCTTTATCTGACTGGGTGTCTATAGAGGGACATTAGTACTGACCTTTATCTGACTGGGTGTCTATAGAGGGACATTAGTAATGACCTTTATCTGACTGGGTGTCTATAGAGGGACATTAGTACTGACCTTTATGTGACTGGGTGTCTATAGAGTGACATTAGTCCTGACCTCCTGCTGCAGTATTATTACTCCCAGTACTCCCAGGCTTGCTACTATTAGATATAATAACCTCAGTTTCGTTTCCTTATCTGTTGGTAACATCAAAATATGATTATTAAATATTTCATATTTGTTTGTTTTTTTCTCCCAAAGTGAACCCCTTTGTGTGTGTCCCACAGATGTGGCGTTTCCGCTCTGCGTATGTTGGATTTGCACCGCTCAAAAAGTATGAAAAGAGATCCCCCCCCCCCCCTTGAAGCCCAATAATGACATCATCAGTAAATTGTATGTAACAGATTCCAGTGTTTAGGGTTTTGACCCAATACTGCGATCATATCATTTATTACAAAAATCCGTATTTGTCGTATTATTCAGACGCGCGTGCATCTTTGTGTTACATTTCCTGATACTTTTATTATCTTGATCTTTATATATTTACTAGCGACTTGCCCGTAAAAAAATGGCGGCAATAAGATTGTAAGGCAGGTAATGGTTTGGACGAGACATTCATTTTGTTGGCGTTCGGAGATCCTTCGGCGCTCATTGCGAGGCTGTTGGTTGTATTTTTTTTCTGATAGGCGCTTTTGCTGTTATTCTTTGGTCGGCGGTGATGTGTTTTTTGCGCTTATTGCAAGGCTTTGTGTGCTATGAGCAGTGTTGGCGCTCGTTGTGAGGTGCGCAGTGAATGGCTTTTATGTTTAATGTGATAATGTTTTTTTTTGTGTATATGTATTTTTGTATGCTAATGAAATAATTACTAAATGAATATACTTTACCTATTTGTAAGTAATATATGCAGGAAGCATTGTGCTGAAGAGCTGACAATCTGTTTTCATGTTCCTGCAGCATACAATGTAGGTTTTCAATGCTGTGGAGCTGCTGTGTAAGTGTCAGCAATGTATGCAGTGTGTAGTGTAAATAGGCTGCGTGCGCGAGTGGAAGCCGTTAGGGTAGCTGGGTACTTCCGCATTGTGTAAGTTGGTGTTGTAAAATGGCGGGGAATGTGTATGTGGTAAGCGGGTGTGGATGATTTAGCGTCCTTGTTAATAGTGTATCTTTACCTCGTACGGCTTTTTAGGAAAATCTTTTTTAGTTAGCTCTTCAGGTTATTGATCACTGGATATATTAATTACAAATAGGTAAAGTATTTTAGTAATTAATTAATTCATTATTATAAAAAAATATATATATAAAAAAAATACGCTTAATAGCATATTTTACACTGCGGTTACTTTACATACATTAACGCTTCGCACTTCCTAATACCTTTGTTCATTCACAATAGTTATTATCGTGCATTCATTTAATAAGTATTAATTAGTAATGGAAAATAAAAATGTAGACTTTACACTACACTAAAAATTTTTACTTTTTACTCTGCAGTTATATATCTGGATTACTGCTCATTGGCTGCCAGCGATAGCACTCTCAAAGCAGTTACAAATCTAAATCACTTTATTATGCTCTGAGACCTGAATACATTTTTTAATTTACACTGCACAAAAAAAATTATATATTTAACACTGTACTTATATATCTGTCTTTGCGATGAGCGCCGAAGATTGATCGTTGCAAAGCACGAAACATGAAGGACACGAGGGAAGAGGCTCACAATGAGCGCCGAAGGTCCTCAAAGTACAAAAAGCATCACATTGTGTGGCAAACAGCATTGCCATGGCTTCAAACTTTTTTATTTATTATTATTGCCCCGTCATTTGTGCCAGGCAAGTCGCTAGTGATATAATATAACATAATGCAATACAATATTATACAGTACACATGGGTGTTGGAACTGGGGGGGGGGGAGGGGAGAAGGGGAGGAAACACAGGGGAGAGGGAGAGGAAGACACAGGAGAGGGGAGAGGGGGTAGGAAGACACAGTGGAGAGGGGGAGGAAGACACAGGGCAGAGGGGGGAAGAAAAACAGGGTAAGGGAGAGGTGAGGGTAAGAGACACATGGGAGGGGGAAGAGACACAGGAGAGAGTGGGGGGTAGAGACACAGGGGAGAGGGGGGAAGAGACTAATGGGAGGGAGTGGTGAGGAGACACCGGGGAGAGGAAAGGGGGTAAAGACACAGAGGAGGGGGGAAGAAACACAGGGGAAGGGAGAGGGGGTAGAGACACAGGGGAGAGGGGGGTAGAGACACATGGGAGAAGGGGGAAGAGACACAGATGAGGGGGGAGAGACACAGGGGAGAGGGAAGGGGGGAAAGACACAGGGGAGGGGGGAAAGAAACACGGGAAGGGAGAGGGGGGTAGAGACACAGGGGAGGGGGGAGTGACACAGGGAAGAGGGAAGGGGGAAAAGACACAGGAGAGGGGGTAAAGAAACACTGGGGAAGGGAGAGGGGGTAGAGACACAGGCAAGGGTGGGAGAGACACAGGGGAGAGGGGGGCGAGAGAGACACATGGGAGGGAGTGGGGGGGAGACACAGGGGAGAGGGGGGGAGAGAGACACATGGGAGGGAGTGGGGGGAGACACAGGGGAGATCTTCTGCTTTATTATTATTTTTATTATTATTACTATAAAATGTGTAGATGTAACGGCTGGGCATGCTCTTGTGCATTATTATTATTATTATAATTATTATTATATAATGTGTAGATGTAACGGCTGGGCATGCTCTTGTGCATTATTATTATTATTATTATTATTACTATATAATGTGTAGATGTACCGGCTGGGCATGCTCTTGAGCATTATTATTATTATTGTTATTATTATTAGTAGTAGTAGTATATAATGTGTAGATGTACCTGCTGGGCATGCTCTTCTACATTATTATTATTATTATTATTACTATATAATGTGTAGATGTACCGGCTGGGCATGCTCTTGTGCATTATTATTATTATTAGTAGTAGTATTTTACTAATAATAATAATAATAATAATGCACAAGAGCATGCCCAGCTGATACATCTACACATTAAATAATAATAATAATAATAATAATAATAATAATAATGCATGCCCAGCTGGTACATCTACACATTATATAGTAGTAATAATAATAATAATAATGCACAAGAGTCCTTCAGCACTGCACTGGACACTGAATAAACTTGCCTAGCTATGGTTTTCCCTATTGATGCAGTATCACCTACACTCTACCTCCTCTCAGTAAGACTGCAAGTTAGTTATGATTCCAAAATGGCTGCTGTCCATGAGGTAGAAGGGTGTGGAAGGGAGTGTATGCTGCTGATTGGCTGGAATGTGTCTGCTGACTGTGACATGCAGGGTCAAAGTTTGCTCAATGATAAAGTAATGGGGGCGAGTCGAATCTCGCATATGTTCGCAGTTCGCCGCGAACGCAAACATGCTATGTTCGCCGGGAACAGTCCGCCGGGGAACTATTCGCGACATCTCTATTGGGCAATCATAAGGCCTGTGGGGTGGAAGCTGATCAGCATTCTTCTTATCACAGACATCTGCAAAATCCCGATATTGTAGAGGAAGCTTAGTCAAGTTTGTAGCAACCATTTCATTAATTGTTGTGGCAACAGGTGTTACCTTAGTGGGTTGACAATTCATTAAGCAGTGTTCTGAAGGAAAGGACAAAGTTCTGATCTTCCAATCAATTTGTGGGTATGGCAGAGCAAGCCAAGGTACCCCAAAAATCACTGGAAACTGTGTTGAGGAAATTAGGTGGAAAGATATAGTCTCATGGTGATTCACTTCCAGAGTCAACTTTAAGGGCACAGTCTCATGTGTAACCGGGCCCGACGTAAGTGGAGAACTGTCCACTGTCTCCATTAACACAAGTGAAGAATTAGGGATAAACTGAATTCTATTTCCTGCTGCAAATTTAATGTCCATAAAGTTTCCGCCTGCTCCAGAATCTATCATAGCTGTAGTTGAAATTTTATGATCACCACATTGCAACGTGATATGCACCACAAAATGAGGATGTTGAGTCAACATACCCTCTTCACCATGAGCAAGAGAAAACAAGGGTTGTGTGACAGAATCCAGTTGATCTGCAATCTGGGATTGGTGTCGAATCTGTGCACCCTCAGCAGCCATAGCTATTGTTCTTTTGGATTTGCTAGGGCAATTGATGGCATAGTGCCCTGCACTACCACAATACAGGCATAAATTGTGAGTGCGTTGCCACTGTTTTTCTTCATTGGATAATGGCCCTCTTATTAGATTTACCTGCATAGCCTCAGGCTCAGAGTCTGAAGGTGTTTGTGGGGTTGGAGTAGAAATTCTTAAATAGGAAATAGGAGTAGTACTTGGTCTAAAAGAGCCCTGTCTTTCCAATCTTCTTTCAGAAAGTCTCCGATCGATACGGATAGCCAAACGCACAAATGCATCAAAGTCAGCAGGAAGATCAACACAAGCTAGCTCATCTTTTATAGCTTCTGAGAGACCTTTTCTAAAGTGGAACCTCTGGGCTGATTGGTTCCAGGTAGTATCAGCAACCCACTGTCTGAATTCAGCAGCATATTCAGCCACAGAGCGCCTCCCTTGATGCAAATGAAGGAGAGTGGCTTCTGCTGTAGCACATCGATTGGGGTCATCAAAAACTAGGCACATGGCCTCAAGAAAGTCATTTAGATTACCCAAGACTGGACTGTCCTGTTCCAGAAGAGGGGAGCCCCAAGCCAGGGCTTCATCTTTGAATAGTGAAAAAATAAATCCCACCTTCTCTCTTTCAGATGGAAATTGGTGAGGTAACATCATGAAGTGCAAACGGCATTGATTTAGGAAACCCCTAAATTTTTTGCGATCTCCTCCAAACTTTTCTGGCAGGGGCAAGCGGGCATCTTGTGCAGGTGTAACAGTAGCAGCTGCAACATCACGTGCCCTGTAGCTGGTATACTCACTGTGCATTGACTGAAATTTATTTTGCAGTTCAGCTACCTGGTCCTGCAGCACTTGAATGGTCTGTGCCTCGGTCTACACAGTTCTTGCAGTAAAAGCAACCTGCTGGGCCAATGCAGAATCTGACCAGGCGGTCTCCATGAAAGGGCCAGATTATTCTGTAATGATATAGGAATCACAAGGTTGTGGAGACCAGTAGCCAAGGTCAGCAATAATCCAGTTCAGCAACTTGTAGGTGAAACAGGAACAAGCTTTATTGAAGGGATCAAGAACCAACAATAATCTGGCAAGGATACAGAGACAGGAAGTGCCTTATATAAGCCAAGAACCAGACAGCTGACCAGACACAGCTAAAGAGAGTTGTCACTGATTTCATTGCTTTTAGAGTCAAGGTATCAGATCTCAGGCAAATATGAAAGAGGCAGGCTGGTGTACCGGTAGGGAAGAGGTCCAGCAACATGCAAACCAGGGTTCGAATCCCAGCAGAGTCAATTCCTCACACATTTTGTAGTAAAAGTATTAACATTTGAATGTAAGAACAGTTGAACTTTAGATTAATCAGTATTGTAAACTTGAGGTAATGTTTTTTTAACATGCAAGTACTATCTCAAGAATTGATATTAACTTAAATATACATTGAATCCAGAGGAAGGCAAACAGTAAAAACCCTCCTTCAAACATAGCCAATTGTATGAGAGAGGGAAAAAAATGAATTCCTTCCTGACCCCATTAACTGGCGATTGGATTAGTCCCTGGATTAATGTTTAACATAAAAGACAACATTTACATTGTGCCTTAAAACGTGGTTGTGCTGTTAACATGAAGTTTGTAATATGTGTAAGTAAGGAACTTGAAAGTATATTTTTTTAAACTTGAACTTTCTTATCTGTCTAAGTAAGGAACTTGAAAATATAGTTTTTAAACTTGTAACATTAGAAACTGTAACATAGTTATTTAACATTTGAACAGATTTTTTCTAAATGATGCAAGGCAAGTGTTTTGTGAGGCTAATCATGCATAAACAGTACTTCCATTAATTATAACTGAATTGTTTACTGATTTCTATTTTTGAATAGGTGACCTTTGTTTGTTGCTGTAGTAATTGTTTTAAATAGCACATATACTGTAGTTTTGTCTGTGGAAATGGACATTTATGTGTATTTGTTAGCCAAATTTGGTGGTTATATTGTGTTTTTTTCTCTTTTTGCATTTGGTTTTAAATTGGTTTGGCATGGCTTTTGTTTGTTTAATGAAAAGTTAGAGTACTTTATAGTAGACAATGTTTTTAGTAAAAATACGTCCATCTTCTAATAAATCACCTTGACTTTCATTCTTTTCAATGTAAACTTTAATAGCCTCTGGATTATTGCATCTTGAGAATGCAACATACAGCTAGCCATCTGCAAATGCTGGTTGTTCTAAAAAAATACCCACATATTTGAAAGTTTGTCCTTGTGATTTATTAATGGTCATGGCAAATGCCATAATGATGGGAAATTGTCTTCTTTGAAGTATAAAAGGGAGACTACTTTCACTTAGTGCTAAATCTATTCTTGGTATGAAAACTCTCCTTTATGGGTACCAGTTAAAGTTTCAGCATCTATGAAATGGTCCTTTAATTGTTGAACAATTAATCTTGTCCCATTGCATAGGCCTTTTTTGGGGTTCGTATTTCACAATAACATGACAATTGCACCTTTCTTTACCTGCAAAATATGTGGTGGCATTCCAGAAGGAGTTAATGAGTTAATTAATTGAGTGGAAAAGTTTGCCTGACTTTCTTTGTCATCAGCAAGTACAGAATCAGCACTGTGATAATTTCTTTGGAGTGCATTCATTTTTTTTAAGATTTCATTATTGAGGATTAATGCATCCTTATTTTTACAGGTTAGGATGACTTGGTTGGCAAGCTCTGAATATTCCTGGTTATTTATGGTACCTTCAAATATAGCCGATATAAGATCTTGGTGACAAATCATATGAGGTGGGATCTGCACAGTGTCCTCAGGTAAATTTGGTATTTTTTCTGTTCTGCCTTCTTCAATTTTAAAAAGTCAATCATTGAAATCAGTTTGGCCTTCTGATCTCATATTTTGTTGCAGTTGAAGATGGGTAAAATGTTTCCATAGTGTGCTTGACTTTATACATGTTTCGATAATGTCAGTTCGATTTCCATATACAACGACAGGTAATGTTTTTCTAAAATCGCCACCTAACAACATTACCTTTCCACCAAATGGAAAAGTATTATCCATGACTTCACGAAGCAAACGGTCAATACATTGGAGGGCATAGCATGACATCATTGTGGCCTCATCTATTATAATTCATTTACTTTTTAAAAAATGTTTGGCTTGTAATGATGTCACGCGAATATCTGACACAGAGGTTTCTAAAATAGGCACTTGCAGTTTAAACCCACTATGTACAGTTCTTCCACCTTCTAACAAAAGTGCAGCAATTCCAGTAGTGGCAAACGGCAGTGCTATTTGACCTTGTGCTCGCACAAAACTCATTAATAAATTATATAGATATGTCTTTCCTGATCCGCCAGGTCCATCAAGATAGAAATAACTCTCTTTGACCATGTCATCATCTATTGCATTTTTAATGGCATTAAATGCTTGTAATTGTAACGTATTTAAAGTTGCAAGTCTTTCTTCTGTTCTTTGTACTTGGAGTTGAATGTCATAGTCTTCAAAGTTTATGTCATCTATAAGACCTGGATCAGGCAAATTAAAACTTGCACAACTTAATCCATGAGTTAAAAATACTTCTTAGATTTCCATTAACGCTTTTAAGTGTGCAATAGGTTCATTGTATCGTTGCATAAAGTCTTCAGCCATATTACTTTTAAATATGTCCCACAAAGCTAATGCATTTGGAGCATTTGAGAAGATACAAATAAATGCAAATTGTTCACTCATCTACCGTGGCATTTGACATAGTGCTGCTTCTTCTAGACATCTTTCCCATTCTGTATCATCAGCTAGTAAGTTTCTATGTCTTGCAGCTAAATGGAAGGATTCACATACTATGTCATTAACAGTTCTAAAGTGTTCAAAACTTTGTGCTCCAGGAACATTTAAAAGTAATAGTCGTAAGCAGAAACGTTCAAGATCTCTTGGACTGGCTGTGTAAATTCTTGGGATAATTTTATTCCCGCTTTTTCAAGGTCTCCATAATCCATTCACAAAAACATAGTGATATGGAATTTCAATATATAAGAATTGTGTTGCTTCTGAATCTGTAGAATTTAATTCAAACCATGCAGTTAGTGTAGTGTGACGATGCTCACTTTGGGCCAATGCATTACTTTCATTTCCAGCATGGAAATACACTAAATGTCTTTGTGGAAAATTTACTGCTAATCTATATACTGTATGTGATCTATCATGCATTTCAAATTTTAAAAGGCGCCACATAGTTTCTGGTGCACTTACATAGCGAGCATCTACATGAGGTGCAAGTTCATCATGTACTAACTCAGTGCTTTCAGGGTTGTCTGTACTTTTGACAACTACAGTAACTGCATCATAGCCTTTGCAAATATATTTGTACACATATTTAATGGATTTGATGAAAGTGCAGGCTTCTACATTAATGTGTGCATTATACTTCATGAGTAAATGTGGATTGTAGGGTACTACATATCTATTGTCAACCTTTTTGCCACGAATAATGGCACTATCTCCTTGTCTTCTTCTATAAAGTGGATAGCCATCACAATTGGCATAGGTTTTGTCTCTATAATCTTTTGGAAAATCTTTGGAACATTTATTATTTTTCCATACATGGTGATTGCGGATTAAGCTCGCCACAGTGTCCATGAATCATGCGATGAGTAACAATCTCATATAGTCTACCATATAGTTCTGGATCTGGTAGTTCAGCAACAATGATTGAATCCACTTTCTCACCAGTATCTAATTTATCTTTTTCTTGAAGTATTATAAGAAGATGTGCATGTGGAAGGCCTCTTTTTTTAAATTCAATGGAATATACATAAGCAAGACATTTGCCAAATAAGTGACTTATAGTGATGTCACATATTAATTCATTTAATTTAATTTTAAAAACTCTGGCTACTAAATGTGGTCTATCGGAAAGACTTTGGGCAAGAAGTAAATTTTCTGTAATTTCTGGCCATTGGGGATTACATCTAAATGTAATAAATAAATCAGGTTTGCCAAATTTGGTCATTGTATCTTTCTCTTATATTTTGAGGAGATCCTTGAAAAGAAGATGGTAAAATGATGGCTTTGCCAGCTGTCATGTCTCTGCTTGTAGCCACCTCAGCAACATAATCCATTAGGCAACAATATTGTTCTACACCTAGTTTATCTTGTTGATAAAGTTTAAATAATTGGCCTCAACTTGCAAATAGGAATCAATAATCCATTGTTGTGTTAGTTTTCCACCACATAAAATTGGATTAAATGTATTTCGAATGGCAATTTGAGCTACTTTAAATTCAAGCATAGAAACATTATTTTGGATTCTGGCTTTAGCATTTGGGTAACTGGGAAGTGTTAATTTTGGTTGCCAACCTGCTTCTCTGTGTGGGGAAACAATGGGATATGTCATTGGATCTAAATTTGGACTTAAGATACTGATATTAATGAATGGTTGCTCCTCATTTCTGGGATATATTCTAATGTCTTTTTGAAATGCTGGTTCTCCTTCATCATTTTGAAACACCATTGCAATGTCATTTGATGTTGGCAAGTTCTAACAACGTTTATCAGTATGTCTATCTCTTTTAATCACCATATTGACCTTTGGGATTGGTAATTGATGTCTTTGTGCATGAAGTTGTTGTTCATTTTCTACTTCTGCCAATTTTTATAAGCTTTAGTGTAGGGGTTATTGGCCATAATGTTATCTAGCTCTATAAAAACACTGGGTAAGCATTTTTTATTTTCTTGCAGCTGCATACGTTGGTCAACAGCTTCCATTGTATCTAGAACATATAGTTGAGCAAATTTAATTTGCTCTCCTTCCTCTGGATGTAAATGTGAAGTCTGATGGTAAATTTGGCCTTGGACTTTAAAACAGTAAGGACCATGTCCTGGTACATTAGCATCTAATGTTGCCCCCATAGATGCAAAGGATATGGCACTATTGTAGGATCTTATGTTTGTCTTAAAATTTTTGTAGTTTGGAAAAGTAGGTTCAGTCATAATGTTTTGTAAATAGATGGGAAATTCTTTTCTTTCTGGAAGATTGACCTTGCCTTTTTGACAGCAACTAATAAAGTTGCCATCTCTGGGTCTCTCCTGTTTAAAATGATAAGCCTCACAAAACTGACATTGAGTATTCATGTCCCCACAATTATAAACCTGTACTGCTAAAGACTTGAGTAAAGGACAATTTGCAAAGCATATATCAGTTTCATTTTGAAATTCATCAGTTGAAATGTCATGTGATATTTCAGGAACAGGTTCTAAATGCATTTTTTTGGTGGCTTTTTTTGGTATGTCTTTTATTTGTTCATGTAAAATGTCATGTAATGTTTCAGGAAGAGGTAAATGCTTTGTTTTTTGGTGGCTTTTTTGGTATATCTTTTATTTTTTCAGGTAAAATGTCATCTGATGTTTCAGGAACAGGTTCTATATGCTTTGTTTACTTAGTAGCTTTTTTTGGTGTATCTTTAATTTTTGCGGGTGATAGTCGTTTGCTTGCAATTCTTTTGCGTTCTTTTTCTCGTCGAATTTCCTTCTGCTCCAGTGTCTGCTGGTTGGCCAATATCTGTTGTCGTTCTCTAGCTTGACGTCTTATCTTTTCTTGTTTGCTGTCGTTATCAGACATGTTAATCTGTAAAAGAAAATCATGTATTACATAGTAATGTTTGAGATGTTAAGTTTGTTTTTTACATTTTTTATTATCAACAGTTTGTTTCTATGTGATTGTAGTTCATTGTAGCAGAACTTTCTTTGTATTGTTAAATAAGTGATTTTAATTTTTTTGCTTTTACTTTCTGTCGTAGGTTGTAATTTTTGTCTTACATGCATAGCACACTGAAGGTAATTACATTATAGCTTCTTCTAGATGTAGTAGGTGTATAGTGTTAATTGAAATGGATTTTTTTTTTTGTTTTGTTAATTTCTTTTTTTGTTTTTCTTTTTGCTTATAGGCATAGTAGAGGGGAAAAAAATAGTCTTTGTAATTTGTCCTACAGGGGATTGTTGTAATAGTATTTTTATATTTTATTTAAAGGCTTATATGTTGGGGCTGTGAAAAGGTTTGTATTGTTGTTTTGTTGGAGTTAGTACTATTTGTTGTAGTATTCTATTTTATGTGTGTGGTTTGGTTTTATGCATAATATTGTACATTAGGGCTGGTAATTGAGAAAAAAATTATTTATTGTGTGTTTTGACACTTTTGTGGACTATGCTGTTTTATGTTGCTTTTTTTTGGGGGGGGGCTAGATTGTAGTTTGTGTTTACTGTTAAACATTGTTGTCCGTAAAAGACAAATAACAGGTAAATGACAAATGTGTCAGTAATATTTTGATAAAGGTTATAACTAGTGGTTCTTATTGTTGTTGGTGTTTATTTTTTTTTTCTGTTGACATGGATGCAGAGCAAACATGTTTATTTTGTTTTCTCTTTTTTTTTACTTGTTATACTGTACCTTGTTTGAAGTGTGATTTCAAGCAGAATATTTCTTGGTCCGCTGTTGTAAGTCTTCGTCCGATGCTCTTCACACAGTGTCTGTTGTAAAAGTAAAAGTGAAATGTTATTTGATTTGAATGTATTTGTAATGAATATCATATTTAATTGTTTTGGCCTATTCTATCTGTCATGGTGAATTTTTCTGCTATGCTGTTTTTTGTGCAACCCTTTAAAATACTTTAATTCTATTTGTATATTACAGTTATCCTTTTTTGTTTAAAGTAATTATTAATGTTTTTCCTATTTTGGATATGATCGCAATGTTTTTAGCATTATCCTGTTTTGTGTCCACCACTTTTGGTATGCTTATTTAGGCTTCTTTGTAAGGCTTATAGGTTCTTAAACAGTAAAGAAGAATATTAAATAACTTTTCTATCTGTTTGTGTGATTTTTGGTACAATCCTGTTTTGTGTCCACCATATTTTGCATAGTTTATTTGCTTAATTAGTCTTTTTTATGAGGATTAAATGTTGTTGGACAGTAAAAATGAATGTTTTTCCTATTTTGGATATGATCGCAATGTTTTTAGCATTATCCTCTTTTGTGTCCACCACTTTTGGTATGCTTATTTAGGCTTCTTTGTAAGGCTTATAGGTTTTTAAACAGTAAAGAAGAATATTAATTTACTTTTCTATCTGTTTGTGTGATTTTTGGTACAATCCTGTTTTGTGTCCCTCATATTTTGCATACTTTATTTACTTAATTAGTCTTCTTTATGAGGATTAAATGTTGTTGGACATTAAAAATGAATGTTAATTGCCTTTTCTATATCATGGTGGGCTTTTTTGTTTTATCCTGTTTTATGTTCACCACTTTGTGGTTGCTGCATTTGGCTTGTGTGATGGTTGGAGGTTATTTTACAGTATAGAGGAGGAATACTTTTGTTTTATGTATGTTGCTAATGCTTCGGATGCTATCCTGTTTTGTGCCCACCTCTTTCTTTTTTTTTTTCTCTGAAACTGTCTTTCTTTGTAAATTGTATATGTCTTTGTGAAGTTTGTTGAACTGTGTTGTTTTAGTCTTTATTAAATTTGTATTTTTTTATTTTTTTTTTACTTTTAATTTTTATATTGGCGGCCATTTAACATATATATTTACTTTTTTTTTTCTACTTCTTATACTATACCTTGATTGAAGTGTTGTTCTTGGCCGAATGACAGACAATTAACCATTTAACTTTCTTTTTTAAACAGACACTACAAGAAGACTGGCGGATTAAGATTGGCAGGTGGGGCAATCTTAATCCGCCAGTCTTCTTGTAGTGTCTGTTTAAAAAAGAAAGTTAAATGGTTAATTGTATATTTCTTCTTTTTGATTTTGCAAAGCATGGTCTTTTTCAGCATGTAATGTATTTTTCTATCTTACCTCTTCTTCTTTCTTTCTGTTCTTTAAAAGTAATTCTCTTTGACAGTCCACGGTGCAAATTCTTGAGTGACGCTGTTGATGCAGAGTCTGTTTGAATAGTGAAAAAAAGGGGAAAGATTCAGCTTCAGGTTACATATGTATTAGTGTCATATTATTTTTTGCTATGAGTTGCAGAAAATTAATGTCATTTAAATATACTTGTTTCATTAGTTTCGGTTAACATTAGTTTGTTGTAGGGCCTATACACATAAATGTGCGTGTCACATGTCACTATACATGAATCACATTTTCATAGTTAAAGTTTGTATTTTTTTTTTTTTGCTGTCTTGGTAATAAATTGTAATATATTATAGCTTACCTCTGTAATTTGCACAGTGTAAAGTAGGAAATTAGGAAATAATTATCTTCTCAAGTAACAGCAGCAGTTAACTATCCAGTCACTCCGTTCATCACCTGAGTAGAAATGTAGAAATTTCTGGAAAGTAGGCAGTATTTATAAACTCTGAGGTGCCTCAGACAGTTAGAACGCAATACGCATGTGCTATTTGTGTTCCAGCGTACAATTTGCGTTCCATCCGCCATTTTATGCATAGTAGTTGTCAAAATGGCGGTTAATATCAGTGTGATACGTGCCGCATAGTATGTGTTACGTACCTCGTAAAGTTGACTGTAGCGTTGCTTCAGTTTTGCGAGTCACTGTAGTATTGTTGCGTCTGTAGCCTCGTTTTCGTTTTGTTCGGCAACCATTTTTTCTCTTGCTTAGATGATTTTCGTCTGTTTAAACTCCATTTTTTGGACTTAAATGGACGTGTAACTTCACTTTTCGAGGTGCTGGATGCCCCCCCCTTGCTGTAAGTAAGCTTTTTATGTGTTTGTTGTGTTTATTTATCGTGTTTCTGATGTTTTCATGTTCACCTTTTCGGCTGTTTTTTGCGTGTTTGGAATGGGTCGAAGCGCGTCTCGTATTTTTTGCGAGGACCGCAGTTTCTGGCATGGAGCGCCTCACAACTATATATGTGATATCATGAGTAGTGATTTATTACAGCAGAATGATCATTGTAACAAATGCGTACAACTTATACTATGGACTAATCCCAAATACACAGATAATAATATTGGTAGGAACTCTGTGTAAAATGGTGACTAATATACTGTATTTGTCCATCTATATATTAGTAGAAGACTAAAGTCATATAACATATTTAGCTACTGCTATTTATTACTCACTGGTAAATTATAGGGCAGTAAGGTGCCCTATTAAACAACAGCATTATGAATGATTTAGTAAAAATGAGACCTAGATATATCTATAATCTTGTTATGGATTAATATCAAATCTATTTTCCTGATATACAAATATCATTAGCATAATGGTGATATAATGTGATTTTTTAGATTCTAGTATTAACTCTGTTTTCTCTCTTCCCTTAATTGACATTGAATGAAAATGGGAACTGAAAGCATCGAAATAGGTAAATTGAATCAGCCACCCCTACCAGTATAAAGGACCCCTTCCTCCCATCAAAAGTACGGCCTGTGAAAAAGTCTCTACGCGAAACGTGCGTGTCGGCCGATTCAGAGTAACATTTTGGATAACATCACGAGACGGGCGAGGACACCGCCACAATCTAACACCAAACGCCATGAAAAACAAATGATAGTGCATCTATACATAAGTATGTCCGTATGTAACACTACTGTGGTAACTATTTACAAATACTTATACTAACAGATACATGAATATCAAGTGGACTAGTCAAAAATTATCTGTTTAAATTTGGTACTAATTTGATTAATGAAAACGGACTTAAAAGACATCCAATCAGAGGATCTCTAATTAGCAAACTTACCTAAAGATGATATTGTAGATTACTGACATTGCTTGAACTGCTGTGTATTTGTATGCATATATGACCGGACTCTTTATTTTGTTTTCTAATTACTTGCAAACACTCAGAGTAATAATATATATGATTATGATGTATGTTAATAAATTAAACAAAGCCCGGTTAATATCTAACTTGGCTGACAAGAGCAAGGCAACAATTATTAAAAAACAAACAAAGGACCTCAGACTCAGAAGCCTACTCACAAGTGACACAATTGATCTTTGAAAATCTGACCTGAATGTATTGGCATATTGGGAATTGAATCGCAATAATTTAACAAATACATGGTCTTGGCAATCTGTGTCAAACAATCTATTATTGGCCAAAAAATTGCGATATTATTGTAAAAATAAATATTATTATGAATTATACTCACTAAATATTTAGTTGAGAACTATGTGCATATACTGCTATATATTATATACAATTAATTCACTGTTAGTAATTTATTAAATTCTCATAGTTATTTAATTCAAGATTATTATTATTATTATTATTATTATTATTATTATTATTATTTTGTATTTCTTTGCACAATTGAGTAAAGGAGTAATTTCCAATTTGTATTACTAGTTTTGAGCAAAACAACAAGACTGGAATTTTATATACCGGTACTGACGGCATAATATTAGTCTACTTATTATTGCACTTTATATATTTCAAATCAGCACGTTCTAGCACTGTCACTTTATTTACAATACTATTGTAGAAAATGCACATTGGAAATATTTACATTGAATATATTTATACCAACCTTCCACTCACATTAGATAGTGTAGCTAGAAGGTATGGGCAGGATTAGAGGGCAAGTGACTGGTCCTATTCCAAACTCCATCACTCAAGCTTAGGGTATTATCTTTAAAATCTTTATAATATATAACATTTGCTTGAAGATTGTAAATTTGGGGCATACATTACTATATAAGATTGTTCATACATATGATACTCATGGCGATTTTCTTACTAGGATAATTATCCTGTGTTATATTCTTTGTATTACTGTCTTTCTCCAAATCGACTGTTTGTTTTTAAATTTTATTCAGCGTTGTTTTTTATTTTGTTTTTATAATAACATGGTTTTAATTATTTTATAATATACTATTAAAAGTCAAGTTTTATATAATCTATTGGGCCACTTATTTGATACAAACATATTAGTTTACTTTGTCTCCGATGTGTGTCTGACTCATCTAGTTCTCAGGTGTTCTGTATCTTTCCCTTTTAGTTTTTCAGTAACTTTGTCTTCTGCCTATTTAAACAAGCCTCTGGATAAAGCTGCTATCTAAAAAGAGAAATATGTTATCTATATATAGTGCATAAATGTATGCAGTGCTACAAAATGTAGTCATCACAACCATATGTACAAAACAGAGGCAGTAAACTGCAGGGATCCTCTAAAATGAGAATCAGGATTCATCTAGCTGACAATCTAATGTATCTAGGATTGCAGGCCATGCATATGATTAAAAGTACCACATTCATCTGTAACAGATGCTTTTTATTTTTGTTAGGTGTACTTACAGTAAGATATGCACTAGTGGCTTTTCACTTAAATATGTTTTGCACAGTGACCTCATAGGACTACAAGCTTTAATTGACTGTATAATAACACTTTAAATACTGTTTTATTATGTGTCACAACCTGTATGCTGAATGAGGTATGATAATAGCCTATTGCCCAAACCTCTTCCCACAGGTGTGCCCAGTTCGTTTTACCTCTGTACAGCAGGAAGAACTTTCAGCCCTTAGGTTAGACTGATAGATGTCTGTGGTCTTGTGTAGCATAAGGATCTTTCTAAGTTCTGAAAAGAACTTACTCCAGCAAACAGAATTCCTAGCATCAATAACAAAATCCACACTTTAATTATGTGAATCAGTGTAACAACTGTATTACTGAAACCATCAGACATATGTATTATTATTATTATTATTATCGTTTATTTGTAATGCCCCAACATATTCCGTAGCGCTATACATAAGTTAAGTTACAGGCAATGACAAGTATGTATACCACATTCTTAGTAACAACAGACTAATCAATTCAAATGTGCAACACCCAATCCTCTTCTATGTCACATTATCACCCCTGCCTGCCAGTCTAAGACAATCCCCCATTGTTTTCCCTTTCCACCGCTGTATTCTTGGTAGGGGGCAATTACATACAATAGGCATATAGAGACCCAGCTGAGGCTTGTGATAATAGAGAGAAATACTGGTGTCATGTGACTCCTAGCGGTCAATTATCTCCCTAATCTTTTTAAAAAGGGACTAGTCCATTACTATGAAATATTGGGCATATACCATATTTTCCTTGTAAGTGCTAGGCCCCCCAAAGCACAACACAGACACACATCCCATCACTCCCATCATGTTCATATGCACACCCCAACTATAAACATGGGTACCACAGTATGGGCCCAGTGACACTCAGGCAGCTTTAAATAGGCATAACAAGGAATAACACACAAATCATAATTTTCCCAATGTTAACCCATCTCGGTGGGCCCATTTACCCTTGCACAATAAGCCTATCTTATAAGGCTGAGGGCGTCAGTCTGTAAGTTATTGCACAGTTGGTGCCTTGGCATGCTTCAGCCATGACATTATGTATTTATTTATTCTTCTTTTTTAAATAACAATCTATAAATGGCAGGGTCACCCAAAATGTATATCCATATCCACTGGTAAATCACTCAGAGTTGTTAAATTAATCACTACAATGTGTACTTGCATTTAAACTCTTTCAGTAAGCCAAGATCCTGTAAATGAGATACTGTAATATGAGTGATGGCCCTTTAAAAGTATGAGTTGCATGTAGCATAATGAAAGCCATAATAGCCCAATTATATAAAGTGATGACTTTTTACTATTCCTGTCATGCCTACTGCCTGTCCCGACTTCTGAACTATATACCAATCGTGCCTCTTCTACCCTTGTGCTGTTTGGTTTTGTGCATGTATCCTGATACCTTGCTTCACTACTTTGTCACATAAACACTGATGCTAAGTCACACCTGATTGATACAGAGGTCCAGAAGTTAAAGCCTACCTGCCTGCCTGTGGATCCCCTGAAATATAATACAACATAATAATGAAGGGCACCGGTGTAACATTTTTTTTACTCTCTCTCTCTCTCTCTCTCTCTCTCTCTCTCTCTCTCTCTCTCTCTCTCTCTATATATATATATATATATATATATATATATATATATATATATATACAGTGCCTTGCAAAAGTACTCACCCCCTTGACTTTTTACCTATTTTGTTATATTCTACACAATATTCTAAGTTGGTGAAGTGAAATTAGAAAATATATACATAAAACTATTTTTTAGAAATAGTAAACAGAAAATTGGCATGTGCGTATGTATTCACCCCCTTTGTTATGAAGCCCATTAAAAGCTCTGGTGCAACCAATTTCCTTCAGAAGTCACATAATTAGTGAAATGATGTCCACCTGTGTGCAATCTAAGTGTCAAATGATCTGTCATTACATATGCACACCTTTTTTTAAAGGCCCCAGAGGCTGCAACACCTAAGCAAGAGGCACCACTAACGAAACGCTGCCTTGAAGACCAAGGAAGTCTCCAAACAAGTGAGGGACAAAGTTGTTGAGAAGTACAAGTCAGGGTTAGGTTATAAAAAATATACAAATCTTTGATGATCCCCAGGAGCACCATCAAATCAATCATAACCAAATGGAAAGAACATGGCACAACCGCAAACCTGCCAAGAGACGGCCGCTCACAAAAACTCACAAACCGAGTAGAGGGCATTAATCAGAAAGGCAGCACAGAGACCTAAGGTAACCCTGGAGGAGCTACAGAGTTCCACAGCAGAGACTGGAGTATCTATACATAGGACGACAATAAGCCATACAATCCATAGAATTGGGCTTTATGGCAAAGTGGCCGGAAGAAAGCCATTACTTTTATCAAAAAAACTGAATGGCACGTTTTGAGTTTACGAAAAGGCATGTGGGAGACTCCCAAAATGTATATAAAGGAAGGTGCTCTGGTTTGATGACACTTAAATGGAACCTTTCGGACATCAAAAAAATGCTATGTCTGGAGGAACCCAACACATCACATCACCCAAATAACACCATTCCCAGAGTGAAACATGGTGGAGGCAGCATCATGCTGTGGGGATGTTTTTCGGCAGCCGGGACTGGGAAACTGGTCAGAGTTGAGGAAAAGATGAATGGTGCTAAATACAGGGATATTCTTGAGCAAAACCTGTACCACTCTGTGCGTGATTTGAGGCTAGGACGGAGGTTCACCTTCCAGCAGGACAAAGACCCCAAACACACTGCTAAAGCAACACTTGAGTGGTTTACGGGGAAACATGTAAATTTGTTGGAATGGTCTAGTCAAAGCCCAGACCTCAATCCAATAGAAAATCTGTGGTCAGACTTAAAGATTGCTGTTCATATGCACAAACCATACAACTTGAAGGAGCTAGAGTAGGTTTGCAAGGAGGAATGGGCAAAATCCCAGTGGTAAGATGTGTCAAGCTCATAGAGACTTTTCTGGAGCTGTGATTGCTGCAAAGTATTGACTTTAGGGGGATGAATAGTTATGCACATTGACTTTTTATGTTATTTTGTCCCATTTGTTGTTTGCTTCAAAAAAAAAAAAAAAAAAAAACATCTTCAAAGTTGTTGGCATGTTCTGCAAATCCTCAAACACTTTATGTTAATTCCAGGTTGTGAGGCAGCAAAACATGAGAAATGCCAAGGGGGGTGAATACCTTTGCAAGGCACTATATATATATATATATATATATATATATATATATATATATATATAAAATTGCCCGTCCAAAATGATGGGAGTAAAATTGTAAGCCTGGCAATGCTGGTTGCCACACAATGCGAGGCTATGGGCCCTCTGAGCACCTGGCGCTCATCTAGAGCCACAACTTTCCTGCTTTTTATTTATTTATTTATTTTTTTATTATACAAAAATATCATACAAAAGAAATATATACGTTAATAGATAGTCAATACATATATTCAAGCACACATATACAATCATCTTTGTGGGAACATTATCTGTCAATTCCATATCTGAGTGGAGGATACTTATTTACCACATCTTAATTACGATTAAACTCATCAGACTCTTGAGTCATGATAAATCGGTTAGTGAAGGAGAGGAACAAGACATACACCATGTCTAAACGGATCCCCATCCTTTCCTGCTTTCGAATGATCACCTTCGGCGCTCCTTGCGAGCCCCACGATGAGCGCCTTTACCGCTCATTGCAAGCCTCTCACCCTGTGTACTTAATAGGCGTTGCGCTTGAGTGTTACTGTCTTGGGTTGTGTTACTACCTTGGGTTAAATGTTACTGCTCAGGGCTCGTTTTTACGTCCTTTGGGGTAGTTTTACGTCCTTCAGCCTTGTTTTCGTTGTGTTATATTTAACATATAGGCATAGGCAGCAGGCAGCACTCCTTACCTCATGCCCGAACTCCTGCCTAAAGCAGTGACAAGCACGCATGCGTGATCGCGATTGCGACCACAACAAAGTAGGAAAAACAGCTATTTTTGTACATTACTAGCAGTTCAGGTTACACTACTCCCTGTTACTAAAATGTGTTTAAGAGAGTGATTTTCGACTGACACTTTACCCTGGGTGGGTCTAGTCAACCACCATGCTTCATTGAGAGATCCAGAGCTTATGCATTGAATCATTAAAAAATAGTGATAAACTGTTTAAATGCACAGTAAAAATGTATTAAACATTTTTTTTTTTCTTATCAAGCCTTACCTGTCACAAACTCCTGGTAGAGAATTCCACAGATTAACCACCCTTACAGTGAAGAACCCTTTTCTTTCTTTGAGATGGATTTTTTTTACTTTAAATCTCAAAGGATGTCCTCTTGTCAGTTGGCACAAAAAGTTAATTTGACAAAGCTTTATATTGACCCTTGATATATTAATATAAGGTAGTCATAGACACCATTTTCTAGAGAAAATTAAAATAAATTTGGTTAGTCTTTCTTCATAAATTTGCCCCTCCATTCCCCTTATTAGTTTTGTTGACGTTCATTAAACCGTTTCCATTTCTAAAATCTAGTTTTTATGAAGTGGTGCCAAAATGATACTCCATATTTTAAAAAAGAGGGCACACTAGGGATTTCTATAGTGGCAGAATTATATTTGCTTCCCTTGCTTCTATACCCTTTTTAATACATGCTAATATTTTATTTGCCTTTGCAGCTGCTGTTTGTCATTGAGCACTGTTACCTAGGTGGTTGTCCACAAGCACTCCCAAATCCCTTTCAATATCTGATACCCCTAGATATGCTCCATTAAGTTTATAAATTGCATGGCTATATTTCCTTCCCAAATGCATAACTTTACATGTATTCAAATTAAACTTCATCTGTAATTTAGTCGTCCATTTCTCTAATTTATGCAAATAACTTTTGAGGGAGAGTACATAATTTTCTGATTGAATTACCTTGAACAACTTAGTGTTATCAGCAACAAAGGAGACACTGCTTTCCAGTCCTACATCTAAGTCATTAAAAATATGCTAAAAGGGAGAGGACCTAATATCGAGTCTTATGTAACCCCACTTGCCACATTAGTCCAATCTGAGTATGCTCCATTTACAACAACCCTTTGCTTCCTGTCTTTTAGCCAGCTCTCAATCCATGAGCAGATATGTATCCCTTAGTTTGCACAGTAGTCTTCCATGTGGCACTTTATCAAAAGCTTTTGCAAAATCCAAAAAGACTACATCCACTGAGTTGCCTTGAACGTTCCTACTAACATATAAACTAATTATATTTGTTTGGTATGACCTATCCCTCATCAATCCATTCTGACTCCCACTTATAATCCTATTTAAATAGCCATGCCCTTGTATATTATCCCTTATTAACCATTCTTAAATATTTCCCACTACAGAAGTGAGGCTTACAGGTCTATAATTCGCTGCATTTGCTCTTGCTCCCTTCTTAAATATAGGTATCACCTCTGCTTTTCTCCAGTCATCTGGTAGCAACCCTGTGTTGAGTGAATCTTGAAAAATCACATATATAGTTCTCAGCAGCGCAGGGTTGCCAAAAAACGTTGCTAACGCAATGTTAAAACTGCGGCCCTGGTTGCTGGTGGAGATGAGCGCCATAGGGGCTAATCCCTATGATCCCATACGACTTGGGCAGTGAGCGCCAAGGGTGCTCACTACACTGGTGGAGATGAGCGCCATAGGCGCTGATCCCTAAGGCGCTAATCCATACGCAGGACTACACATCAACAGAAATTTCAATTACACAATTCACAATGCGAGACCCGTAACACTTTGAAAAAATACAGTGGAAAAATTACGGCATGTAACACTTTGCAAACAGGAAAGGGGGACTTCGAAAAAAATAATATGACCCGCAAAACTTAGAAAAAACACAAAGAAAATAAAAAATAAATTAAAAAAACATCACACTCACCACAGGTGTGGGGGGGAGACAGCCAGGACGCACAATTTGACGAGTTTCGGCAGTGAAAAATCGCCTAAGCGACAAAAATATTGACGGACGAAAAAAACTACACAACCCCTTACCACGCAAAACACTGCCAGGCACATAAGACTGGAAAGCGGGACTTAGAATAAAACAAATATGAGCTGCAGGACTTAGGAAAAAAATATGAGGTAAAAAAATAAGATGAAAATAAAATAAATGTAACAAAAAAAATAACCTCACACACCGCAATAGTGGGGGGGGGGGGGGGGGTAGGGGCAAGAACGTCTGGGAGTGAGGTTGCATGACAATTTAAAAACAATTTCCTGAGTTTTGGCAGTCGAAAATCACCTAAGCAACAAAAAATTGTCGGACAAAAAAAACTAAAACAAGGCTACACGACCCCTAACCACACAAAACCCAGCCAGGCACATACTACTGTTACCCAGGAACGTACAAGGTACAAAATAAACTATTAGGAAACACGGAAAATGCTCCAGACCAAAACATACACAATCGCAGCCATTTTACAACACTAACTGGCAACTAATAACATTGTGCCATTCTAAAATGGCGCTTTACACAACTAAACAAACTGTTTGCCCTCGCTCACGCATCCTATTTATGCTGCACACTTGCCACATTGCTGATACTTACACCTCAGGTCAGCAACAGTCCAAATGTACATTGTATGCTGCAGAAAAATCAAAAAAGATTGTTAGCTCTTCAGGATATTGATTGCTGGATATATTAATTACAAATAGGTAAAGTATATGAATTTATTATTTAACTAATTAATTAATTATTATAAAAAATATATATTTATATAAAAAAAAAGAAAGAGAAGGGGAAAGGCCTGCAATGAGCGCCTAGGGCGCTCAGCACGGGGGTGACAATGAGCACCGAGGGTGCTCAGAGGAGTAAAAGTACACAAGGGGAGAGGCTCGCATTGAACTCCAAAGACGCTCAGCGTGGGGCTTGCAGTGAGCTCCGAAGGTGCTCAGACAACCAAAAGTACATGAGGGGAGAGGCTCGCAATGAGCGCCAAAGGCACTCAGAGGACTGAAAGCCTTACATTGTGTAGCAAACAGCATTACCTGGGATCATTATTTGACCCTGGTTATACAAGAGCCTACTAGAGATGAGATCTTGGATTTAGTCATCAGAAATAATATTGATATAATATCAAATATTGAAATAGGGGAACCCTTTGGGAATAGAGGATCACAACACTGTTTCGCTTGAGATTTAATTTTTTTTTTTATAAGGGACCAATAAAAACTCTTAATTTTAAAAGGGCAAATATTCATGGTCTAAGGGCAGCAATACAAAGTATAGACTGGGACAAAGAACTGATGGGTAAAAATACTGAACCTAAATTGACAACATTCAAATCATTATTAAATACTAGCGACTTGCATGTAAAAAATTACGGCAATACAATTTGAAGGCTGGCAATGCTCTTTGCCACACAATGCAAGGCTCTCCCCCCTCTAACTTGCGGGCCTCATGATGAGCGCCTTCGGCGCCCATTGCGAGCCTCTCTCATTGTCTACTTTATGGGCCTTGCGATGAGCCCCACAATGAGCGGTTTCGCCACTCATTGCAGGCCTCGGCCATCCCTCCAATTTCATGCCTTGCAATGAGCACCTTCGGTGCCCATTGCAAGCGTCTCCCTACGGCCTTCAGTGCTCACCTTGGGCCTGGCAATGCTCATTGCCAGCCTTTTTCAAAGTCTTGCTGGCCTCATGATGATTCCTTGATTATTAAAGTTTTGCATTATTTAGGCAAAAAGCATCCTTGCTATAAGCAGCACATTTCATAAAACATTTTATTTTTATTAATATCTAAAATTCCCTCTACTGATTGTGTTGACACTTCAGGGGTGTTTACACAGGACCTGATCCCCACCCAATCAGCATGCAGCATTAGGGGGACCCATTCTAGCCCATTATCCACCTGCTGTGTCTTCCTCAGCCAAAAGGAGAGTACTGATGTCAGTTGCCAAGTCACTGTTGGGATGGAACCCATGTGACCCACCCACTTGCTTCCTGTCACTGCTGTGTGCTGGCCCTGCCCCCCCCCCCTCCCCCACACACACACACACACACACACCATAGATCAGCATAGACAGAGCTGCTGCTGTTTATATGAGATCTACAGCTGTTACCAGAGATAGTAAGAGGAAAAAACAAAACATGCTGCAGTAGTTCATTTAGGTAACAGACAATCAGCAGGTGCGGTAATGACAAAATAGGTACAGCTGCTGCTTCACTCTGCCAAACAGAGAGAGAAAGATAAAAACACCAGACGCAGTAGTTGATGCAGGTAATGGACAATCAGCATGTGTGGTATTGACATGAGTCAGTGCAGCTGTTGCTTCACTTCGCCAGAGAGAGAAAAAAAAAAACACCAGCAGCAGTAGTTCATGCAGGGAATAGACAATCAGCAGGTATGCCAATCAAGTGTGAATGTGCTGCACAGAGAGACTCTTTATGAAAATGCATAGTAACTTCTAAAATGGATAACATGGAAATGACTACATATCCCAGGTACTTTGCAGCACAAACACAAACCCCAGAGATTGATACAAATGTTTCGGGTTAACCTCTGCTTTCTCCTGATTGGTCAAAATGAATTTTGAATTTTATGCTAATTTACCCGGGGTTTGGAGGGAGTGTTTACCCTAATGTTCAACTGTCAGAACTGACAAGACATGTTGTTACCTTCAAGTTAAGTGTTTAAATGCAAAAACATGTTTTCATAAACTACTGATTGTCCTCTATTAGATGCATTCATGATTCAGGAAATTTAGGTATGCCTTTAACCTTAAAAGTACAAAAAAACAAACCCTGATATTGGATTAACATACAGTGCATTACTCATAATTCACCTTTACCAAAAAAAGCCTGTATTTAAAAAAAAATCAGACCCTTAGTTATGTTTAAATTTCAGCTTTTCATCTCTTTGAACTATATCCCCCCAAATTCATTTGGGTTCCTACGCCCCTGACTATGCAGAATGTTACATTACAATTTGACATGAAATCATTACGGTACACCAGCAGATCTGAAATTAAGACGTTCAATCCAGTCTGAGCAGCATATATATACAAATATTAAAGATTCTTAGTACAGGATTTTTAAACAATGTCTGAAGAATGTGTGTGCATTATCTTCAAAATTAGTTTATATCTTTAGTTTTCTAATAAATAAATGCAAATTTAGAAATCAAGAGATACAATTGTTTTTCTACAGCACTTAATACCTTATGTGGCATAGAAGATTGTACAACCACTGTTGTTTAAAATATCTGCTGTCAGCAGAATATAAGCAGTCTGGCACTAAAACTGTTTAGATTACAGTTTACAGACAGCTGTTCTTTCCAATATCTGAACATGATTAAGCTGCAAAGATTCTGCTTTCGGTTGTGAGCAATAAAGAGTGCACAACCTTTTCAGTATTTATTCATGCATGCTAATCCCACACAGCAAGCAGCGTGACAGGCATTTGATAGAAAATACATTATTTTACAATGCTAAGATGCTTACAGTAGGTTTCAGATGCCTATTTTGCATTAGATTTTCCCATCATGCTTTACTGAAATCCTTAAGCATGATTGTACTTTTCCTTTCCTTATGTCTAGTTTTTCATTTTTTTGTTTTCAACCCTGTATTTCAGCACCTTTCTAATAGTAGAACACTATTTTAAGAAATGTAAGGATGGACACAAAAACTCCATGACTTAAAAGAGAACATCAGCTTGGAGATATATATACAGCACTAATTCTCACATATTCTTGGCTGGTCCGAAGGCAGTGGGTTATCTCAATTGATTGTTCTCAGTCAGTTACAGAAATCCTTGTTCTAGCTTCCCCTCAACCCACTACTACATTTGACTAGTCTTTTACAAATTTGTTTTCTTATTGGCCTAGATATATTTCAATTACTTATCATAATTAGAATAAATATGTATCTCTATTTGTTAATTTATACTATTTGAATTAAGATATGTATGAAACGTTCATTATTTTTACAGAAATCTATATAGATACATTCCCTTCTCGTGGTGATTATAATAATTAAGTACATAGTATGATCATAAAATAAATATAAATGGATATACAAGTATATTTAGTACAATTGAGAATCATTAAAATAAAACATGGATAAAAATACATAATCCTATATATTTGTTATACTTACCAGGATGTGGGACAGATGGATTACCATGCGAATAAGAGGATATAAACAAACAGCTGGCCACTTTCACATCTTCTAGCTGATCCTCAGTGCAAGGCAAAGTTATTACTTTGTCTCAGAATTTAAGGCAAGGCAACCCCCCGTCTATTATTATTATCAGTATTATTGTTTTAACTGATCTGAAAATCTCTATTAGCAGTATAGAAACAGACTGCTTCGGCTCCTTTTAACCTCCAATTGCAGAGCTGTCTCTGTGTACATATTAGGTTTGATTTGTCTATGCTGTAACTTAGTGAACAATTGTTATCTGTGCATTCTGTATAATGGGATGAATGTCAGATTATCTCATTAATTAAATAAAAGCAATAAATGTAATTGCTGTTCCCCATAAATAATGATGTAGACGAGGAAAATGTGTACATGCCAAAAAGAAACAAGTAAAAAGTGATATGATAAAAAATATTCAACCTATCTAACAGGAAATTTATGAGATGTCTGCTAAAAAAAGGATTATGCTTCTCCCAAGAATATGATGAAATGAAAAGAGAAGAAAAAAGAGCTGAGAGTAGCTCGTAATAAAATCTATTTTTTATCTATCTAATTTTTTTGTTGTTGCTTAAAAAATAAAACGTAGAAAAAAACAAGAATGTCAGTGATCATATGTCATCTCACTGGCTGAAACTAATGCCATATAATTATTATATTGTTTTTCACTGAAAATGACACATTCTAAATAGCACAAGAAACTACTCTGTGAAATATTTTCAAATGCCCTCTTTCAGATACAATTATGGAATTGGAAATGGTAAACATAGGATTTTTGTGTTTCTTTTTAAATAATATTTGAAAGAATAAACAAAATGTGCTAGTCATTGTTTTATTTTTTTAATACACACATGGGGCCTCATTCTATTATCGGCCGTAAACCGTCCGTAAGACTGGGATTCCTTGCGGGGGTCCCGTTACCTCGCAATTCAATTAAACGGCCCGCAAGGATCTCCTCTTACGGCCGGACGTAAATCTTGCAACCGGCCGTAAGCTCTGAAATCTAAAAAGTCAAAAATAAATTGAAGACAGCTCTGTAAAGCTCTGTAAATGCTAGGGATCATATTGGGGGACATGAGGATTAAAAGTAACCCCCTCTCAAGCTTGCACATCAGCCCAAACCCGAGTTTAAATTAACTGTTTATTTTCCGGCTGCGGCGTGGGCGGGTCTGAGGTGCTCCAAGCCCTATGGACTTTTTACATGGATATTTGACGTATATTAAAAAATAAAAATTTTACGGATTTGAGTATAGGGGAATTTTGTGCTATTTTTGCGAACACCGAAAATCACTTTATAGTCTTCTCAAAGTGCAGGATGGCTTTATTTGGGCTATATTTCGTGCTTAATTGGTGCTAGCGGGACCTCTTTCCTGCAAGTAAGCTGCGGCTCGCTTTTAGCCTTGCAGACAGGGTTCCCGGAGCAATTGAATTGCAAATAGGATTTTCTTACGGCCGATTTCCTTGCAGCCGTTTTAGATCAAAGGATTTCCTCCGGCGCGAGCGGCCGCAAGAGATAGCAAGGCGCCGGCCGCAAGCCTGCCGGAATCCCCGGCCGGAGGGGAAAAGAATAGCCGAATAGCTTGCGGCCGGTCCTTGCGGCCCCGCAACGGCTGCGGCCGATAATAGAATGAGGCCCATAGTATGCAAATTAGTAGCTCTGCATATTGATTAGTAGGAGAGTTTGTCAGTTCGATTCTGTGGTGGCCAAAAACTATCCATGTATCATCATATATTCCATGCAGCTTTGTTCTTTCACCAAGTCCGGCACATTGTGTCACTATTGATGATCCTGAATATCCTATGCCGCAAAGATAAAATGGTGTACATCCCGAAAACATTAGTTTAGACATGAATTTCTAATACAATGTATGGACACTTATTAAAACTATTTCAAAAGAAACCAGGACTCCAATTTTTATAGTTTGAACAATCTTGAAAATCTCTCCTACATGAGTGCAGGTACCGGTGGGTGGGGGAAAGAGTCGAGCAGGACAAATAATCCCCCGCTTTTCTCAAAAGATAGAAATTATTTATTCTGAGACCCTAGTTAGGTTTACACAAATACAAACTAGGTGGCTGTCTAAGGGAGCAGCTACTGAAGGTCCATGGTGTGTATTAAGTCAATTGCAAGTATTAATTGCATTCCCCATTGCAGAACATACACACACCTGCCCTTTCTCTATAAACAAATATTCTCCAGACAAGTCATAGCTCATGCTATCGCTCATTTTCTCAAAAATCTCAAACTTTGTCTTTTTAAACTCCAACTTACAGAATTGTTTGGGCTTCAATGCTCTTAGGGCATGAGTCTCTCATTTGAAAGATAGGATGCCACTTTTTCAAAGAACTATATCTTATTTAGTTGTTAGATGATGACCATTGACATGGTGTCCATTTATAGTGGTGGGGCTCATTTCTAACCCAAATGACTGATACATGTATGTGATCGCTCAATCACAAAGGACAAACCGTTCATGGTTGTGAGGGACTAAAATAATTTAAATTTTTCCACCTCCCCTCCCATATTTTGTAAATTGGCATGCTCTAATTATATAATAAAATAATTCATAATGGATTAAAGCTTCAAATATGAGACTATGAAATAATTTTTTGTTAATAAATGGCTTTAGTTCCCCCTATCCGTTTTGTCAATATTGTTTTCACACAGCAGACTAAGAGGTAGACTCTGAATTCTAATTATGGTGATAATGTTAGAATACCAGCTTGTCCATTTTTCCAGCAAACCACCTACTCTATAGTGACACAATTTGATGTTTAAGGAGTACTACTTTCTCTTGCAAAAGTATCCATTCTCACAATATTTAGCATCAAATCATAACCAATGTTGCCATACCAAACAATGGTGCTTATTTTTACAGGCAGACAGTTTTTTTATATTTTTTTTCTTAAGGGGACTTAATGATTTTTTTCTTTCATGGAATCGGCAAAATCAACTAAAAATAGGTAAGACTAGTGTACTAAAACCATAGCAAATATTGCCATTTATCAAAAAGTCATGAGATCATGGAGAAAACACATCCATGATATCTGGAAGGGAATGCATTATTGGGTCACTGTAAAAGAGTTCTGGCAAAGTTAGAACGTTGCAGCTGGACTTATGTTCTAAATTGGACTGTTTTAGAGAAAATGTGAATTAGCTTAAAATATTATTTTACTCTAATATGCTATGTTTTCTGTATGTTATATGCTAGTTCAGTGGGAGAAGGGGGTCTGACAAGAGCCCCTTTAAGGAGATATGCATGTTAGATATCTTTCTAAATAGTAGCTATGATTGAATACAGTCATGGCTGGTGTTTAATGGTAGACCTATACAGAAAATGATATTGATGTAAATATTATAGAAGTATTATTTTCTCTAATATTTGGTTTCTATATTTAACCCTTTAAGGAGATATGCATGTTAGATATCTTTCTAAATAGTAGCTATGATGGAATACAGTCATGGCTGGTGTTTAATGGTGGACCTATACAGAAAATTATATTAATGTAAATATTATAGAAGTATTATTTTCTCTAATATTTGGTTTCTATATTTAACCTGTTCGTGATGGTTGTAATTAAGGACACATTGCCAGAAGATGTTAAGTGACCCGCCCCGAAAAACTGGAATTTTCTTTAAAACAGTATATTGTGTCATTATCTATTTTATAGTTATTCAAGTTTATTTTTATTTTGGCCTTTTGGATTATGATTTTATTCAAGTTAGGAAATATTCAAAAATAAATGGAAGTTCAGAGTCTACATAAAGCAATGTATTACTAATACAAAATCACAGAAAACTTGCAGCCTTATTAAATTGCAATTCAGTAAATTTAAAAGGGCTCTATTTAAGCACACAGCATATTTTTTTACAGAAGTTTTTAGTTAGTGAATTTCTATCCAAAAGCAAGGTCTTCACTGACTAAAAACTTCTGTAAAAAAATATGCTATGTGCTTAAATAGAGTCCTTTTAAATTTACTGAATCGCAATTTAATAAGGCTGTTGATGTTTAAACACAAAGGGCCTCATTCTATTATTGTCCGTAGGAGATGCGGGGCCGCAAGGACCGGCCGCAAGCTATTTGCCTATTCTATTCCCTTCCGGCCGGGGATTCCGGCAGGCTTGCGGCCGGCGCCTTGTTATCCCTTGCGGCCGCACGCGCCGGAGGAAAGCCTTTGATCTTAAACGGCCGCAAGAGTTTCGGCCGCAAGAAAATCCTGGTTGCTATTCAATTGCTCCGGGAACCCTCTCTGCAAGGCTAAAAGCGAGCCACAGCTTACTTGCAGTAAAAAGGTCCCGCAGGCACACAATTAAGCACATTATAAAGCCATAATAAAGTCCTCCTGCACTCTGAGGAGACTATAAAGCGATTGTAGGTGTTAGCATTCATAGCACAACATTCCCCTACACTCAAATCTGTAAATACATTTTATTTGAATTTATATCAAATATCCATGGAAAAAGTCCAGAGGGCTTTGAGCACCTCAGACCCAACCACGCTGCGGCCGGCAAATAAACAGTTAATGTAATCTCGGATTTGGGCTGATGTGCAAGCTTGCTATTAATCCTCATGTCCCCCATTATGATCTCTAGCATTTACAGAGCTTTACAGTGCCGTCTTGAATTTATTTTTGCTTTTAAAGATTTCTGAGCTTACGGCCGGTTGCAAGATATACGGCCGGCCGTAAGGGGATATCCTTGCGGCGCTGTATAATTGAATTGCAAGGTAACGGTAGCCCCGCAAGGAATCGCAGCTTTGCGGCCGATAATAGAATGAGGGCCAAAGAGAGTAGACGTAAACAAATGTCAATGCATGTGAGCTGGTTATTGCCTCCACCTTGTACTTATTGCAATCTATATAAAACCACAAAGTCATCGGTCAGCTGTAATGCGGTGTATTTATAGTATGTAGCAACTAGGGACTGCACACATTGAAATCAAATATAAACATGGACTTAGTTTATTGTTTCACTTAGTAAGTAAATACAAGAACTGTTTACCAGCTATGTGTCAATGTAAGTAAGGGATCATAGGTTAAAACTTGGACCCAGGTCTTCTTATGGACAATGCTTGCTTTAAATATTTTCTTTAGGTTGAATAAAGGTCTAGAGAAATCACTAAAAACTGGTGTCTATTTAAAGGACCATTTTAACCTGACAATTTACAGTTGTTATTGTAAATTCTGAAAACAAATATAGTGTGATTAATAAAACATACCTTATCCTTTTTAACTTTGGATTATGCTTACGTGTTTTAAACAATCATTTGTTAGCTCAGTGTTATACTTGATTTCACCATCTTTCAATTACTCATACCTTTGTTTTTGCATTTAAACAAGAAGGGCACACTGGTGTTACAACTTGGTTTATTAGTACATACCACCTTTGTTTACAGGGTATAGTGACCCACAAGAGTTCTCTAACAGTGTACCAGACCTATTGATAAGACACAGATCAAGCGCACAACCATATTCATTTGCAATTATGCATATGTGTAAATTCCCTACAGCAGGGGTATTTAAAAGGCGAACCTGGGTCCTCAATCTTCCCGACTTGAATTGAAACTTCAAATTCCTAAAATAATCAGGTAAGTGGTGCTATATATGAAAGTTGTATTAAATTACTCTTGTATACATTTTATTTAATTTCTATAAAGGCATTTGTACCTTCGAGGGTTTCAAAAAAAAATTCTTGTCAGTTCTTCTTGTTTACAACTGTGTATCTTTTTCAAATAACAAGATAAAAAAAAGTAACTTTATTTGTCAATCTTGTCCTCAAATAGGTACTTAGTTTCAGCAAGAACTCTATATTCCCATACTGGAGTCTTGCTTACAAGTTACCTTTTGTGCTGACTCTATGTTCTTGCAGAGTGGCCAGAAGAAAGACATTACTTTCAGCAAGAAACAAAATGGCACGTTTTGATTTGCGAAAAGGCATGTGAGAGACTCCCAAAATGTATGGAGAAAGGTGCTCTGGTCTGATGAGACTAAAATTTAACTTTTCGGCCATCAAAGAAAACACTATGTCTTGCGCAAACCCAACACATTCCACCACCCAAAGAACACCATCCACCATCCCCACAGTGAAACATGTTAGTGGCAGCATCATGCTGTGGTGATCTTTTTCAGCAGCCGGGACTGGGAAACTGGTCAGCGTTGAGGCAAAGATGGATGGTGCTAAATACAGGGATACCCTTGAGCAAAACCTGTACCACTCTGTGCGTGATTTGAGGTTAGGACGGAGGTTCACCTTCCAGCAGGACAATGACCACAAATAAACTGCTACAGCAACACTTGAGTGGTTTAAGGGGAAACATGTAAATGTGTTGGAGTGGCCTAGTCAAAGCCCAGACCACAATCCAATAGAAAATCTGTTGTCAGACTTAAAGATTTCTGTTCACAAGCGCAAACCATCCAACTTGAAGGAGCTGGAGCAGTTTTGCAAGGTGGAATGGGCAAAAATCCCAGTGGTAAGATGTGGCAAGCTCATAGAAACTTATCCAAAGCAACTTGGAGCTGTGATTGCTGCAAAAGGTGGCTCTACAAAGTATTGACTTTAGGGGGGTGAATAGTTATGCACTTTGACTTTTTCTGTTATTTTGTCCTATTTGTTGTATGCTTCACAATAAAAAAAAAAAAAAAAAAAAAAAAAACTTCTTCAAAGTTGTGGGCATGTTCTGTAAATTAAATTATGCAAATCCTCAAACAATCCATGTTAATTCAAAGTTGTGAGGCAACAAAACACGAAAAATGCCAAGGGGTGAATACTTTTGTACTTTTGCAAAGCACTGTAGCCTTCAGTGAAATTATCAGCTCAGTTTAAGAAAAACTGAATTAAAGCCACACTTTTGTGGCATCAAACATATAAAGTGTATTTACACAGGAACTCCTACCATGTATATGAACACATTTAACACCATATGCCTAGTTCGACTTTTATACACTGTTTGTATTAATTAGCCTAAAATAAACTATCTTTAATACCATATTTGCCAAAGGGCAGTTGTAAATCTGAATGGCATCTATTAATCCTTATTGCAAGTTTGAGCCATGGGTACATTCTTCGGGAAACCATTAACACTGCTCTATAATAAACCAATTAAGCACAGTAGTCGCAAGTGAATTGCACTCCCGGTTTGAATAAGGTAGGGCATGAAAGCTCGATCCCTATGCATTTTGAGACAATTTGTCTCTACCTCTAGGTGTGTCAAGGTTAACAAGACTTTTGTGTTACAACAATCACCCATGCCCTCTTAAACTATACTTGTGGTTGGAATATTGCCCCAATATTTTAGTGAATGCATCCAGATTGTTTTCCTCTTAATACAGTGCTTGTAAATTAAGTGAGCTTTATGCCTTTCAGTTCACTTTATTACACAACCATAAGCAGTTTAAAAAACAAAAAGGTGCTCTAGGGCTAAAGTATTTCCAGTTTAAACACAAAAGATCAACTTTTTAATAAAATAAAAAATAGTTTTATATTGGCCTATACTAAAAGCTGAAGCATTACAGTGACCCATTTCACTCAAGTGCTTTTGAAAACACATACAGCCTTATTAATTTGGAATTAGGTAAATTCTAAAGGGCTCTATATAAGCACATAGCATATTTTTTTTACAGAAGTTTTTAGTTCGTGAAGACCTTGCTTTTGGATAGAAGTTCACTGAATAAAAACTTCTGCAAAAAAAATGCTATGTGCTTATATAGAGCCCTTTAGAATTTACCGAATTGCTATTTAATAAGGCTGCTAGTGCCCAAGTATCTGTGACACGGGCACCATTTTAAAAGCACATACATAGGTGTATGACACAATCACATACAGCCTTATTAAATTGCGATTCGGCAAAATGAATAGGGCTCTATTTAAGCACATAGCATATTTTTTTTACAGAAGTTTTTAGTTAGCGAAGACCTTGCTTTTGGATAGAAGTTCACTAACTAAAAACTTCTGTAAAAAAGTATACTATGTGCTTATTTAGAGCCTTTTTAAATTTGCCGAATCGCAATTTAATAAGGCTGATAGGGTTCAGCCCACTTTAGAACATCTGTTTTTATGGTTTTAACATTCACTTTTATTCTGGTTTGAGAAGGAACTGTGACCACTAACTCACTTGAAAAAAACTTCTTATTAAGACTGTTTATGTAAGTGTACATAAAGCAAGATAAAAAAAAGATTAGAATACTGTTACCTCTGAATACAAAAACCATGACAGCATAGGCAATTTTAAAAATTGCAGAGACCAAAAATTTAAGGTAGCATTACAAATAATTATAATACATTTTGTAGACAGAAAAGCAATCAAATTGAAGTGGATAAATTATGTGAATACAGTTGGGCCTAGTAGATAGAATCTGCAGTTAGTTTTCTTTATAGCCAATAATAAAACTAGAAGGCCACACACAAAAAAAAAAAAAAAACACACACACACCACATATTGTTTATTGTACTTTAGTGCTTTTTGTCGATTCCACATTTCTGTAGTCATTGCCAGCCAACAGCTATAACCAGAGTTCTTCGGATAACATAGGAGCAGTGCTAGATCATGCCATGCAGACATATCTGAAATAAATCCCTAAAGTGTTTAGTTTATTTTTTATCCAATTTCCATACTTTACTGCAAACCAAAATCAGTATTACTTAGAAGGATGTTAACCAAGTGAAGTAAAAAAAATGTAACTGTACTTTTCAAAGTATTCAAGATGAAAACTAAAAAAAAAAATTGCAAAAAAGGTTAATTTTTTTTTTTTTAATTATAAATGTACCCAAAACGGAACGTCAGGTTAGCAATAACTGAAGACAAAAAAGAAATCCCTAGAAAAATGTATTTTATAAGCAAGTCAGAACTTTGGTAAGTAATTTCACAAATAGGATCAAATCTCAAAAACAAGCAGTAACATCTGAATCTCAGTATATGAGTCACTTATAAAGTGTTAAAGTTCACACCATGGTTTATCCCACAACATTGGTCCCAGTAATCTCAAAATAAATTGTACACAAACATAATATTTAAAACATATTGATCACTTCCCCATCTTTCTTAAAGCTCTTCTTTTCTTTTTAGTTTTGTGGCATGTTCTTCAATAAACTTGCTCAATCCTTCTAAATCTCTGCTCCCATCTTCAAACTTAATGGGGTTTTGTTTATTGTTCTTTGGTGCAAAATAAATGGTAGGGAATCCAGATGCTTTGTACTTGTCATTGGGGATGTCGTTGGCAGTAGCATCCATCTTTGCTATAACAATGGACTCATCAGACTTGTATTTTTTACCCAGTTCATTATAAATTGGTTCCAGTGACTTGCAATGTCCACACCAGGGAGCGTAGAACTCAATGAGAACATCAGATTTTGGGTTCATTACAATTTGGTCAAAGGTTTTTCCAACCACTACTTTGACAGGACCTTTATTGTTCTTGGGGATGGGTTGAGACTTGACAACAGGTTTAAGTTTCCCTGTGAAAGAAAAAGAAAAAAAGTTTTATTAATAAACATAATCCCAACAAAAAAAAAACACATGTAAAAACAAACAAACGGATACTTAAGTCAAATTTACAATCATTACAAATAGTATATATATATATATATATATATATATATATATATATATATATATATATATATATATAAATAAATAAATGTGTTGGGTTATTTAGTCGAAACTGTTGTTAATGTATATATAACCTGTTTTGCAACAGAATCAGGACCGCCACCTGATTAATTCTAATTAGTGTGCATCAGGGCGCTGCACTAGTAGAGTTATGGAGCAGCTGCTCTTAAATTATGTTGTTATAATCATATTTTAGATAAAATAAATGCTGAATTATAAATCAACAAGTGCATTAATTAAATATACAGCAATTTAAAAACCACTGTCTTGTAATAAAAAAAATAAAGCTTATTTTCATCCACAAGGCAGTACAAATAAGAGTATAATGTGAACTATGGTCTTTTCAATAATGCAACTGTTCATTGAAGAAGATAAACATAACTCACCTTTCTTAAAGGCCAACACAAATTCTCTAAGTTCATCAGAATCAAACTCCTCTGGCTCTTTGGCGTATTTCTTGCCACCATTATCAAAGATTGCAACATTCACTTCTTCCCCACTTTCACTTAACCCTAAATCTTTCAGTTCAGATGTATAGTCCTCCTCATTGGCAATGGCAAATGTGTACTCTGGGAAATCTTTTGCAACCCCCAATATTTTGTTTCTCCAATATTGGGTCGCTGAAATATATAAATACAAAATGTAGAAGGTTATAGCAAAAAGTAAAAAAAAAAAAAAAACACACCACGAAAGTAATATTTCTTAGAATTTTAAAAGCCAAATCCTTCAATGTATTTTTTTAGATAATTATAGTTATTCAGCACAGATTCTGAATCTAGAAGAATGTTATAGTATATAACTAGATATTTCAGTAGGCGATGTCCATTTGAATATCACTCAGGTGTCCAAGTATAAAGAAATTAAACCAACGACAGCAACCACTGATTAAGTAAAAAGAAATGGGAGATTATGTAAAAATACTGCAGATCAGGCCATGAAAGAAAAGGCAGTAATAAGGATGATTATACCAGATAACATACCTGCACGGTAATCAAAGCTGAAATCCACACTGTAGTATACAACTACAAGAGGACGTTTTGTATATCTCTTTGCTTCATTAGAGTTCTTCCTATGGCCAACCAAAGGCATTGCATGCTTTGCAATGTGCTCCTTAATATCATTATCTGTAGTGGACTCCTGCAGGAAGAAGAAAAAAATACATTAATAATTGTAGGTTTGTCAGTTAATTTTAGTTTGAGTTTGCTTTTAAAATGGTTTAAGCTTATTTGATATTAAAGAACACTTCAGTATCCATGTAAAAAAGGTTATGAAACCTGTCTGGTTTGACATTTAGTCCCCATGTTTGTGGAGAACAAAAGCTTCCATTTTAAAGGGTCCCTGTAACGCAGGGACATATTAAAACGTAGTATAAATCACATTAAGAGTATCATGTTAGCAAAAGCCTTTGAACATAAGTTGGTCACATTTCTACTTCTGCCCCAACCTCAGTGCAGGCTTGCTAGCTGCTTGCGTTGTTTATTTTAGGGGGGAAGGATACTAACCAGCAATATCAAAGTAGTGATACACAGAGACATAAAATAAATGTTGCACAAGGGAAATTGAGATAAGGACACTTCAAGAAAACAAGAGTAAACAGCCAGTGGCCCTGTACTATGGAGGGAAAGTATCAGGTCAAAGAGGCAAGAGTAGAACAAAAATATACGTATAACAACATGTAAGTAACTGAATATGCACTTGTTTGAATTTCCGTGTCCCTTTAAGGTTTAGTTTTTTGCCACCGACACTCAGAATGGCTCTGGAATTGTTTCTTTTTTTTCAGAATTAAACTAGAGCCAATCAAACTGCATTTGAGTGTTACATCACCTAATATACAGTCGAGTTATAGAAATAAATGACAAGAACTAAAAGTTTACGCATATATTTGAATGTCTATAAAAAACGAACTCTTTCATATAAAGTGAAACATCCCCTTTAAAATGATTGAACATGAGAAATGTGCATGTAAAAAATATGTACTACGTGTTATGTGTTAAAATAAAAATTATATTACAATGTTTAACAGAAAACCCCCAGGCCATGTAAAAAAGAAAGTATACCCCATTATGATTCTATAGTTTAAAGGACTTTGCAATGACTAAATGTATTAAGAAATATCTAGCTTTCAACGGATAAATGTAACCTTTTGTGACAAATATCAGTCTTAAACGCATTGTGAGTAATTCTTGCCCTCACCTCCCCACAAAGTGGTCAGTTGTGCATTACGGCTAAAATATTCCTCTTTGGTCTCATGTGTGCATTTAGATGTGGTATGTGAAAAAAAACATAGGGTTTATCCCACATAAGGTGTAAGCGAGGATAGCACAAACCCTGTTTAAGTTCTTGTACAGCAGTCAAGCATTTCTAGTATATGTAACTGCGTAAATCCATCATTTAAGGACTTATTCAGCTTCTGGGCCCAACTAATTTCAACCCTTCCAGTTAGAAAGTACCCCTTTGGGAGTTCATCGTGTATATTTCCATTTACTATGTTTGGCATAGGATCTGTGCCTATAAAAAAGGAGACATTTAATTCTGGGCAAATCCCACTGATTTAAAGTTCTGATGTTTGTCTTTAAAATTTAGTGTATATATATATATATATATATATATATATATATATATATACACACACACACATACATATATATATATATATATATATATATATATATATATATATATATATATATATATATATATATACACACACATACACACACAGTATTCTACTGATAAAGATTAAAACATTTTTATTATTTATCCAATTCCCCATAACTGAATCTTTTTTTGTTTTTGCAGACCTAAGCCAACTAAGAATATTCTTTTTTGATAGTAGGAATAGTTACTATTGGAAAATCCTAATACCGATCTATTCAGTATTTTCCTAACAGTAAAATAATGAACTCCAACACTTACAATCATTTCTGTTTATTCTAGGATGCATTATTATATCAGACTTTGGAGGAAATTTCCTGGAATATATATTAGTAACAGTTTTGAAAGATTCTACACTTTTTCAATGGTCTACTGTGGGTCTATTGACTACATATTGTTTGGAGAAAAAAAAAAAATTACCAGCAATAACGAAATTTCTATTATTAGCGTTTATTTGTAAAGCGCCAACATATTCCATAGCGCTATACATGGGTTAAGATAAAGGCAACAACAATAGCAGTATCAACTCATTGCAAAGCAAGGAGGGCCCTGTTTTTGAGCTTAGAATCCAGTGTCCAGAGTGCTTTCCCCAAAGCACCATGCACGATTGAAAATTCGCAGACTTACAATCTAAAGAGTTTCTGGCACCAGTTAAACAAATAGTTAATCTATAAATAGTGTGGGGCCAGTATTGAAATATACTGCAAATTCTTACACTCCACCATAACCGCAACTAGGAAAAGCTTAATTCTAGTCGTTTTGAAAGATCTTTTTTTTTTTTAAATAAAAAAACAATTCATAGTGATGAAGAAAATTATAAAAAGTGTATTTGTTTTGTTTAACAGAGCAAAAAAGTATAAACAGAAATCTTTCTTGCATTAAATTCAGTTTACTTACTTTGAATTGCAAAATCTGTTTCTTTGGCTCGTATTTAGATTGAAATCTTTCTGGCTGCATGACCACAAGTTGTCCAGGTGACACTTTCAGGAAGGTTATGATGTCATTACTGAAAGTGTGGTGAAACTTGTAGTCTTCTCTTAAATTGTTAGCTGCAAAATGTATAATAAATAAAAAGCTTAATAAAATACATCCAAAAAGTATTTTCAGGATTGCAAAAGATTGAAATGATGGATAAAAACAAGGCATGACCCTTTAAAAGTATAAATTGCATCTAGCATAATGAAAGCTCTATTAGTCCATTTATATAAAGTTATTATTTATTAACATTTTGTTTAATTTCCTTACGCTTCATCTAGGGGGCAGCCTTTCTCACTCATCTTATCCCTCAGACATCCAGTCATGAAACTGCATACTACATGGACAGTGACTTTCTAATGGTCCACGCATGCCATGTCCAATAGGAAGTCATTGGTCTTGTAGTGTGCATTAGAAGATGTAATCTGTGGATGTACAGCTGGTTGCCCACCTATATCACAGAGTGGCAAGGGATAGGAAAAGTCAGACATGTTGGCATATAAAAATATGCTGTATCAGCTCTTTATTTTCCACCAACAACTAACTTTGCTCTTCTACGTACAACAGAGTGCAAAGACAAAATTCAATAGAAAAAGGAAGGAAGGAAGGAAGGAAGGAAGGAAGGGAAGGGAAAAGAAAGAAAAATAACTACTGTTTTTTGCCAAATCAATGTTTACCTGCATCTTGATACAATTCGTATGCAGGCTCATCCTCTCCTTTAAAAACACCAAGGATCACAGCATCATCTCCATCTCGAAGGAACTCCTGCACCTGTTTCGCTGCTTGAATCTGTTTTGATGGCGGACCAGCTTGTTCAATCATGTAATCAACAATACCTGAATAAGATAAAAATAAAAATAAAAAAAAATACTTTATTTTCCAGAAACAATAAAAATTGTCTGAGGCTTTGTATAGATTACATTTTATGAACATTATATACAACTATCTGTAAAACCTAAATTAGCTTATAAAATTGGGCTTTATGTTGCCAACCCTTTGCAATCCTCACAGCTTGTGGACAGATTCACATTAAGGGTAAAGATTTTTTTTTTTTTAAAGCGCATTTTGTAAACATTTTTTTGCCTGATAAGATATAAGTAAAACCGGTTTGAAACAAACATAAAATGCAGAGAGCATACTTTAGTCTGTAGAGGTCATTGGCCGACAGAGGGCAAGCACCATTTCAACTTCTGAATACATTTTTTTGAGACCTTTTGAAAAAAAAAAAATGTTTTAAATGCACCGACATTTTCAAATGACCACTTTCTGATGCAACAAGAAAAATAAAATGATATGTCCCTTTAAAATAGGACTGTATCCAGAAGAAAACCATAAGGTACAACAAAACAAACCTAGACACAGCTATCATATGTTTGAAAATTATTGTTTAGCACTAGAGTGTAATTAGGCAGGAGAAAATCATAAAGCTAGTTCTTAATTAGAAAATAAATAGATGCCTCTGCCGGTTCCTGAAGGCATCCATTAGGCTTTGATGAAGGCAATGTGTGTGAGAAGAGCATTTGTATTTTAGCAGAAGCAAAGTTTGCATTTGCCTGCTTCTGAGCATGTACAGGGGAAGGGACCAAGACAGATTATTGCATGATGAGCACTCCCTCACTTCTACCTCTTCCCCTACCACTTACTCCATTAAAATAAGGTTAATAAAAACATCTAGTAGACAAGTACTTATGTTCTATAAAGCATTACCATATTTTTCTCTTGGTCCATTGTAGTCAAAAGGTTTGCCCTTCCGGAAAATCTTCAATGTGGGATAGCCAGTTACAGCATATTTGCTTCCAAGTTCTGTTTCCACAGTGGCATCCACTTTGGCCAACAGTATAGGTGGAGACCGTTTACTGAGCTCCTGTGCCGCTTTCTCATATTCTGGGGCAAGCTTCTTACAATGACCACACCTGAAACAGAAAAGTTATAACAATTAGTTTTGTTATAACATACAGATTATAGTATTTTGAATAATAAAAATGTACTTCAGTAGTTTAACAAATCTCCAAAATATTGTAACAATGTTCATAAAAAAAATCCTGTATTTGTTATTTATTTGGTCAACAGTCACACTATTATTTTCATTTATTCATAAAGCGCTGACATATTGTACAGTGCTATACATTTAATGGGTTTTCTTTTTTTTTAACAGAATAAAAAACACTAAGTACACATTGTATTGGTTATTACCGTATTGGGGCGAATATAAGACGCACCCGTAAAAAAAAAAAAAAAAAAAAAAAAAAAAAAAAATGAAAAAACCCGGGGTATAAAACGGATTTGTGGGTTACAGGCTTGAGAAGAAAAATAAATAAATACATTTGCAAAATCATACGCTAAATATCTATTCAATTGCTTAAATTTTGCAGACACTCACACCCGTAAAACACAAAATGTAGAAGCAAATCCTACCCGCAAGTGGGTTAAACACCTACTCGTAGCATTGTAAATTGAAAAAGTGAATAACGCACTGTGAAATACGGGTAAAGCGATGATGGACTTGAATTAATTGTGCAACAGTTTCAAGCGCGCAATTTGGCAAGATCTTATATTCGGACCAATACGGTAGATCTTTTCACACCTCCACCAAAAACGTGTGGCTTTTCAATCTCCTAGGTAAAATATAGCTGGTTTAAAATAACTAAATTTAAGAAGTAAATAACGTGAGGAAAATTGTAAAGAAAGTTCTGCAATGCCTAACAGTCCAATGTAATGTTCCAACATGCTACAAAAGTGCTTCCTAAATTATTTCAGGAACGAACCCTTATGGTACTCCGTAATCCCTGCCCAGCTTCACAAACATGTGCTCAACAGTATAAAAACACGCCACATGAAGCCAATATTGTCACATGATGCCAAGTTTCCTAAATGGGATATTATAACCACTATCCAGTACTAGAAACTCTTATAAAACAAATATACAAGTTAACTTTATAGGTTATAGATCGGACATTACAGTGACCCTTTCAAGATTACAGTGATTTTTTTAAGTGAAATTGGGAAAAAACCCAAACAGCTTATTTCACTAATGCAGAGTCTATACTTCACACTCTTATAATTAAAGATTTATGTGTACCGCACTCCCAGAAGATTAGATTATAAGGTCAAGGATGTTTAAAACAGGTATATGGTGTGAATGCAATGCACAAAGAAACTGTTAAAGCGATGAAGCTGTGGTTCCAAATATTGTATAGTTTAAAACAGGTACTGAATATTAAAAAAAAAAAAAAAAAAAAAATATGTTTCCTTTCATGAAGTTGAAGTTATCATAATTTGTCAGACAGCAATTCTGATTAACCCACAAGATTCTAACCTGTAAATAAGAAATTGTGGTCTTAATTAGTATTAACCATTTCACAAAATGTACTTAAAATATTGTCGTACAGACATAAAAAAAAAAAAAAAAAAAAACACAACGACATACAAAGCAGCAGTTATTTATTAAAATATCTTCCAGAAATAGTGTCAGTGTCATTTTAAGAAGTGTAGTTAGTTCTTTGAAATCATCAATAGTAATAGGAACCTATAAAAAGATACAGAATAGTTATAGCTGCCACAGTTATACATTAGAGCCGATTTGCTTTGGAGTAAAATAAAGACAAAGTTGTTTTATTGTTGTATGAAAAGTAGAACTGCTACCAAAAGCACAATTAACTAAACAATAGAGGCATTACACACACATTTATATATATATATATATATATATATATATATATAAAACCGTCCCCATGCTGATGAGGCAGCAACCTTGAAACAGCTATAAATGGGTGTGATTCCCTAGCTTGTGTATAATCCAACCCTAGCTTTGGCTCAAAGCAGTTTGATACAGCAGGCAAATGCTTAAGGGAAGCCAAGTTTGAAATGGTTCTCGTTTGCAAGAGCGAAGTCTTTGTTGGCATATTTGCATGTCCCTGCCAAGGTTCCCTGAATGCAGTGTAAAAAAAAAACTGTATTTCTCAGAATTCTTGGCATGAAAGAATATTTTTTTTTAACTTGTTTTAGACATTCAAGTGTGAACACAAATGTACTATTTACTGTATGGTTGAGGGCTCCTATTGCTCATTATAAATAATAAATAAATAATTGATTGCCTTTCACCATGCTGGAAAGAGTCTTTAAAAAAAAAAAAATAGTAAATGCCTAGCATTAAAGGTTAATGCTTCCATCTACATTCTGCATTCATGCAAGGGATGTTTTTTTACAAAGTTAAATCTATAGGATACGCCTTCTGGATTAATTTATTTTATGTTTTCAGAATAACACGCAATACGATTTGGACTCCATAGGAAACAGGAAGCTTTTACCCACAGTCCACCAAGGCAGGGGTAGTTAATCATTTCTCAAAGATATTTATGAAAAATAAAGTGAAGGTCCAGAAACCACATATTTTATGGATATACACACATATTGGAATATGAGACCGAAAAGCAGCAGAGAAAGAAAGCTTACATTTTGTGGGAGACACAGAATAAGTGCTTAGTTTAACTGAAATTTAAAAATGTAGAGACTTGAAAAGCTCAAGAAGTAAAATATTAAAATGAGATGGACACTGGGTCCAGGTGATCTGGATTCCAACCCCAGCCTGCCTATTGACTACCCCTACTAAACATATCTGCCACTTACCAAGGTGCATAAAATTCAACCAATATGATATCTGCATTATTCACAGTCTCTTCAAAGTTGTCTTTAGTCAATACAAGAGTGGCTTCAGGAGGCGGTACCCAGTCAGGATTGGCGATTTCTTTCACTCTTGCCACAATTTCTGTAATAAAATATTTTAACAAAATACAGTTATCTCCTTTTCTTTGTATATAGTAGTTATTCAAAAGTTAGTGCTGTTATTATAAAATGTCCCCAGAAACATAGGAGGGTTCACTGTTGGCATAAGATGCAAATATTTACAACATATTTCTTAAAACCATTACATATGCCTCTATCTGGTGCCGAAAAGTAAAGGAACAATCATGTCTTACCTGCCTCTGTTCTTGAACCATCATAATCAATTGCTTGTCCTTTTTTGAGGATCTTGATTGTAGGAAAACCGCTAATGTCATATCGACCATTAACATTTGTTGCTACCGTCCCATCTATTTTAGCAACTGGGATGGGAGGATCATTTTCCTTCAGTGTCTGGGCTATCTTCTCATATTCTGGCGCAAACTGCTTGCAGTGTCCACACCTGGTGTAGATAATTGTAATGAATGTCATGAATGTGAATTGGGATGTAGATTTAGAGAGACACAGACAGAAAGGTATCTGTACAATATTCCAAAAAGTTAGGTATTATTGTTAGAAATACCATTATGTCTCTGCCCAGCGAGTAAATGGGGTTTTGAAGCCAGTGACTAAACAATGCATGTATTAAACATTCCACCACAGGCTTAAGCTGAACACGTGAAGAAAAACGAAACAAAAAAAAAAACACAACAACAACTATTTTGAACGCAAATGTATTGATTAGGAAATTCCATATTTCTTAAACATTTATCTAATGCAAGTTTATTATTTGAAACATTATCAACACCACTATGACATTTTAGAACGGTTATACTTTGTGGTATGCGAGTTATGGAAAGAGAAATAAACCGTATATGACTGAACAGGAACATACTCTAAACCCCCTGTACCCATTGTGGTCATATATAAAAAAAAAAATAGGACTATCACAGTTACATTGGCATCATTGTGTTTTTTTGATTGTTTTTTTTTTTTTAAATATGTTGCCCATTATAATGTTTAGTTTATCAAAAAACAACCATAAATGTCCTTATAAGGGACTTTAAAAGCATTTTTTTTTATTGTACAATTTCTGTAAGAAAGGTTTTGATAATGTAACAATGTGTGGTTTCTTGCTTTCAAATGATACTCTCAAAAGCAGCGAAAAAAAAAAAAAAAAAAACTTTTTTCAAATATTTAAATTGATCCGGGGTGCTTGCTGTCAGCCAATGAGCAGTAATATAGACTTCGGAGTCATACTTATCTGAATGAAATCTACAGACGTACGTATGTTCTATGCATTTCCTGTTAGTTTGAATGAACTTTCAAAAGGTTTTATATATTGTCATGCAAAACACACTTTTGGTAATGTTCAATGAACGCTCTTAAAATGTACGGGAAAAAAGAAGAATTGTGTTCTGTGTTTCTTTTACATTAAAATAAGCTGAATTAAATATTTAGCATGAGATTTATTATACATACACACTATCTATATATATATATATATATATATATATATATATATATATATATATATATATATATTTTTTTTTTTTTTTTTTTCTCCATTCCTCTGTAGATGGATATGGTAGTTTATATAGGAGGAGGCTGCCAAAATGTGTTGCCTATTAGAACACATTTTACACTCACCAGGGGGCATAGAATTCCAGCAGCACAGTGTCTTTATCAGCTACAAATGCGTCAAAGTTTGCATCAGTCAACACCAGGACACCATTTTCTTCTTTCACTTCACCATCATCAACCTCTTCTGCATCATCTTCATCATCGTCGTCATCATCGTCGTCGTCGTCGTCAACATCCACATCATTAACATCTACTTTTAATTCAGGATCTGAAAAGTCAAATAGATCTATTATGAACTCAATAGTACTGAACGCCAACCATGTTTGTATTCAAAGTCCATAACAAAGCATTGGTATTAGTATTAGTTAGAATGTAATTTAACTAGAAGTCTTTAAAAATAGATTCTGAAGTCATGCTTTGCACCATCATGTAGAGTAGTCAAATGAAGCAAACTATTTCCTTTAAATCTCCTGATGGGACCATAAATGACAAAGTCCCTCTAAATGCAAATACGGTATACTCACTTCCTTGCAATAATGTTTTATATTTTGGTGTTAGTCTTCTGCTTTGATTTCTTCAGCAATTCTGTCATGTTTTGGTAGCAGGAAACAGAATGTATTGTCATTTGCAGGGTGATTGTGATTTCTCATCATTTCAGAACCTGCAGAGTTGCAGAAGCTCCACAAATCATTTTAGGGAGTGCATTTGAAAGATTAGCCAGAATTTAAAAAAATAAAATAAAAAAAATAAAAATCTTACAGTAAAATATGAGCGAGCTAAAAAAAAAAAAAAGTAAAAAAAAAATCTTGATTGCTCATTTATTGTAAACCAAACCATACACTATTATCTCCCACTGAGACATTATTTGAGAATATAAGACACAACAAGGAGCACACTGTTGTAGTTCAATTATATACCCCATGGGTACAGCAGATCCCCTTGGGAAGTGTAATTGTAGAAGCTGCTAATTATACAAAATGTTCTTCCTGAGCGAGCAGCAGTATTTTCTTGTGTCAATAGGATGTACTAGGTCACATTTGATTTTATCTGTCATTTAATGAGTAGACTGATTTTGGCCAATAATTTAATAAATATAGATTGTTGGTCATATATTGAAAATGCTCAGGTTTAAAAGAGCCTGGGAATATACATGATAGATAGATAGATAGATAGATAGATAGATAGATAGATAGATAGATAGATAGATAGATAGATAGATTCTAAAGATCCACTATTATTAAAATGTATTCTTTCCAATCATAACAGACCATTATTACCAAATAAGCAAATTAGTACAATACACTTTAGTAAAGAACATGAAACTGCATTTAGACTTGTGGGCATGGATATTTATTGAACAAATGAGCAGGAAGAACCCAACATGTATACTTTGTCTTTAGGGAGTAAATGTCTATGGGTTTTTAGGGACATTTTGTTATTCTCTTTCTCTTTTATTTTCCTTCAGAGTGGGGTTACATTTGTTAAAGGGACATATAAAACAATTCTATTTTTCATTTATTTAAAAGAGCATGCTATATACACCACTAAAGTTTGTTGGAATGATAAAAATGAAAGTAAAACCTCTTTAAAACCAACAGGAAATCTGTAGATCTCATAGAATCATACAACTATATTACTGCTCATTGGGTGACAGATGGCAAGCCCCCAATTATCAAATACCCGCTTTTAGATACAACAAAGAAAAAATACTTTCAATGTTCCTTTAAATACAATTTGATTACTTGGAGTTGAAGGTTGAGGATTTACTTAAATAATAAGATGAAAATAGATATAAAACAGTCACTGGCAAATTGTATTTGTCATTAATAATATATATTCTAGACAAGAGATAAAATACAGAGCTCAGTAGTGGGTGCTATAATTGTGTCCTCTTTTTTTTACAGTGTAGTGGCAAGTGGAGAGATTAATTGTACATTTTATACATTGTATACAAATATTATACAGGGCATTTTAAGTCAAATAATTACATTTCAGTTATCAAAAGGACATTATATTTTTACCTTTTTTGGTGCAAACACAAAGATAGGTAAACATACCTTAGAGGGGTCAAGTATATAGTTTGGGGGAGGTATGTTGTGTCACAGAGGGGGTGCAAATACTATCCAGACTTCAATAGTTTAGAGAGAAAGACGGGGGCCTCAAGAAAAGTCAGCAAGCAATAAATCCATACATGTTAAGACAGGCATGAAAGGATCTAAATATTATATTATTTATAAAATATACCATATTTGGACCTTTACGCTATCACTTTATACGGAAATAAAAAAGTAAGTATGGATTGACATATCTACTGGTTGTGGAGTATTATTGGTTGTGGTTTCATCATCACATTTGAATGAAAAATATGTGGTATTGAAAAAAAGTATGTATAATGCTAAACTAAAATGCTTATAGAAACTAAAACAACATTTAACACTAAAGAAGTAAAATAGGATCTATCCTGTTACATTGTCGGGGCAGGTCTTCCGTTGCAGTCTGTCTTCCAACTGCTAGATGGCGCTGCCGATATTTTGCAGCGCTGCCCATATGTGAGAGAATTTCTAAGCTTATAATGTTAGCCTAACCCTAACCCCAACCGTTTACCTATGATATGGCACAGGAATAACGACAGCGCCATCTAGCGGATGGTGACTGCCACTGCTGCTGCCTTATGCTGCGCCAGCATAACAGGATAGGACCGTATAATCTATTGTTTCACAGAATTCAACAGTAACAAAATATTTGGACTGTTTGTGATATATATATATATATATATATATATATATACACACACACACAAACCCTGTCAGTCACTCCACTGGCTTCCTATATCCTCCAGAATTTTTTTTTTAAATCATGACCCTAACATATAAAGGCCTTAACAACAGTGCACTCCCTTATATCGCTGCCTCTTCACTCATGAAAGAGGAAAGCCATTAGCTAACTTCAAAAAAAGGTCTCAGACCTATTCAAGAGTTTAACTGCTCTTGGGGACTTGCCAGCCACGGAGATCTGCAGACTAAAGAAAGGTTACTGCATTTCCTGCTAGTTTCAAATGATTTAAACAGGTTTTACATAATATTTAAATCACAAGTTTCCTCTTGAAGATTCCTTGTGGTTGTGTGCTGATAAGGTGCAGATTTATTGCTGAAGAGCAGGAGGTTGCACACATATTTATTTCAACATCCCCTTAATGCAAACTAATATTATTAGCTGAAATTATGTCTCTTATGCTATACAGAGATCTTTTATTATCCTTAATTTGCAGGGAAATTAATCAATGACTTTAAAACTAGCTTTAATGCTGGTACTGTATTAGATCCAGACCAAACCCACACATTGTTCTACATACGCCCATTCTATCTACCCAACAAATTTACTTTGATTTTCAAGATAGCCTAATGTTCATCCCACTCATGCTAACTGGAAAGCTGCCCCATTACTTACTACATTTTAGTAAATTAGCCCCTTCTTGATCGCTACCTTATTGTGACGAAGGGGGCTTGTGTAAACCTCAATGAAGCTGTGAGCTAAATCATGTAGGGTTACCAAATCTGTGCAGAGGTCAGACAAATCATGACGCATTGGAGAAGGAACTGGCAACCCACGACAGCATATTTGCAACGAAAAACTTATGGATGAGCACAAACAGACACAAGGTGTGCCTGGCATAATGCAGTCCATAGGGTCACAGGGTTAGACACAACTGAACAATGGTACATTAGCCCTAAATGTCCCACCTTCTAATTTCAAACCATGACCTCTTGTTCATGCATGCCTCTTAGTATCAAAGCTACTCATTTAAAAGAGTATACCTAACTGCAACTATGGCTTAAATGACATTCATTTGTAAATAATATTATTTATTAACCAGAGGTTTTGCTCTCCAATAGCTTTTCAGCTGGGGAATATCACTTTAAATGTGCAAGCCACAATAATAAATGATACCATCTGCCATTTACACCCACCTTGTTCATCACAGGACACTATGGCGATATGTGCCAGCCCCAGGAGGAGCAGGAGCAGCCAGGCTTTCTTCAGACCCATCATGATGCACCCACACTGGTACCCTGTACAATGCACCCCAACCTCAACTAACACTTCAATAAGAATTAAACAAGACAGGTCTGGACACGCCCTCCCAGGAAGTCCTCATGTGTGATTGGTGTAAGTGAAAGGACATGAGCTCCCGTGGGCCAATCACATAGCACTCCCCTCTGTACACAATGACACGCCCGCAACTCAAACACAAAAAACTACATTTATTTATAAAGTGCTATAGTTATGGCTGCAAATCAGTACTCAGTGAGTGTGAAGATACATTGACAGCCGCTCTGCACTCTCCTCTCCTGCTTTGCATAGTTCAGAATGGCAGAGGTACTGAAGCGCGACCCCTGAGCTGCTTCTCGCTCATTGGCTGGCTAAACCGTCCACCAATCACTCGCTGCCACTTTTGCAAAATAACCAGGAAAATGGGCGGATCCTGTCGCTTTCAAGGGGACACGTCGCTGGCTCATTGGTCAGAAGACCATTAAGGGCGGTGATGTGTAACGTCACAATGTCCTGGAAGGGAATAAACTTTTTCCTGTTCTAGAATGTTGAGCATCATAAGAGCTCCACGTGTAGATAGTGCTGCAGCGTTTAGGTTCCATATGAATTGTTGTTTTATTTCCTGATTATGTCTATTGTTATTATTACATTCTAAAATTGTTGAAATTATGCCTCACATCAAAGTGTTTTTATTTCTTATTGTTAAAAAAATGGCATGTACAAACGTTTATATGTTTTTTGCCGTTTGGACCTACGAATAGGTTTATTTTTAAAAGTAAATTATAATCAATGAAATGAATATAGAAACAGCTCCATGAAGTTAACAAACAACACCTAGAAAACAACAATAAACATGTAATGACCACTATAAGTCCTATGTATACTGTATGCTCTTCTGAAGAACTAGACAATGGTAGAATTTTGGTCCTATCCTGTTTTGTGTTCGCCACTGTTTGTCAGAACAGGGTGCCCCGCCGACTCTTGGAACGCACGCGCTCCAAGAGCCAACTAGTGCTATACATGAGTTACTATGCCTGGTAAGTGGTTAGGTGGGTTGGGGTGTACTATTTTTCACTGCAAGATGGCGACGCAAGCGCGGCCACGTTCCTAGAGTCAGCGGCGGCGGTGCGTTTCCACAAAGGCGCACACAAAACAGGATAGGTCCAGAATGTTTTATACAGTAAACAAATACAGCTGTTCATTAGTTAAAATGACACTGCAAAGGACCCAGTGATTGTGGAAAATACAAAGTACAAATATAAATATCAGCTTTGGTATATATAGATAGATAGTATATTACATGCAAAAGATTGGCAGCAGCAATGCCGCCGCAAAATGGCGCTACCGGTTTTTGGAATACTGCTGCACATTGCATATAAGCTGCTCCGACAGAAGAGGCTTTGAGCTATGAGAGGCGCGCCTTACGCCCTCGAGGGCCGAGTGCCCGCGCCGAATATAGCGATGGTCTCGCTGTCGATTCAGCGCCGCCGAGTTGCGCCACATCGGAGGGGGGAACAATTATAGGACTTCCCTGAAACCTGACTGCGCCATTTAGTGGCTACTTGCTGGCACTGCAGCTGTCAGTGCTGGCGATTTCTTGTGCATACACAACGGGATAGATTCCACATTTCTTTTGAAAAACTCATTGTAGTGTTATGAAATAGTATGTAATATAGATAATACACTGGCTGAGGTATGCATTGCAGTTTGTGCAGTGTTTGTGATGCAAGGGGCAAGAGACACAAATCTTTGCTGAGCAAATAACTCAAAACATCAAAACAGTAGCTGTACTCAGAATTGTATAGCGGAATGGTATTTTGCCATGTCAAGTCTCTATCTGGATGTTTCCTGTTATCTGCCTTTCAGCAATTGTTCACCAATATTTTCTTCAATTTCCTCTTAGTGTAAGTGTTAGATTTAACCCTAAATTCTAACCCTAACCCCATGAACAAATAAAAGAAAGTCTCAGCGAGCTGTCCTTGTACCATCTGTTATGACTGTTTTACAGTAAAGGTTCCTCTATTTACAGCATTTATTTAAACATACTGACTTCACTTTAAAGCCACATTGTTGTTGAAATTCAACTGTTATTGATTCTATTATATGTAGATTACACGTAACCATATACCATTTAATTATATATAATGGTTTCTAAAAACAGGCCTCACAATCTGGTGGCTTTTTATGTCACCAGAGCACTTCCGTTGCATCATTATCTTCTCTCTCTATGTATACAAGAGGACATTTTTGATAATTTTGGCTTATATGTATATCTTGATTTCCAAAGGAGCTTGCCTGGATCCATAACTGACAAAATATTCCTTAAACACAGGAGCACAATTATATATGGTCAGTAGGAGAATGATAGGAGCTCGCCTCACAGCCAAATGAGAATGCCTTTATGAGCCCAACCAAATTAACATGATTTGTATACATAGTTACATAGTAATTGAGGTTAAAATAAGATGTTTAGTCCATAAAGTTCAATCTTTTTAAATCTCCTCTGATCTTTGTAATATGCAGAATAATTACTGTGAAGAACCCTTTTCTTTCTTTCAGGGGAAATATTTTTCCTTCTAACATCAAGAAAAATCCTCTTGTCAGTTGAAAACCTCTTGGCACAAAAAGTTCACTTGACAGAGCCTTATATTGACCCTGGATATATTTATATATGGTAATCATATCCCCCTTAGACACCTTTTTTCTAGAGAAAATAAGTTTAATTTGGTTAGTCATCATTTCCACTATTTGTTTTGTAGCCCTTCTCTGTACTTTTTTCTAGCTCTAAAATGTTCTAAAGTGATGCCCAGAATTGTACTCCATATTCCAAATTAGGGAATACTAGGGGTTTGTATAGTGGCAGGATTATATTTGCTTCTATGCCCTTCTTAATACATGATAATATGTGACTTGCACACCTGTCAGAACTCTTGGATGGAAAGACACAATCCACTATATGTGGCCAGAGTGGGACTCCCCTGACCCCCGCAATAAACTGCCATTCAGTGCCTAAAAGTGTATGTGAAGATCAGAGGACTTTTCTTCAGCAACAAACTATTTGTTTTCCCCAGTTGCTCTAAAATACTAAAATTACTGGTTCTGATTCCACAGGATGAAGTGTTTAAAAATTGGACTTGTCATAAAACCGTCCCAATGTGTCCCTCCTTGTCTTCAGAAACCTATAAATTCTATTTGGCTAAGTGCCTAGTCTAGTGGAGCCTGTTTTCCCCTCTGATGTGGTTTTTTTTATATTTATAATGTGTTTTATGTGTGTTTAATACATAGGCTCCATAGATGTCAATGAGGCTGTCTGTAGAACTGATTTAGAAATCAAGCATAGTAGAATAGGTTGTCAGACAACAATTGAAACACTTTGTTTAAATAGATAAAGGTCAAAAGATGTCAAGAACTTAGCAAGTTATATCCCTTTTTATACATTGTCTTGTGCTTAACCACTTAACCAACAATTTTATGTGCTTGATCGTGTCAATCAGCATCAGTCCCCATGCACTCTATGGAAGCCATGGTCAGTTTCCCATCTCCACCGCCCTTAGCCTCACTTCCTGAATTTCCAGACAGCCAACTTTCCCAGTGGAGATACCTCCTCAACACCATGGAGAGCACAGACACTATTTGGAAGGTCTGACAATTTGGTGGGGAGATAAGTCCTGGCTGAGTCACTCCCTGGATTCCCAGACAGCAAACTTCCCCAGTGGAAACACAGCCTCGACACCCTGGAGAGCTCAGACACTGTAGGAAGGTCTGACCATTTGGTGGGGAGATCAGCTGACATCTGACTGGGGGAAGTAGACATCCAGACACCCCTGCCCCTGCTGGAAACAGTGTAGACCCTTCTCCGCTCCTATACTTCCCACCAATCTGCACTTACCAAGCCTTTTGTTGATTGGTTGAGGGCTGGCCTCTGTAAATGTATCATTGTTTTATAGTATTGAAGAAATGTATAAAAATGAGAACCAAGGATTAAAGATTATGCTGTTTATTAATCACTTGCAAGTAAATGGTAGGGGGACAGTGGCTCAGGTATAATGTGTAAGTACCAAATTCAAATGAATGATTACAGGGTGCTCCTAAGGATAATTGAGGATTGTAAAGGATCCTTGCATTAGTGCAGCGATGATCCCTGCGTTTTCCTCCGAACTCCAGCTGAAACAAAGTGATTATAGCTCCAATCCCCCAAACATGAGTCAAAACTTCATGGAGGGGTAAACATGAACTCTTTACTGTGGGCTACACGCCCGGTCTACATCAGGACTTCCTCCTGGTGGACAAAGGAAAAACAGTAGCCAATCACAGTGGCTATAGCATAAGCAATCCCCTTACACATAAGTCACTCCCTCTTTTCTATCCTGGAGGTAATTAAATTAAGGTAGCACAGAGAGCCTATATTATCTCCAGGAAGAAAGGAACATGGCTTCTTTGTTTTAATAAAACAGAATAAAAATGTATAACTTTGTTTTTACACAATGTAAACTTGAAGTTCCACATATCCCCAGATAGCTGAGATCTGAGTGCATATTCTAGGCGAATAGCGCTCAGATCCCACGAACGCAGTTCTCAGAATCGTCGACTGAAGTTTGTCTTATTAGGTATTTCCACGAAAGCCCATTGTAAATCCTCAAATAACCGAACAGGTGGGTTCGTGAAGTCTGTAAAATAGGGGATTTCGTTACACAGCTCTCCCTTAGTCCCATGGAACGGCATACCTGCTTAGATCCTAACGGATCGGCTAAGGGATGTCCGGTAATCCAGAAACAAACCAAAATTACGCCTTTTCCAGTTCAGTTTGCCGGGAGAGGCCATCGGCATTGGCATTCTGTTTCCCAGGGCGGTACTGCATTGTGAAATTATAAGGTTGCAGCGCCAAGCTCCATCTGAGTAATCTGGGGTTATCGCCAGCCACTCTGTTGAGCCAAATTAAAGGGTTGTGGTCAGTCAGCACGGTGAAAGAGCGTCCATACAAGTAAGGCTGTAGCTTCTTAAGTGCCCAGACTAATGCCAGACACTCTTTCTCCACAGTGGCATAGCTGACTTCGCGGGGTAATAGTTTTCTGCTCAGGTACGCCACTGGGTGATCCATGCCATTGTCTCCCACCTGACTCAATACTGCTCCCAGTCCAAACATTGAGGCATCTGTGTGGACGAGAAACCTTTTAGTATGGTCCGGTGCCGATAACACAGGAGATGCACTTAACGCAGCCTTGAGTTTCTGGAAAGCCTCCTCACACTCAGTGGACCAGATTACTTGTCGGGGCAGGGACTTTTTAGTGAGGTCTGTCAAGGGCTTGGCCAGGGTACTGTAATCCGCTACAAATTTCCTGTAATAACCTGCGGTACCCAGGAATGCCATAACCTGAGTTTTTGTCCGTGGTTGGGGCCACTGGGTGATGGCCTCAATTTTAGAGGGCTCTGGTCTCTGTTTCCCTGACCCTACTCTGTGGCCTAAATACTGGACTTCCGCCATGCCCATGTGGCATTTCTCAGGCTTCAACGTGAGCCCTGCGTGCTGAATTCGGTTGAGCACTACTGAAATGTGTTCCAGGTGGGCTTCCCAAGTGTCACTGAAGATAGCTATATCGTCCAGGTAAGCACAAGCAAAGCCCTGAAATCCCTCTAGGAGCCGGTCCGCCATCCTTTGAAAAGTGGCTGGGGCATTCTTCATCCCAAATGGCATAACCTTAAACTGGTATAGGCCAAATGGGGTGACAAATGCTGACTTCGGAATGGCCCCAGGCTCCAAGGGGATTTGCCAATATCCCTTGCACAGATCAATAGTGGTCAAGTAATTCCCCCCAGCCATACGGTCTAGCAGCTCATCTACTCTGGGCATGGGGTAGGCATCGGTAATGGTCCGATCATTTAGTCTACGGTAGTCCACGCAGAACCTGGTGGTACCGTCCTTTTTAGGAACCAGGACTACTGGGGAAGCCCAGGGGCTTTGGGACGGTTCTATGACCCCCAGTTCTAACATATCCCGGAGTTCCGTTAACATACTTTCCCGTACTGCCTCTGGAATTCGGTAAGGCTGCTGCCGCAGGGGTAACTGGCCTGGGGTCTCCACTCGGTGGACTGCCAGGGTCGTATACCCTGGGGCTGCAGAAAACATGCCCCCAAATTCCTTTAACAGTTGGGAAACCTGAGCTTGTTCCTCGGGACCTAATGCTGACCCCAACTGTACTTGGTCTACTCCTGTGGGTTTCTGGGGAAGCATATCTGGTAGAGGGATACCCTCGCTATCCTCATATGCTGGAGCGCATACTGCGGCGACCTCCTCTGGCCTCTCGAGATATGGCTTAAGCATATTTACATGGAAGGACCTCCGGATCCTATTATCGGAACAGTCTGCCACAATGTACGTGGTATCACTGATCCGCTCTAGGACCGTGTAGGGGCCCTGCCAGGAGGCTTGCAACGTATCTGTTTTGATGGGTTTCAGAACTAGGACCTTTTGTCCCACTTCTAATATACGGTCCCTAGCTCCCTTGTCATACCAGTATTTTTGCCGCTTTTGGGGCGGCTCGCAGGTTCTCCCGAACTGCTTCGGTCAGAGTCTGTAGCCGGTCTCTCAGCTCTAGTACAAATGAGACTATAGGGGTACCTGCTTGTTCCATATCACTTTCCCAATGTTCTCGCACGAGGTCCAGGGGTCCCCGGACCCGTCTCCCGTATAATAGCTCAAAGGGAGAGAATCCGGTGGACTCCTGGGGAACCTCCCTATAGGCAAAAAGTAAATGAGGGAGGAATCTTTCCCAATTCCTGCAGGTCTCTGTGAACGTGATGAGCATTTGCTTAAGGGTGCCGTTAAATCGTTCACAGAGGCCATTGGTTTGGGGGTGATAGGGGGAACTTAATATGGGTTTTACCCCACAGCTCTGCCAGAGTTGTTGGGTAATCACCGCAGTGAATTGGGTTCCCTGATCGGACACTATCTCCCTAGGGACTCCCACCCTAGTGAACACCTGAACTAGTGCTTCTGCTACCGTCTCTGCATGTATATTCGACAGAGCTATAGCCTCGGGGTAGCGGGTAGCGTAGTCTACCACAGTAAGAATGTATTTCTTACCGGAGGAACTGGGTTTACTGAGTGGGCCAACTAAATCAACCGCCACTCGGAAAAATGGTTCCTCAATAATGGGTAGGGGGCGTAGCTTTGCCTTGGGGTGATCCCCTCTCTTCCCTACCTTTTGGCATACTTCGCAGGTCCTACAGTAATCTTGCAAATCTCCCGTGACCCCTGGCCAGAAAAATGACTGGGTGAGTCTGTCCCTCGTCTTTTTAATGCCTAAGTGGCCGGCTAGGGGAATATCGTGGCTAATCCGCAACAGTTCTACCCGATACTTACGGGGCACTATCAACTGTCTTTTTTCTACCTGGCCCGCTCCTGTCCCTGTCCCCCCAGTCACTCGGTACAGTAAACCCTTTTCCCAGCTAAACCTTGCCTGATCTCTGTCTCCCTGGGGTTGTTCTACCTTCCTCCTATACCCTTTTAAGGTGGGATCCTCCCGTTGTGCTTGCCCGAAGTCTTGAGGGGTACCCCAGTAAGAAGTCTGGTCAGGGGGGATCGTCAGAGGGTTATCGCTTACCTGGTCATGAGTCGAGGGAGAGGCTTCCATAGCTCTGGATTGCTGCCGGGTGGTAACCGGTAGGGCTCCTTCGGTACTGCAGGCTGCCAATTGTGACGTCAAGCATCCTAGATCATTTCCCAGCAGTACTTCCGCGGGCAAATCTGGCATGATGCCCACTTCCACCGCCTTGGCCCCGGTACCCCAATCGATGTGGACTTGGGCCGTTGGTAACTTGTGAATTGCCCCTCCGGCTACCCTTACAGCAATGGTACGTCCTGTGTGCTGAGTCGGGGCGACTCGGTGTGGCTGGACCAACGTAATAGTAGCGCCGCTGTCTCTCAGTCCTCGAGCCTCTTGCCCATTGAGTTTTACCGACTGGCGGTGATGTGCCCTGTTATCCCCAGCCGCTTGTACAGGGTTTACCTCATGTAAGGTGGCCCAATTTTCACTATTGCCACTGGGTGTCTCTTGAGGCAGATAATTGTAATCCTCTTGCACACAGTGTGCGGCGTCTTTTGTCTGTGGTATCGGTGCCCGTCCCCAGCGGTCTGTAGTGCGTTGTGGGCAGTTAGGTTTGATGTGCCCCACTTGCTTGCACCCATGACACATCGGAGCAGTCCTTTGGTACCCTCTGTTTGTGGTATTGCCCCCTGGTGGTGGTACCCTCTGTGGCATAGTTGGTGGGCCAGAGGCAGGCCGCGGGCTCTGGACCCCTCGGTTTCCATCCATCCGCCTGCTCTCATGAAATTCGTCTGCCAGCCGTGCTGCCTCCTCTACCGTTTTTGGCTTTCTGTCTCTGACCCAATCTCGCACCTCCGCTGGGGTATAATCAAAAAATTGTTCTAGCAACAACAACTGCACAGCATCCTCTAAAGTAGTTGCCTGATTCCCATGCATCCAATTGCTGGCAGCGCGCTGCATGCGAAATGCCCACTCCGTATAGGAATCTTTACCTTGTCTTCTGAGAGCCCTGAATTTCCTTCTATGGGCTTCAGGGGTTACAGCATACCGGGCTAACAAAATCTCTTTTATCTTGTCATAGTTTTGTATATCCCCATCTGGCACAGCTCTCAATGCTTCGGCTGCTCTACCTGATAGTTTACTACTTACTACGGCAGCCCAGTTAGCTCTTTCCAAATCTTCTAACACACATTGTCTTTCAAAATCTTGCAAGTAATTGTCAATATCCATCTCACCTTCCACGAAGCTTTTAAATGCAGCGTAGTTAATTTTCCGCTGACGCCCCCTTGTAGATCCAGATAGCGACAATATATCCACTGGAGGTGATCTGTCTCTGGCTTCTCGTGCTTCCCTGGCATTCTGGGTCTCAGTAGCTTGTGCCAAGATCTGTACCACGATCTCTGGTGCAGGGTTAGGTCCTACCAGGCTGAGTCTCCATCTCACGTCCCTCTGGAAGTCTGTTTCCTCTGTATTCGCCATTTGTGGTTCGCCGGTTTGATCGCTCTCCAGTAGTTCGGCTATTAGCGTGGCTTTCGTTTTGTTGCTTGCCGCTAGGCCTCGAGCTTCCAGCAGTTCCTTTAGTGTGGTTCGTTTCAAGCGATCGTATCTATGCGCCATTCACCAGTTTCAGTTCGGTATATCCGTTCGGGAGGAAATCCCAACCACTTGCCACCAGTGTAAAGGATCCTTGCATTAGTGCAGCGATGATCCCTGCGTTTTCCTCCGAACTCCAGCTGAAACAAAGTGATTATAGCTCCAATCCCCCAAACATGAATCAAAGCTTCATGAAGGGGTAAACATGAACTCTTTACTGTGGGCTAAACGCCCGGTCTACATCAGGACTTCCTCCTGGTGGACAAAGGAAAAACAGTAGCCAATCACAGTGGCTATAGCATAAGCAATCCCCTTACACATAAGTCACTCCCTCTTTTCTATCCTGGAGGTAATTAAATTAAGGTAGCACAGAGAGCCTATATTATCTCCAGGAAGAAAGGAACATGGCTTCTTTGTTTTAATAAAACAGAATAAAAATGTATAACTTTGTTTTTACACAATGTAAACTTGAAGTTCCACATATCCCCAGATAGCTGAGATCTGAGTGCATATTCTAGGCGAATAGCGCTCAGATCCCACGAACGCAGTTCTCAGAATCGTCGACTGAAGTTTGTCTTATTAGGTATTTCCACGAAAGCCCATTGTAAATCCTCAAATAACCGAACAGGTGGGTTTGTGAAGTCTGTAAAATAGGGGATTTCGTTACAAGGATAAATATTTCCAAAAAGAGAGAGAAAAGATCCTTTTTTAGGGCACTCCTGAAAAATCAAATCTCAGAAAAAGAGATTGAACTAAATGTTAAAACTTAACTTGTTAGTCTTGTTAATCATGTTAGTTAAAATCCACTTAAAATACATAAACGTAGGTAACCGAGAGATATCTAATATATAAAGTTTACTGGAATAATTGTATTATACTATAATACTTCCACTGTTGTGGAAAGTTGCCACTATGAGGTAGACCATATAAAGTGCAACGTGCTGGTATAGTCACTGGTAAAGTGACTAGTGTATGAAATAAGGTGCTAAATAGTGCTTATAGTGATAAAGTGCCAAGTGCTATGACACATGAAAAAAAGTATATGAGAGTGAAGCATGAAAAATAATGATATATGGTTGCCTATAAGGTGCAATACAAGTAAATATTAGCAGCTAATTGCTGATCAAAAACCAGTGAACGATATAATAGTATATAGCAAGGGGTTATGGATAGGGGTAAAAGATATTGATAGATAAATGCCCCCAGAGTACTAATATCCAGTTAGGTAATGTTCCCAATATCAATATATCCAAATACCCAAGCTCCCAAATAGCAGCGTTTCCTTCAGGATATACCCATATTAAGTTGCTAATGCCTTCCCATATCTCCTAAACTTGACTAAAATAGCCAGAATATTGCAGCAGTGAAGGGACTTTAAGCTATGGGCCTGAGACTGAAAACGCTAGCTCTCTGCTAGTCACGCCGCGGTCTAGACGCAGAATGATGACGTCATAGACTTGCGACTGCGTTCCTACGTGTACCCGATGCACGTTTCTTGAATTTCATCAAGGGTTACGCCTGCCTTCCCTGCAGGCCTTTTTAAAGGCAGGCGTAGTCATGGCAATGCAAAAAAACGGGATTAAAACAAAATAGTGAACAAATATCGCTGTGCACCATTAAAAACTAATAGGTCATCTCTTAAAGGTGGAAATGAAAAACGTTGAAAACATTAGAATGTTTATTAGCTGAAAATGAAGAATTAGAGCTCAAAGGACCCTTTTCCCAACTTAAAAACAAGAGTAAATTTACTCCACCACTGCACATTAGTCCTAACATTGAACTTTTTGTTAAAAATATGGAAAAGGATCTGGAACAACTAGCTCTATCTAAGACTAGATCTTCAAATCTCACTAAACAAGAAACACAAGCCCTACAAGAATTAAAAGTTAGCAAAGACATCATTATAAAAAATGCTGATAAAGGGGGCAATGCTGTTATCTTGGATAAAAAAGATTATATTGAAGAATGTCTTAGACTGCTCAATGACATGAATTGCTACAGCAAACTAAGCTGTGACCCCACAGTAAGATTCCTAGAAGAACTATCAGAGATACTGAACAAAGGCCTGGAAAATAAAACCATCAGCAAACAGGAATTTGAATTTATGCTCAGAAAAAATCCCAAGGTGGCAACCTTTTACACCATACCTAAAATTCTCAAAAATCCCCAGAAACCCCCTGGAAGACCGATAGTATCAGGGATTGGTAATTTAACTGAAAATTCCAGTCAATACCTAGATCAAATTCTAAGAGAATTTGTATTTAGCCTTTCATCTTATGTCAAAGACTCTAAGGAGGTACTAACGAAATTAGATGGCATACAATCTAAGAAACACACCATTTTGGTGTCATTAGATGTGTAAGCCCTTTATACCAGCATACACCACGATAAAGGTATAAATGCAGTTAGGTACTTCCTTAATAAACAAGGCAATCAATATGATACCCATAACAAATTTCTCTTCGCATTATTAGAATTTGTTTTAAATCATAATTATTTCATCTTTATGGACAAATTTTATAAACAAATTCGGGGAACAGCGATGGGCACAGCTTGTGCCCCCACTTACGCTAATTTGTTTTTAGGCTGGTGGGAGGAGCAGATGGTCTTCTGTGAAGAAATGGATAAACACACTTTACATATAGATCTCTGGGTCCGCTTTATCGATGATATTTTAATACTTTGGAATGGCTCAACTTCCCAGTTAGAGGACTTTATTAAGACTCTGAATACTAATAATTTAGGTCTCTTTCTAACATCCGAATCTAGTTATGAGTCTATTACATTCTTAGACTTATTAATATATAAAACACAAGATGGCATTGTGGGCACCAAGACCTACAGGAAACCTACGGCTACTAACAGCTTACTCCACGCCAAAAGTAGTCATCCGAAAGCTCTAATTGAAGGAATACCAATTGGCCAATATCTAAGAATAAAAAGAAATTGCTCCAATGACTTAGACTTTGAGAGGGAATCTCAAGATTTACAATCCCGCTTTTTGGAAAGAGGCTATTCAAAAAACAGCTTAAAAAAGGCCTACCAAAGAGCTAAAAACACTAAGAGGGAAGATCTTCTTAAAGATAAAACAAGAGAATCAGAAAATACCATTAGGTGCATTGGCACGTTTAATAGCAAATGGCATGAGGTTAAAAAAATCTTTAACAAGCATTGGGGTATTTTATTGGATGATAAAGATCTTAAACCATTTTTACCCACCAATGCAGCCATTACTAGTAGAAGGTCTAGAAATTTAAGAGATCACCTATCTAGAAGTCATTTGGACACAGAAAAAAGCCAATCATGGTTACATAAAACAAAAGGCTGCTTTAAATGTCATTCATGCAAAGCATGCCAATATGTAAAACCAACTAAAACCTTCTCTTCAGAAAAACATACATATAAAATAAAGTACCTTATTACATGTAAAACAGAGGGTGTTATATATTTAATTTCATGTTTATGTGGAGCCAGATACGTAGGCAAAACCTGTAGGGAATTTAGAAGGCGTGTTCTTGAGCACATTTATAGTGTCAAGAAAGAATACGATACCCCAATAGCCACGCATGTTAATAAAAAACATAAAGGTGATATCAAAGTCCTGACATTCACTGCTATAGATCATGTTGAGAAAACTATAAGGAGAGGTGATATAGATACAGAGTTATTAAAGAAAGAAGCTAAGTGGATTTATCTACTAGGCACTAAAAAACCCAATGGCCTTAATGAAGGCTTCACCTTTACTCCTTATATTTGATATACATTCCATGTCATCTTTTATTTCTCTGTCGCATTTTATAAGGAGGCCTTTTTATTTAGGCCCACTATTTAGCAGGTTTACCATGATGGGACATATCATTTGTACTCTAAGCATAGCTCATTATATATTTATTTATAATTTAGGATTCATCCTATATTTTTTATTGTTGCAATAGATGGGCCTTATATATTGATATTATTCAATATATTGTATGACCAAGACATACATGGTCTACATATAATTCATGTTTATAGCACATGCCTATACTCAATATTTAATATATTTTTAAGTAAGGCATTCACTAAGTTTTATTATACTTGGGCTCTCTATTAAATCCAGTAAATATATAGGGGCATAATATAGCACTGTTATATTCCTCCATTGCCAACATTATATATATTTGAGCCTAATAACTTACTCTTAGATAAAGTTCCATTATGTTACTATTCAGCACTACACATTTTTTGTAGTTCATTTCCACCTTTAAGAGATGACCTATTGTCTAGACCGCGGCATGACTAGCAGAGAGCTAGCGTTTTCAGTCTCAGGCCCATAGCTTAAAGTCCCTTCACTGCTGCAATATTCTGGCTATTTTAGTCAAGTTTAGGAGATATGGGAAGGCATTAGCAACTTAATATGGGTATATCCTGAAGGAAACGCTGCTATTTGGGAGCTTGGGTATTTGGATATATTGATATTGGGAACATTACCTAACTGGATATTAGTACTCTGGGGGCATTTATCTCTCAATATCTTTTACCCCTATCCATAACCCCTTGCTATATACTATTATATCGTTCACTGGTTTTTGATCAGCAATTAGCTGCTAATATTTACTTGTATTGCACCTTATAGGCAACCATATATCATTATTTTTCATGCTTCACTCTCATATACTTTTTTTCATGTGTCATAGCACTTGGCACTTTATCACTATAAGCACTATTTAGCACCTTATTTCATACACTAGTCCTTTTACCAGTGACTATACCAGCACGTTGCACTTTATATGGTCTACCTCATAGTGGCAACTTTCCACAACAGTGGAAGTATTATAGTATAATACAATTATTCCAGTAAACTTTATATATTAGATATCTCTCTGCTACCTACGTTTATGTATTTTAAGTGGATTTTAACTAACATGATTAAAAGTTAAGTTTTAACATTTATTTCAATCTCTTTTTCTGAGATTTGATTTTTCAGGAGTGCCCTTAAAAAAGGATCTTTTCTCGCTCTTTTTGGAAATGTTTATTAATCACATTTAAAATATCTATTCACACGAGAAGATCAGTTTGATTTATTGTAGGACTGTTTTAACTGGGGAAGCCGCATTAGTGGCGACAAAATTCGTTTTAGTGGAATACTCATTTGTATAGTATTTCATATGCAGTCATTTGATACAGTTTATGTAGTGTATGTCGCATACTACCTGACTATTATCACATATATAGTTGTGGACCAAGAACACTGTGAGAAATGTTTATCGATGTTGATAACGCCAGCTGCGCCATCACACATGCGAGCCTCGCAATGCGAGGCGAAGTAGCCTCGCAGCACTTAGGCTGCAAAGGGCGCCGAAGGCTCATCGCAGCCAGCGACGTTTGCGATGCTCGCCAGCGGTGCAGCACTTGCCAGCAGGCCCACTGTGTCTCCTCCCTCCTTCCCCCTCATCCTCCCTCCCTCCTTCCCTCTTTCCCCTCTCTCCTTACTATCAGGTGATCAGCTGCTGCTGCTCTTCTCTCCCTTGCAGCGCTGGCTTCTGGCTTTGTCGGAACCAGCATATGCAAATGACATGATGTCACATGCGTTTCACGTCATTAGCATATGCCGTCTCCGACACAGCCAGAAGATGGCGCTGCAGGGGAGTGGGCAGCAGGAGCTGAACACCTGATAGTAAGGAGAGAGAGGAAAGGGGGAAAGGCAGGAGGAGGATGAGGGGAAGGAGGGAGGAGGAGAAGAAGGCAGGAGGGAGGAGAAGGAGAATAAGGGGGAAAAGGAGGAGAAGAAGGGAAAAGGGAGAAGGATAAGGTGGAGAGATGGGGGGGGACATAGGGGGGAAGAGACCTGGGGGAGATACTGGAGGGAGAGGGGGGAAGAAACACAGTGGAGGGGGAGGAGAAAAGAGACACAGGGGAGGGAGAGGAGGGAAAGAGACACAGGGGAGGGAGAGGGTGGAAAGAGAGATATGGGAGGAAGAGGGCTGAAAAGAGACACAGGGGAGGTTGGGGGAAGGAGACACAGGAGAGGGATAGGGGAGAGTCACAGGGGAAGGGAAAGGGGGAAAGAGACACATGGGAGGGAGAGGGGTGAAAAGAGACACAGTGGAGGAAGGGGGTAAAAATAGACAAAGGGGAGGGGCAAAGAGAGCCAGGGGAGGGAGGAAGGGGGGGAAGAGACACAGAGGAGGGGGGAAGAGACACAGTGGAGGGGGGAATAGACACAGGGGAGGGGGTAACAGACACAGGGGAGCGAGAGGGGGGAAGAGACACAGGGGAGGGTGGAACAGACACAGGTGAGGGAGAGGGGGAAAGAGACACAGAAGAGGGGGGAAGCGAACCAGGGGGGAAAGAGACACAGGGGAGGGAGAGGGTGGTAAAACACAGGGGGAGGAAAGGAGACAAAAGGGAGGGAGAGGAGAGGGGGAATGAGACACAAGAGAGGAATTAGACAGGGGGAGAGACTTGCAATGAGCCCTGAAAACTGAGTGAAGCAAAGGGTAATACACCCCAACACAAGGTAATTGAAGACTGCGACTAGAAGAAACCAGACGGTTTGGTTGTGCATGTGCTTTATACCTTGTGAGGTCCTCTAAGTTGAGAGCTGAACAGTAGAGAAAAAGTGACAGTGGCGGAGCTAGTGCATAAGGGGCCCCAGTGCAAAAAACAAAAATTTTAACATTGCACAGGCCACACTGAACACTCTCTTCTCAGTGTCTCTTAAAGCTGCTGTTTGTATATTCCAGGCCACACTGAACATGTTCTTCTCAGTGTATCTCAATTTGGTAGTATGCTTCAGGCAGCCTTTCTTACTGCCTCTCTCTCTGTGTACACTCAGAGCTGTCTTAGGCTCTGGGTCTCTCTTTCCCAGCTCAGACTGACCTCTTGGGGAGACTCCGCCCATGAATCTGTGTGTGCTATTTAAGGTTAGAGTTAATACTCTTCTTGCTGGTCTGCACTCCACTGCACCCCCACACCGATCTCTAGGCGGTGCTCCATCTAATATATATATATATATATATATATATATATATATATATATATATATATATATTTATACAGCTATACTTCGTTTAACGCTGTAGGTTCCAGGCAATAGGAGTGCTAAGCGAAATAGCTCTAAACGGGGCAGTTTAGCATGGGGAAGATAGTGATAGGGGAACTCGTGAAAAAACACATAATTTCATTTGAAATGTAAACCTTTTTGGTTTTATATGAACTTCAAAGACACAGCAAACATAACACTAACACAAACTGAACATTAGTAGAAATATAAACTTTAAAGGGAAAGGGAAAGTCAACATGAAAATCAAAAACTATAGACCCATTTCCCTTCTTAATGGGGACATTAAACTATTAGGAAAAATTATGGCGGATAGATTTACAATCTTCCTACCCCGGCTGGTACATGAAGATCAGGTGGGGTTTATCCAACATAGGCAAGCTAGAGACAATCTAAGGAAGGTCATTAATATAATTCATCAAGCAGATTCGTCCAGAACACCTTCGTGTCTATTAGCTTTACACGTTGAAAAGGCGTTCGACACAGTGGACTGGAACTATCTGCAAGTGGTTTAGCGCAAATTCGGCATTTAAAGGCAGTTTGTAAATTTGATCAAAATGTATTATAACAACCCCCAAGCGCCTTTGAAACTGCCAGATCCAACTAAACAACTTTAGGGGTACCAGGCAGGGCTGCTCTCTCCTTTACTATTTGCCCTAGCGATGGAACCTTTAGCGCCGGCCATTCGATCAGAACCGGCAGTAAAGGGTTTGCAATTTGGACACCATCACTATAACATTTCTTTGTTCGCAGATGACATCTTGTGTCCCCTACCAGACCGAGCCAACTCCTTAAGGTCACTTATGGGAATTGTTCACAAATTTGGCCTCATTTCGGGCTTATGTATAAATGTAGATAAGACAGAGGCAATAGCTATTGCCATACCTGACCATTTAAAACAAACATTAAAAGAGCAGTTTAGTTTTAATTGGGTTCCAGGGCATATTCAATATTTGGGAAAATTACCCCTTCTTTAGGCTCCTTATGTAAGAAGAATTACCATCCGATTTTAAAATCTTTAAGTCAGGATCTGGCAATATGGAATAAACTCCCGATATCTTGGCTAGGCAGAATAAATGCCTTAAAAATTAATGTGCTTTCTAAACTCATGTACCTTTTTCAGTCTCTTCCTTTACCCATCAATTTAACTGAACTTGTAGGCTTCCAAAGGAAAGTCTCCAAATTTATTTGGCTGAACAAACCAGTGAGGATCAATAAGATATTAATGTTTAAGCATAAATCGAAAGGAGGACTATCACTCCCTGATTTGAGAAAATATTATAGGGCCGCTCAACTTTCTTTCATACCTATTATCCACTCGGCAAAACATCAACCAGCATGGGTTTTTATGGAGGACCACTTATTAGCGTCATTCTCTTGGGACACTCTTATTTGGCTAGATACAATTCCAGATTGGGTCTATAAGATGAGACACCCAGTTATACACCATACAATACAATGCTGGAAATGGGCGAGGGTTCACTCCATTTTGTTCTCATACCCTTCCTGTCTAACCCCTACTCTTCATCACCTGCAATCTTCAAAGGGCTTCGTGAAGATTCACTTTCTTGGTGGAATTCGAGGGGGTTGGACAGGCTAGGAACTTGGATCAAAGAGGATAAGCTATTGAGCAATAAGGAAATCATAGACTCCTTTATCTTAACCCTGCATGAACATTATAACCTATGCGGGATTCAACACTTTATTGATTCTATGGTCAGAACCCATGGCATTCCCAGGGGATCCTGGTTATCTCGGATCTATCTCAAGAATCCCACGACTAAGGGGATAATAAGTGGTATATACGATCTATATAATTCCTTGAATCCATCAATCAAAGATAATCAATCAAGGATAACTACATGCAGGAGTGGGAGAAGGATCTGGCGAAGAATTGGGACATGGAAAAATGGGAAATCTCCTGGGAGAGTATCTATAGGGGGTCTCTTAATCATAAGATGCTTGAAACAGCTGTAAAGGTGCTACACCATACTTATCTCCTTCCAGAAAAATTAGCAAAGTGGAAATGCTCAGTGGATCCAAACTGCTTTAGCGGCTGTAATTCCATTGGCTCATTTATTCATATGTGGTGGGACTGCCCAAGAGTGAGACTAATATGGGAAAGTATTGCTAAATTGGCATCTAAATGATTTAGTGTCCCCATGCAAGAGACTATGGAAACGTGTTTATTGAGAATTTCGGTGGCCTCGCTCTCACACACTCAAAATAAACTTTTACAAGTTTTGTATTTGGCTACCAAAAAACATATAGCTAAACAGTGGAAGCGGGGGGACCTAAATTTACAGCTAATCATAAATAAAATAGACTATATACAGTAGCTACAAATGAAAGAATTAAACATTCTCTGGAAGACTCCATGAATTGCTTTATGGAAGTATGAGGGCTTTGGTTAGATTACAGGGAATGGCAGGTCATTTAGGAATCTTCCCTATATACATACACAGAGGGAGTTAGAAAAGGGGACCCAGGTGGAGACCAGTTTCATCGGGAGGCACAGAGGCCCGGAAAGTGAAAGGACTGGTAAGACTACCAAACACTGGCAAAAGGTATTGATTGTGATCTGTACTGTTTAATGTTTTTTGTTTCTTTTTTCTGTTTGTTATTACTGACTATTCGAAAAGTAAAACAGAAAATAATTGACCTAAGATGGTTCCCATATAAACTAAGTAGGGACTCTAGATATGGGTAAATATATAGAGTCAATGATAAAACACAAAAGATAACGACTGGCGACCATAGGGAGCCATGTTGGTCATGAGTTGGGAAACTGGGTTACCTAGGGTTACAGCTAATTAGATAATGCTTCAAATAACAGATTAAATGTTTTGGAAATATATTTCATTCTGATGGTAATGAGATGTATGCTATGTCTTACCTGATGTGTGATCCAATTCCCATCTAAAAAAATTAATGAATTAAATATATAAAATAATGGAAAAAACAGCTCTATAGCGAATCAGCTCTAAGCGGGCCAGCTTTAAGCTGGGTATACCTGGTTCTCTTCCTTGATCCATTCTGGATGGCAGGATGAGTTCCAAACAGTTTGAGTTCCCCATAGGGATCAATGTAAATTGAAATAATCCATTCCGGACACCAGATTTTTCACAGTAAGCTTGAACTGATAATCTTGTTCTTTGATACAAAACCTTAAAACTAAACAGACATAAATAAAAAAAAATATAATTATATCCAATAACATATAATTTAACTTCACTTTAACTGCACTGAGAGGACATGAGGGTCCAATGAGATGGTGGCAATGTAGCGGAGAAGAAGGAGGAGAGAGATAATTGTTTGGAACTTTGGTTCTCATAGGCTGCACATTGGATCTTACAGACACAGGCTGCAGATTACCACTTACAGACACACAGCCTTATTAAATTGCGACGTGGCCAATTGAATAGGACTCTATATAAGCACAGAGCATATTTGTTTTACAGAAGTTTTTAGTTCTATCCAAAATCAAAGTCTTCACTAACTAAACAATTCTGTAAAAAAATATGCTCAATGATTATATAGAGCCCTTCAATTGGCCAAATCGCAATTTAATAAAGTTGATAGGCTGCAAATTGGCTCTTACAGATACAGGATGCAGATTCGTTCGTAAAGACACAGGATGCAGATTGGCTCCACGGATGAAGCGGGGATGGGGGAAGAGCCGCGAGGGGGTGCGGCAGGCTATAGCAAATTTAGCTTGGCCCCCCCAGTGAATAAAATATTTTGGACTGAATGTGATTAGCAATGATGTCACTATTGAGGAGGCTCAGACACAGTTTTCTTGACAAATCCGAGAAAATGAAACACGTTGGTAGTATGGGAGCCACATAAATTTATTGAATCGGAAACCCTATACTTTATTTAACCTGGACATAATTGTACAATAATAAACACATAGTAACATTTTGAATAGAAATAGTTACATGCCCTACCAAAGCCAAAGTATCCAGATGAGATCTGTATTTCTTTTTTGTTACTAGGCATCTCTGTCTACTGATTAAAGTCAGGTTTTACTAAGTATATCAAATTAATTTCCTTGAACTAGTTTGACTAAATGCTTGAGAAATCAGGTATTTGTAGATATCATGTTTGTGGTTTCATTTTAATAACTGTTCCCAAAAACTTTTGTGCAAGTCAATTTAGGAAATTTTTTACATGTACCTTTTGTACAGATACAGTCATAGTAAGTATTAATTATAGAGCATAGTGCTGCATATTGATTTTTTCATTTTTGTCATAGATTTTAGTTTTATCATATATAATTAATAATAAGTTACATTTTACAAAAATATAAATCAAAGAGTGCACCAAAGAATGACCTTTCTTTTCATTAAATTTCTAATATTTTTTTTATTTTTAGAATAACTAGAATAATATGTAACTATGAGACATTCTTTACAATTAGTAGGTATCACTGGCTTAGAAGAAAGGAACTATTAACCACAAATGAGGTGTGAGTTTATAACTGCCTGGGATTGTAAAATAACTGTTAAAGGTATATGCAAGTGAGGTGGGTTATGAATTCATCCTGTAGAATGCATCATAACCGACCTAGCAAAAATGAAAAAATACAAACAGTTTTTGCAACAAAAAAAAATGTGCTGGGGGGGATGTAGACACCCCCAGCAACAGCGTTTTGCATATTGGATATCTCATTTTTAATGAGATAACCAATATGCAGCGCGTGCACATGCTGATTGGCTAAAGGAAAGGAAAGTGTCAGAAATCATGTGACTTGCCACTGTAGGGCAGACTTCAGTTGCTAACTGAGCATGTCTGCAGAATCCCCATGGCAAAACGATACAATGTATAATGTATGCCAATATTCCCTGAGAATTTCAGGGGGTGTTAATATTGAGAGAAAACTCTTTGCAAATGCAAGAAATTCAGCAAACTTCAGGCTAACAGTTTAACTGTTTACTTTGGAATTTTTTCATGCAAACAATTTTATTAAGACGCTATAAATTCTCCTCTATCAGATGCATTAATAACCCAGATGCATTCGGAATACAAAATGGAATTCCTAAAACAGACAGGTTTTTAAACCATTTAATGGGGGATTAAAACATAATTTGGCAAGCCACTTCATTACCCTCTCCATCCTAGAATTTTTTTATTTTTTTATCATGAATTCTTTTCATTGATAGTTTGTGTCATGATATGAAAAACATAAATATTTCACATTTCAAGACTAACCAAAATAGTCTATTTCTGTTATTGGTTCACATAATAAGACTACCATGTTGATTGTGATTGTTTGTGATACCTTTTAGAAGAACTATTGAAAATAACTGAAACTAGAAGAGACAATTATAGAAGAACCACCTGGAGTTCCTCTGTTACCTTGCTATAAAGATTTTGCCTCAATTAGCCCTATGAAAGTATCAACCAACTGGCTTTTTATTCAGGTCAATACAGCAATCTGTATCTGTAAATTACAACTAGAATTTAAATACAGCCAATTTTTCTATCTCTAAAAACTTTCTCATAAGTGATGTATTTACTATTTATATTGCTGAAAAAAAGCTACCAGTAAGACCTCTATGCTAATCTCAGCAAAATTCATTACGAGTGCCACAGTAGCCCAGAGATTTCTACTTAGCTATGTTAATCACCCATCCCTAAAAAATTGAGAGAGAACTGCTTAGATTTACTGCGGCTAGCTGGAGTTGGAAATTGTGGCTAACTTTTCCAATGACTACAGATTATGAGTTAGCCCGGGAGACTGACCCAAACACTATGGCCCTCATTCAATTGCGATTTGGCCAATTGAATAGGGGTCTAAATAATCACATAACATATTTTTTTAAATAAGTTTTTAGTTAGTGAAAACCTTACTTTTGGATAGATGTTTACTAACTAAAAACTTCTTTAAAAAAATATGTTATGTGCTTATTTAGACCCCTATTCAATTGGCCAAATTGCAATTGAATGAGGGCCTACAGTATATGCTAGTAAGATTTTTCCGATCACTCAAAAATAATGCAGTGCCGTAATAGTGAAGACAAAAGGAGAAAGTTATTATGAGTACCAAAGTCCACTGGCAGTGGCTTTTAAAACCATGGCAGACTGCTGCAACACCTCTTAAAGAGACAGGACAACAATATAATTCAATACAAAAGCATGCTAAATCATCCAAAAATTAGGAATTAACATTGCTAATGGCACATATGATCACTTTCCAAACAAATATTACCATGTATGACGTAACAGACATAGGAAAATAATACTGCACAATACTAAGTAATTATACATATTCATACAGCGCCAGGATATTAATAAATCAGGTAATCCCAAGATAATACCACTGCAAATTAATACTGCACCAAGATAATATTACACTACATTAATGCCACAACAGGACATTGTACATATTAATACTGAACTAATAGTAATATTGTACCATGGAGTAGTACAGGGTAGTAATACTCCAGATCAACATTGAACCAGAATAGTAATACTGCCCATTAATATTATAGCAAAGTATAGATGATGTGCATAAATATTGTACCAGGTTATTTATGCTGGCAATAGTTAATAATATGTGATGTTATATAGTATTGTATACGTGTGTTGTTGCGATGTTTCCATGTGTTTAGATTCTGTATGTTGCATGTTCAGGCATGACCAGTTCATGAAGAGTTAACTGAGTTAGAATGTAGTGATGTGTAACTGTCATGTAAATATTCAGTTATTAAAGTTGGATCTGCTGGACATAAAAAAAAGGTGTATCTGTCATTTTATTTTATTATTTTTCCAAGCCTGCTTTTTGTCTGCTGTGTTCCTGCTAGATCCCACTCTGAAGGGATCTACATACGTTCCTGGCCCTGTGTTCCCGATGTCCTGAGCCGGTACCTGGTTTGGAGAAGCCAGAAGTGCTATGATTACCAGAACCCAGACAACCCAGGGGTGTTCCTGTGACGATGAGCAGTTGGATTAGGGGGCAAACCTAATCCCCCTTTACCCCAGGGTAGTGACAATAATTACCAACATCCATATGATAACTAAATTAGCAATATCTGTATGTACAGTACATTTTGTTCACACAAAAATAGTAAACAATTATTTTGTTAATTCATTTACAAGCATTGGTAACTAGACCAGTAGTCAAGAGGTGGACTTTCACGATGATGGCTTAGCTATATATAAATTCAGTGTGCCAATTGGACTATCACTTTCTCCTTCTGATATTGTTGTGCCACAGTGATGTAACATTTGATAGGTATACAGATGTTATCAGAGGTTAGTTGATATTAATGATATCATTACGTATAAACACCTACTCATTAATATTGATTGCAAACTGAGGTCATCATCCTCAATGTCAAAATTACAACAGACTAACTAACAAGCAGTCTGATTGTTAGCTCACATGTTTTAGTAATGCATTCTTAACTGCAGGGTTTAATTAACAGATGTTAACTGCACTATGCAAGTTAACAGCCATATCAACATTGCTACTAAGGAAACATAACCACAGTCATGTTTATTTGAAAACATATATTTATATATATATATATATATATATATATATATATACAGTATCTCACAAAAGTGAGTACACCCCTCACATGTTTGTAAATATTTTATTATATCTTTTCATGTGACAACACTGAAGGAATGCTACAATGTAAAGTAGTAAGTGTACAGCCTGTATAACAGTGTAAATGCTCAGCTTCAACACCGTCAAATTCTGAGCCTTTGGACAAGGCTTTCAAAAGCTGTACCTAGCAGTTAATCAGACCGCAACTAACAACTCGCAGTTTGACAACTGCCCCTGCCCCACTAATGCTCGCGATAAGCGCCGTAGGCGCTCATCACACCTCATCAGCCACTGCCAATACATTGCAGGGCTCGCAGGACTCCCCCCCCCATACTCCCTGCTCAATGTTCCGGTGGCGCGGGGTCAGTAGTACGCACGCACAAGCACGCACGGGAGGCCGGGCGCGCTCGCGCATGAGCGGGGGCGCACACTGGAGGCTGGGCGCACTTGCGCAAGCACGAGCGGGGGCGCGCACGGGAGGCGGCTGCAGCAGAAGGTGTGGTGAGGAGTGGGTGAGAAACATAGGAGGGACAGCTGTGGGGAAGACAGACAAAGGGTAGGGAGAGGAGAGGGGAAGAGCGACACAGGGGAGGTTGAGGAGGGGGGAAGAGAGACACAGGGGAGGGAGAGGAGGGGGGAAGAGAGACACAGGGGAGGGAGATGAGGGGGAAGAGAGACACAGGGGAGGGGGAAGAGAGACACGAGGGAGAAGAGCGTGGGGAAGAGAGACACAGGGGAGGGAGAGGAGGGGGGAAGAGAGACACAGGGGAGGTAGAGGAGGGGGGAAGAGAGACACAGGGGAGGAGGGAAAGACAGGGGAGAGAGGAGGGGGAAGAGACACAGGGGAGGGAGAGGTGGAAGAGAGACACAGTTGGGGGAGGAAGGGGGAGAGAGACACAATGGAGGGAGGAAGGGGGAAAGAGACACAGGGGAGGGAGAGGAGGGGGGAGAGAGACAGGGGAGGGAGAGGAGGAGGGGAAGATACACAGGGGAGGGAGAGGAGGGCGGAAGAGATACAGAGGAGTGGGGATATAGGGGAGAGACACGGGGGGAGAGGTGAGGGGAAGAGACACAGGGGAGGGAGGAGGGGGGAGAGACAGAGGGGGAAGAGACACAGGGGAGGCGCTCATTACAAGGCCCATGATGAGCATCAATGATGCTCATTGCGAGCCTTGTGATGAGCGCCAAAGGCGCTCATTGCGACGCCCGTGATGAGCAGCAAAGGCACTCATTGCAAGGCCAGTAAAGTAGAGGGGGGAAAGGTAAAGGGGTAGAGAGGCTCGCAATGAGCACTGAAGGCGCTCCTTGTGAGGCCCGTGATGAGTGCCAAAGGCGCTCATCGCGAGGCCAGTAAAGTAGAGGGGGAGATGCTCGCAATGTGAGGCAAATACCATTGCCAGGCTTCAAATTTTATTGCCGTCACTTTTGGCGGGCAAGTCACTAGTATTATTATAAATTAGAGTATTTGATTTACATGGAGGTCTAATTTTCTAATATTCTTTTACTAATTAATATCAAATTTAAATGCACTAAATTGTATGCATGGTCTTTTGTGCCAGACTGTACCAATACTTAAGGTTTATTATTAGAAATATTAATTTGTTGCAATTCTGGTTTTTCTTGCTCTGTCCTCTTCAAGGACAGGGCTATTGCAGTTTTTGTCATCCTGTCAAGTGACATTTTTGTTTTTTCGTTTTAGGTCTTTAAAAAAAACTTTGGGTTTTAAAGGATGACCAGAATATGTCTAGATGAAACTTAATTGGATTATGAATAATTCCATTGCCAGGTGACATATGCCTTCTTCTAGGCTCTCAGAAGAAACCGGTCATTATAGTTATTATGTATACTCTATGTTGATGATCATTATTGTAAATTTCATTTTACATGGTCATCTATGTTATTTTAGTGTGAAAATGGAATTTACACATTTTCTATTATGCATTTAATTATGCTTAAATACAGTGTATTCTTGTCCATTAGTGCTGTAAAATATTTTACTCCTTTAGCAAAGTCAGTTTAGGACATCTCTGTAATGTTATACAAGTTTAAACATTTACAACTATATGCCTGTGGTTCTGAACCAATATAAGCCAACATATACCTTTGTCTCAGAGTGAGAACTAAATATATGTTTATGTGCATATAAAAATGTCAACATACTCCTACATGTACCTTTTTAGTACAGGAAGAAGGCATTAGATGCCAACAATAGCATAACTGAATAATGTAAACATACAGACTCTCACACATATATAAAAATACTGGTAATAGATTATAGATATTTTACATTTTAAGTCTTATTCAACAATTTCCCTCCTAGATATTTTAAGCAAAATAGTCTATTTCTGCTAATGGTTCACATAATAGGAATATCATGTTGATTGTTGAAGTAAAATTTATAGAAGAACCACTTGGGGTTGCTCAGCTACTTTCTAAAAATATGTTGCCTCAGTTAGTCCTATGAAAGTATCAACCAACCAGCTTTTTATTCAGGTCAATGCTGCAATCAATACCTGTAAATTACAACTAGAATATAAATACAGTGTCAATCACTGCATTTTAAACTTCCTCTTCTGAACCTATTGCTGATAAAACAAATTTTCTAATATTATTTCACTAACTAATTTCTAATGTAAATGTACTTAAATGGTCTTTTGTACCAAATTGCACCAATATGTTCAGTTACTTTTTAGTTTGTGTTTCGGGCTGCAGAATGAAAGAAATAATCAAACTGAGTATTGCTGTAGATACTTCCACTGCCTTGCAGCTCATGCATACCTGCTGTCTACATAAACAGACATGATAACCCTTGGCAGAGATTAAACTTTAGTCAATGTAGTTCAGTTATTTTCAAATATATATATATATATATATATATATATATATATATATATATATATATATATATATATACATATATAAAGATATATATATATATATATATATATACAGTATATCACAAGAGTAAGTACACCCCTCACATTTTTGTACATATTTTATTATATATTTTCATGTGACAACACTGAAGTAATGACACTCTGCTACAATGTAAAGTAGTAAGTGTACAGCCTGTATAACAGTGTAAATTTGCTGTCCCCTCAAAATAACTCAACACACAGCCATTAATGTCCAAACCGTTGGCAAAAGTGAGTACACTTCTAAGTGGAAATATCCAAATTGGGCCAAAAGTGTGGCCACCCTTATTTTCTACCACTGCCTTAACCCTCATGGGCATGGATTTCACCAGAGCTTCACAGGTTGCCACTGGAGACCTCTTCCACTCCTCCATGATGATATCACGGAGCTGGTGGATGTTAGAGACCTTGCACTCCCCCCACTTCCATTTGAGGATGCCCAACAGATGTTCAATAGGTTTTAGGTCTGGTGACATGCTTGGCCAGTCCATCACATTTACCTTCAGCTTCTTCAGCAAGGCAGTGGTTATCTTGGAGTTGTTTTTGTGTTTGGGATCGTTGTCATGTTGGAATAATGCCCTGAGGCCCAGTCTCCAAAGGGAGGGGATCATGCTCTGCTTCAGTATGTCACAGTACATGTTGGCATTCATGGTTCCTCAATGAACTGTAGCTCCCCAGTCCCGGCTGCATTCATGCAGGCCCAGACCATGACACACTTGACTGTAGGCAAGACACACTTTTCTCCCTATTTCGCGAGAGCTGCCGATCTGGCAGGTAAAGGCACAGGAGGTGCCTCTAATTGTGGAGCCTCAATTTTGGAGGGGATTTGTCTCCCCACCCCCTTGTTTCTTTTGCCCCTGCTTACTTATGTATGTTTGTATGAAATTATAATTAGCTACTGTGTAAGTATTGTATTGTACCCACCAGATTTTTATTATAAGCCAGGAAAAGAGAAAAAAAATGTTCAATGTTGTTTGCACTTAATTTTTTATTGGTACTTTAAACAAAACTAAATGGCTTATTTTACAGTCAAAAATGTGAATAGTTATTGATAGAAACTAGGGTGCTTATCATTTTCTTACACAAAAGTTATATTTGTGATAGATATCTGTTGGGTTTTTGGTTCTTTATGTTTGTTAGTGCTAAAAAAAAGCAGCTTGCTTGTAAAATGTGCTCTCAGCGATAGTTTACCATAATTCAATTGCAGTGTGCGCTCCTATTGAAGTTTTGCAAAATGTTCTTGATTCTTCATAGGTAGGTGAATCATGGCATCAAGCAGCATAATGATTGTGCACCCAATCATTCTCATGTATAACAAGGCAGGTAAAAGGGCACCCCGTCTATTCTGCAAGCGCTAAATGCACCCCAATGTCAGCGCGCTGACACTTGTGCACGCCACAAATGTGCCCTGGATTCAAAGTGCGCACGACCAATAGTGTGACCCGGCGTGCTCCATTCTCTCCCATTCCCCTCTCTCTCCCTTTTTCTTCCTCCCACCACTTCTGTCCCCCACCCCTATCCCCTCGTCTCAGGCTCCCCTGGTACTCCCAAAGGCTTACCCCACTTCTGGAGAAAAATAGGGGAGAAATAAGGAGCTGCTCGCTCCAGCCCATCCTCTGCTCCTGTCTCATGATTACCACAATGTTATTATCCTCAATCTCTCTCTGATCTCTCCATTGTCTCTGTGATCTCCCTTGAGCTTTCTGATCAATTGCCCTGTCTCTCTAACCCCGCATATGATTACCCCCAGTCTCTCTCTACCCTTCCCTTTGCATATTATTACTACCCATCTCTATCTCTGTTGTCTCCCTTGTCTCTCTCTGATCTCTCACCTGGTCTCTCTCTGACCCCTAATATTATTACCACCTGTCTCTCCTCAGGTGAAATCAGCACATTTTCTTTCATATGCATACTTGCATTCAGGTTATTTTACAGTTATATGTAATAACATTTTTCATACTTGTAAATTTAAACACACATGTCATAAACTGCATTTAATAAATGTTCAGCTTCAGCTTTCCACTCCGAGAGGTTATCAATTCAGCCAGTTTTAATATAATTTTTAGTGTTCGTTTTGTGATATTTGTAATTTTTATATGATTGTGATTGAGTATGGGGAGTTGATCCATACATCCCATATTTCTGTAAATATTGAATATGTATTGGATATGTTATGAGTCATTTTTTCATTAATCATTATGCAATTTAGTTTATGTATTATTTCTTGTAGGTGAACTTGTGGCGTCTTCCCTTTTTTTGCAATGTGGCTTTTCGTGGCCTTAAGCAGGAATTGTAGCTATTTATTATGTCGCTTTTGTAGTAGGGGAGAATAGTCTCCCAATAGTAAAATACCTATCTAAGGGTGTATTGTTTTTTTTTTTTAAGGGTAAATAATATTTAGCAGCTCGGTTCTCAATTCAGAAAATCTTGCAAGAACCAAAAGTGCTGCGTGATATTCCACTTCCTGACACTTTTGTTAGAGAAGCCATGACTTCTTGACTTCACATAGCTGAACATACCAACTCCAGAATACTTTTAAGTTCATCTGGAATAGTCTTCTCCACCAGAGCCTCACAATGTATGGCACAATGCATTGTATTTACATCTGAGAAATCTTGTTTCACTTTTGAAGCAAATTTTTTTTATAATCCAGTCACCCCTGGTGCACCGTCTGTGCAAGTAAAAAGAAATGTTTTCCACAAAAGATAAATTTTGTTAATGGTGATGGAAACCAAACTGTGTTTTTTATATATATACAGTGGATATAAAAAGTCTACACACCCCTGATAAAATGTCAGGTTTCTGTGCTGTAAAAAGATGAGACAAAGATAAATCCTTTTAGAACTTTTTCCACCTTTAATGTGACCGATAAACTGTACAACTCAATTGAAAAACAAACTGAAATCTTTAAGGTAGAGGGAAAAAAATATATAAAAATAAAATAATATGGTTGCATAAGTATGCACACCCTTAAACTAATACTTTGTTAAAGCACCTTTTGATTTTATTACAGCACTCAGTCTTTTTGGGTATGAGTCTATCAGCATGGCACATTTTAACTCAGCAAGATTTGCCCACTCTTCTTTGCAAAAACCCTCCAAATCTGTCAGATTGCGAGGGCATCTCCTGTGCACAGCCCTCTTCAGATCACCCCACAGATTTTCAATCGGATTCAGGTCTGGGCTCTGGCTGGGCCATTCCAAAACGTTAATCTTCTTCTGGTGAAGCCATTCCTTTGTTGATTTGGATGTATGCTTTGGGTCGTTGTCATGCTGTAAGATGAAGTTCCTCTTCATGTTCAGCTTTCTAGCAGAAGCCTGAAGGTTTTGTGCCAATATTGACTTGTATTTGGAACTGTTCATAATTCCCTCTATCTTAACTAAGGCCCCAGTTCCAGCTGAAGAAAAATAGCCCCAAAGTATGATGCTGCCACCACCATGCTTCACTGTGGGTATGGTGTTCTTTTGGTGATGTGCAGTGTTGTTTTTGCATATCTTTTGGAATTATGGCCAAAAAGTTCAACCTTGGTTTCATCAGACCATAACACCTTTTCCCACATGCTTTTGGGAGACTTCAGATGTGTTTTTGCAAAATGTAGCCTGGCTTGGATGTTTTTCTTCGTAAGAAAAGGCTTTCGTCTTGCCACTCTAACCCATAGCCCAGATTGCTTAATTCTGAACACAGCTACATCCCCAGTTATTAGAGGGTGTGCAGACTTATGCACCCACATTATTTTTATTTTTTATTTTTCTTCCCTCCACCTAAAATATTTTAGTTTGTTTTTTAATTGAGTTGTACAGTTTATAGGTCACATTAAAGGTGGAAAAAGTTCGGAAATGATTTATCTTTGTCTCATTTTTTTTTAAAGCACAGAAACCTGACATTTTAACAGGGGTGTGTAGACTTTTTATATCCACTGTACATATCTATATATATATATATATATATATATAGGAGGGTACTTTGTAGAGCCACCTTTTGTGGCAATCACAGCTCCAAGTCGCTTTGGATAAGTCTCTATGAGCTTGCCACATCTTACCACTGGGATTTTTGCCCATTCCTCCTTGCAGTTTTGCAAAACTGCTCCAGCTCCTTCAAGTTGGATGGTTTACGCTTGTGAACAGCAATCTTTAAGTCCACAGATTTTCTATTGGATTGAGGTCTGGGCTTTAACCAGGCCATTCCAACACATTTACATGTGTCCCCTTAAACCACTCAAGTGTTGCAGTGTGTTTGGGGTCATTGTCCAGCTGGAAGGCGAACCTCCGTCCTAGCCTCAAATCAAGCACATAGTGGTACAGGTTTTACTCAAGAATATCCCTGTATTTATTACTATCCATCTTTCCCTCAACTCTGACCAGTTTCCCAGTCCCAGCTGCTAATAAACATCCCCACAGCATGATGCTGCAACCACCATGTTTCACTGGGGGGATGGTGTTCTTTGGGTGATGTGATGTGTTGGGTTTGCACCAGACATAGCGTTTTCTTTGATGGTCAAAAAGTTCAATTTTAGTCTCATCAGACCAGAGCCCATTCCTCCATACATTTTGGGAGCCTCCCACATGCCTTTTCGCAAACTCAAAAAATGCCATTTTGTTTTTTGATGAAAGTAATGGCTTTCTTCTGACCACTCTGCCAACTCTATGGAGCGTACGGCTTATTGTTGTCCTATGCACAGATACTCCAGTCTCTGCTGTGGAACTCTGCAGCTCCTCCAGGGTTACCTTAGGTCTCTGTGCTGCCTGTCTGATGAATGCCCTCCTTGCTCGGTCCGTGAGTTTTGGTGGGCGTCCGTCTCTTGCCAGGTTTGCTGTTGTGCCATGTTCTTTCCATTTGGTTATGATAGATTTGATGGTGCTCATGGGGATAATCAAAGATTTGGATATTTTTTTATAACCTAACCCTGAGTTGTACTTCTTAACCACATTTTTCCTTACTTATTTGGAGACTTCCTTGGTCTTCATGGCAGTGTTTGGTTAGTGGTGCCTCTTGCTTAGGTGTTGCACCTCTGGGGCCTTTCAAAAAAGGTGTGTATATGTAATGACAGATCATGTGACACTTAGATTGCACACAGGTGGACATCATTTCACTAATTATGTGACTTCTGACAACAATTAGTTGCACCAGAGCTTTTTATGGGCTTCATAACAAAGGGGGTGAATACATACACACATGCCAATTTTCTGTTTTCTATTTCTAAAAAATAGACTATTGTGGTCTGATCCATCAAAATTCAGATTAACAAAACATTGAAATTAAGGCTGTAATGTAACAAAAAAGGTAAAGGTCAAGGGGGGTGAATAGTTTTGCAAGGCACTATATATAACTAGCGAATTGCCTGCCAAAAAATTACGGCAATAGAATTGTAAGTCAAGGAATGTGTTTGCCACAGACATTATTTTTTGTGGTGGTCTGAGATCTTGGCGGTGATTGCAAGCCTCGTGCTGAGCGCTCATTGCGAGCCTCTTGGTTGTTGTATTTTTTTTTTATCAGAGGCGCTTTTGCTGTCATTGTAAGGTCGGCGCTGATCTGCTTTTTGCGCTTATTGCAAGGCTGTCCCCTGGTGTAGTTTGTGTGCTATGAGCAGCGTTGGCGCTTGTTGTGCGGCTCGCAGTGAATGTCTTTTGCGTTTATTGCGATAGTGTTTTGATTTTTTATTTGTTGTGTATATGTATTTTGTGATGCTAATTAAATAAGTAATAAATGAATATACTTTACCTATTTGTAAGTAATACATGCAGGAAGCATTGTGCTGAAAAACTAAAAATCTGTTTTGATGTTCCTGCAGCATCCAATGTAGGTTTGCAGTGTTGTGGAGTTGAGGTGTAAGTGTCAGCAATGTGTGAAGTTTGTAGTTTAAATAGGCTGCGTGCACGAGGGGAAGCCGTTAGTGTAGCTGGGTACTTCGGCATTCTGTAAGTTAGTCCCCCGGCTTGTATTTTTTTGTGTAAGTCCGTAGTTATTCATTGCGTGTTTATGCTGTTTTTTCCCAAGTCCCTATTGTGTGGTCGTTTGTAACCGATTGTGAGGCGCCGTAGAGCTTCCACCTCTGCTTTGCGAGGGTCCGCATTTGCGGTCGGAAAGTCGTAGGGGATCGTAGGGAGGAGTGCCTACGGCGCTTATCTCCACCAGTGCAAGGAGCGCCTTTGGTGCTCCTTGCCAGCAACTGCGGCCCTCGCTATGCGAGCCCGCAAGCGTTAGCAACAACTCGCATGCTGACAACGATATATGTGATCCCGTTGACGTTGAAAGTAACTTTATGCACAAAAATAATTGTTAGTACCTGAATCTTCCTTAACAAATGTAATGAAACTCAGTATTTTAGAGATTACAAATAAACTGAGTTCAGTTCTTTAAAGAAATGCATTTTGCTGTCTCACCTTCCCTGTAATTATAATTCATTATAATTTATTAAGGTCTTGTACCCACAATCTGAAAATGAAATGTGAATGTTCCTCTTAAGGGATGTCTAAAGAAATTGTCATCAAAGTATGCTTAGAAAATGTGTTTTCCAAATAAGGCCTCTGGGATCTGCTGTTACATATGACCAGCCCCATTAAATTCCAGCCTCGTAGATACAAGGTTTGAACTTAAGCCCTGCTTAAAATTTTAAAAAGTTACAACGCTATTAAATTAGCCCTGCTCCAAGCAACGTGTGAGCTACGGAGCAGGGCCGTCCGTGTCAAACACGGGAAAATGTGCAGGAGGAGTGACAGCAGGCTCCCCCACCTCATCACTTGCCGCGGGGGTCCTGAATGGAACGTCTGCAGCAGTTCTACATACAGGCCCTGTCGTGGGGGGTACTCCAAGTACCCCCCAGCACCTAAAATTAACTACCCCCCTCTATGCTAGAGGTCACCATCTGGACCCCAAAGTGACCCCACATTAACCACTTGCTACAGGGGTCCGTAGGGACCACTTCAGGCCCCCACATTAACCCCTTGCAGCGGAAGTCCCTGATCTGCATCTTTTCCTGCACAAGATGATAGTCGAGTAGATGAAAATAATATATTTACGCACGTAATGACAGGATTGTTTTTTTCTCTATGATAGATTCTTTGATTAAAAAATCATACTTTTAAGATATCACTTTATAGGATGGAAATATGTTTTTTTGTAGCCTTCTCTTTCTCCTCTCTTTTTTATCATACAAGGATGTTGATAATGTGCAAATATATATACTTAGGTTTTTTGTGCACAATAATTCAGTCTATTAGCTTTGAATATAGGCTTTAGTGGATTAAATTATTAAATTTTCTTTTTTTGTTTCATATAATTTAATTAATTTTTGCTCTGGTTAAATATATAAGATACAAGGGGTCATCTTAGATTACTGTACAGTAGTTTATTTTATTAGCTCTGAATTCTCGGAGTTTAGATGATTAAAACTAATATATGGGTTACATAGTTACATAGTTACTATGGGCCTCATTCTATTATCGGCCAGAAAACGGCCGCAAAGCTGCGATTTCTTGCGGCCGTCCTCCGGCCCCGTGTAGAGCTACCTTTACCTTGCAATTCAAATAGACAGCGCCGCAAGGATATACCCCTTATGGCCGGCCGCATATCATGCAACCGACCGCAAGGTCTGAAAACTTTAAATGCAAAAATAAATTCAAGACGGCACTGTAAAGCTCTGTAAATGCTAGGGATCATAAGGGGGGACATGAGGATTAATAGCAACCCCCTCTCAAGCTTGCACATCAGCCCAAATCCGATATTTCATTAACGGTTTATTTTACGTCCCACAGCCTGGGCGGGTCTGAGGTGCTCCAAGCCCTCGGGACTTTGTCCACGGATATTTGACATGAATTAAAATACAAATCATTTGCGGATTTGAGTGTAAGGGAATGTTGTGCTATGAATGCTAACACCTACAATCACTTTATCATCTCATAAGAGTGCAGGATGGCTTTATTATGTGCTTAATTGTGTGGGACCTTTTTGCTGCAAGTAAGCTGCGGCTCGATTTTAGCCTTGCCGAGAGGGTTCCCAGAGCAATAGAATAGCAACCGGGGTTTTCTTGCAGCCGTTTAAGATCAAAGGCTTTCCTGCGGCGCGTGCAGCCGCAAGGGATAACAAGGTGCCGGCTGCAAGCCTGCCGGAGCCCCCGGCCGAAAGGGGATAGAATAGGCAAATAGCCTGCGGCCGGTCCTTGCGGCCCCGCATCTCCTACGGCCAATAATAGAATGAGGCCCATAGTATTTAAGGTTGAAAAAAGACCTTCAGTCCATCAAGTTCAACCTTTCAAGATCTCCTCCGATCTGCAATATGCGGATTAACTATTAATTAATTAGTTGTATTAAAAAAAAAATCCCTCCTGATCCCAGACACTGGCGACCGGACTTCTCCCTGAATCAATACTGCCTCTCTAATTATCCATGATAACCCTGAATTCCCTTTTTAATTAGAAATAAATCCAGTCCCCTTTTAAAGCTATCTATCGAATCCGCTGTCACCACCCTCTCTGGTAGAGAATTCCACAGATTAACCACCCTTACTGTGAAGAACCCTTTTCTTTCTTTAGGGGGAAACTTTTTACTTCTAACCTCAAGGGATGTCCTCTTGTCAGTTGAAAACCTCTTGGCACAAAAAGCTCCCTTGACAAATCTTTATACTGACCCTGGATGTATTTATATAAGGTAATCATATCTCCTCTTAGACGCCTTTTTTCTAGAGAAAATAAGTTTAATTTGGTTAGTCTTTCTTCATAACTTAGCCCCTCCATTCCCCTTATTAGTTTTGTTGCCCTCCTCTGTACCTTTTCCAGCTCTGAAATGTCCTTTTTATGAAGTGGTGCCCAAAATTGTACTCCTGTAAGAACTTTTGTATGAATAAAGTTTTATCTTCTGTGGATATTATAGTATAATATGATATTACAATTATTAACCACTATTTTATATCCAATGTATTAATATTTTATATGCTTTATATATTTATATATATATATATATCTATGCATGCAATTCCATTATTTGAATATATCTATGTAAAAGATGTGTTTTGAGTTCTTCATGTTTAAATAGTTCTTTGTTCTGTAGAGACAAATATTTGAGTGAATTCCTAAACTAATTGATAATTTCTATAAAGGTTATGTTTCTTAGAAATAATGGAATCCTCCCCAAAATTTCACATGTGAAGAATGTGTTACTAGACATTCAGTCTTTCCCAGAATAATAAATCTGTTAAGGGGTATCTAACTGATAACCATTCTTATGACCCTATCTTGTATATAGGTTGTGGGTCAAAGGGGTCATTAGTTAATTAAAGGTATGAAAATTCAAAGGTCCGAAAGCGCTATCTTGTGGTTCAAGGAATAAATGTCTCTATAGAAAAATATATTCACTATAAAAATGTAAATATGTGATGACATCATGAGAGATTCTATTGGTTACTAGATACTTTAACTGATTTGGGATTCTGATAGGCAAATTAAGTTGGAGGTATAATTATGGATAGAAACAGGAAGAGAGAGGGGGGCTGGAGAGAAAAAGAAAATAAGATAGAGGAAACTTTGATCCCATGGAAAAGGCCAGATAATTTTGGAATTGACCAGTGGAATCTTGTCATAATTGGTAATGTATAAATTGAATTATTTTATTTTATGATATAATTGAAAACCATTACCATAATTTCTCTGTTTGGTTTATTTCTTACCAAAAAGTTATTTAGATTTCATTTTGTCATTGAAGTTTATAAATCCGGATATAAATTTTAGTACAAAATTTGATATCTCATTTTTCTTTTTGATCAATACAGATAAATTAATTTTACTTAGCTAACTTACCAATTATATTATAAAATACTTTATCATAATTGTGTTATATTTAATACATTCCTGTATAGTTATATTATACTATAATTAGACATTATTAGTACATGTTAAACGTTATTTTGGGTGATTTTTTATTAATTGATTTATCTGATTTTATTCTTTGTGTTGCTATTCCAGGTTTTATTGTACATGTGATTGAGATAAACTTTTATATTGAGATTTAAGGATTGTATAGAAGATGTCATCAAATAATAAGTTATACAATATGATGGATTAATTTTCTTTTAATATCTGGCTGGTTATATTTTGTTTTATTTGCATTTGATTTGATACATTACATTTTTATCATTAGACTAGTTGATTTTGTTATTTTCAATAAATGTTATTTTATAAAAAGGAATATGTGTCTATAAATTGATTCTGAACTCAAAATTCATTATTCTATATTATTTAGAAAATAATATGTCGTATTAATCCCAACATATTTGGAGGCCCCATCGAGATAACTATCTTTATAGACACGTGGTCAATTATTTAATTGATTTAAAACTTTTTATTGAATAACACTTGTTGATTAAAAAAAAAAATGGCTGAAGGTGTTTTTGGTTTTGAAACAGTAGGGGCATTATCTTTAGATGAAATAATTGGTCATGGTAAACAGGGAATGGAGTTATTAATTAAAACTTTAATTTCAAATGTGTATCCTGTTTGTGAGTACAGGGAACAGTTGTCAGAATATTTGGATAAAATACATCCTGAAATTGATGGTGATACAATTGATAATTGGTTACATGATAAGAATTTGTTGACAACTGTGATGAGTACTATAAATGCAATTCAAATTAAATCAGAAAGAAAGAAGCATTTAGCTAGGTTATCTACTGTTTGGATGGAATTAGCCAGAAGCTGGAAATATCAAAATTCCCAAAAAGAAATTACCATAAAAAAATTAAATAAGCAAATCCAGGAGGTCTCTATAACCTGTCAAACCTTGAGAGATTTACATGGAGAAAAAACGCAGATCAGCAGTTTATCAAAATTAAAGAATTAAAGAAGAAAGTTGTAGAAACGACAGAGACATTTAACGCAGCTCAAGATTTAAATGGTAAATATTCAGAGAAATGTGATGAATTACAGGCAATAATAGATGAATTGGTAGCTGAGCGTGCAAAAGATACAGGTGAGGAAAGTCAAAAATCAGTTCAATTTGAGGAATTGTCTGAGAAATGTGAATTCTTAAATGAGAAAGCTTACATGCTGATAAATTAGCGCAAAAGTATGTTCAGGCTTGTCAGGACTTAAAAATAGAACAGAAGAAATTGCAACAAAAGATTGAATTCTTAACTCAAGAATTAACTAATAAGAAAATTCATGAGGCTGAGATATTTGTAGAGAATAAAGAGATCCAAAAACAACTGACTGTAGCTAAGAAAAAGATAAAATAATACCAACAGGATGTTGAAAATCTAAAACTGGATTTAAATAGGGCTCAAGATTATGCCTCAAGCAAAATTGTGATAAAGGACTTTAGTGATTCTGAGGAAGAATTAGAAATAGTACCTTCAAGGAATAAACATAAACGATCACCCATAAAAACTTTACAGAGCTCTAAAAATGAAACTGATAGTGATGAAGATGTACGATCAATTAAAAGACTCTCTTTCCATGAGAAAGACCAGGCTATAAGAAAATTAATCGAACCCTACACCAAAAATTCAAAATTTTCCATAGAAGACCACCTTGATTCATTAGAAAGGGTGATGGTTGAACTAGGAATAAGGGGGGCTAATGATAAAATATCATACCTCCCTTGGTCATTTGATAGCTCTTATACCTCATTTTTCACCTATCTCCATGATAGCGATATTAATGATTGGGAAATATATAAATCTGAGGTGAGAAAATACTTTTCTCAGTAAAGAAACCCACAGGCTGCTATGAAAGCAGTTCATAATCTCAGATGTGAGCCTGACGAAAGTCCAAAATAATTTTTAATCACATTAAAACACGCCTATAGACAGACTGCAAAAAAGACAGACCCGGAATCTCCTGAATTTAAGAGAATTTACTTCCATGCACTACCTTTGTATGTTCAGAGAAATATGGCGTGTGATTTTGATGATACCAAGCCTTTAAGTTGGTTGGTAAATGAATGTACTAAAATATATGAGATTCAGCTTGATGATGGGAATAATCAGTGGCAGCTGGTGAACTTTCAAGTTGGAGGGGCCCCAGGGCGAAATGTAGCCCCTCCCCTTTTTCAAACCACGCCCATTTTCATAACTCCTCCCCCTGATGTCATAATGACCTTTATAAGCCCCGCCCAATGACCTTATACTTGTAAAGCCCATTGAAATACATGATCAGCAATGCAGCAATGTCAAGAAGTAAAGTAACAATGTGTTAAATTCATTGGTATACAATATAGATTGAAAAAACTCATATGACAAGACTACAGCAATATCATAATTGCACCTATATGCATTAACAGAAAAATTAAAGCAGTGACACTTACCATTAGTCGGCTCTTCTTCTCAGGGTATTCTCGTTCAGTAAGTTGACCAATGAGTACAAACAAATCTGCTGCCACATAGGGTTTGTACCTGGGGTTGAATGAAAACAAGCAAATCAATCAGACCATTCAAGAACAAACCCATACCTTAAAAACCTTAAAAGACCAAGTGGAACCATATAGGCCCCAAACATACCTTAGAAGACCAAGTGTGACCATATCAGTGGCGGCTGGTGAACGTTCAATTTGGAGGGACGCCGGAGCAAGACTTGGCTCCTCCCCTTATACAAACCTCACTCATTTTAATCTCCTCCCCTTGTTGTCATATTGACCTTTATATGCCCTGCCCAATGACCTTATACTTGCCCGGCCAATTCTAGAACCTTGGGATTCAGACAAATAATAACATTTCTCTTCTGCATGAATGCAATGACACTCACCAACAGTTGACTCTCCTTCTCGGGGTTTCTTCAAGTGTAGTAGTCCAAAATATTCTGCACCCACAGAGTGTTTGGACCTGGGGGTGATATAAAAAAAGCAACAAATCAGAGAGTTCAAGACCCCAACTATACTTAAAAACACTTATGAAACCAAACAAGACTATCTGGGCCCAACCATACCTAAAAATCCATATTATACAAAGCGGGACTATATAGGCCCCAACCATAACAAAAAAAAAAACATATTATGTCAAGCAGGACTATATAGTCCCCAGCCAGACCTTACAAACCCACATTAAACCAATCAGGACTATATAGACCCAAACCGTACCTAAAAAATCCTTAAAATACCAAGCTAGACTATATAGGCCCCAACCGGACCTTAAAAACTGACATTACACCAAGCAGGACTATATAGACCCCAACCATACCGTAAAAACCCACATTACACCACTCAGGACTATATAAGCCCAAACCGTACCTAAAAAAAACATAAAATACCAAGCGGGACTATATAGGCCCCAACCGGACCTTAAAAACCTACATTACACCAAGCGGACCAAATAGGCCCCAACCGGACCTTAAAAGCCTTAAAATACAAAGTGGGACTATATAGGCCCCAACTGGACCTTAAAATCCCACATTACACCAAGTGGGACCAGATAGGCCCCAACTGGACCTTTAAAAACCTACATTACACCAAAAAGGATCATATAGGCCCCAACCGTACCTTTAAAACCTTAAAATACCAAGCGGGAGGGCTAGCAGCAAACAGAGAGGAAGCAAAAGAACACAGCTCCCTGGAGTAAGGCTTTAAAAAACATGAAAATACCAAGCAATTTGGATTATATTTGATCTACAAGATCAGGTTACAGTGACTGAACAGTCTGGATTGCTCTGGAACTGTGTAGCAACTTTTGGACTTCATTTTAACAGCAGATAGTTACAACTTGTGTTTCTGTTTGGCGGATTCAGCAGTAGGAGACCTGCTCCAAGTGTCATTGAAGCAAACCCCCTATATACAGGTTTCAGGGATTGCCCGAACGCAAGAGCATGTGAGAAAGCTTCCTGCAAGCCTCAGTTAATAGAGACCTTTACTGGAATAAGCTTTACAAAACCAACACCCAAAACAGTATCCCCAATAACAGCTTCTCATACTTAAAGCATGGTTGACTTTCCTTGCAAAACCACAACTTTTATTATCCTGATAAATCAGGCAATCAATAAACTGTGTAAATACTTTTATGATTATTGCCTGCTACACAGAAAGTAACTACCTATATTTACAAAGCTCACTAGCGACATCTATTGGCTTGGTACTCCACTTTGCCATTGCATGTAAAAACAACAGTTCCTAGACTCAACAGCGTCATCTATTGCTATTGAACTGCATTACCAAGGCCGACATTGCCATCTATTGGCTGAGAGTGCAGTTCCTGGACTCAACAGCGTCATCTATTGCTATTGAACTGCATTACCAAGGCCTACAGTGCCATCTATTGGCTGAGAGTGCAGTTCCTAGACTCAACAGCGCCACCTATTGCTATTGAACTGCATTACCAAGCCCAACAGCACCATCTATTGGCTGAGAGTGGAAATATATGCTATCAAGACCCAACGTGATGAAAGTGCTGTGAATATTGAGCTCAATACCCTCTGTCCATATTGTTATAACAGTTGTTCCACTTCTCAATGACTATTTTTATATCCTTCAAGCAATACTGATCCGCTATCTTTTGGTTGGTTACCTCTGACTACTGAAACTGAAACACAACTCAAGACAACTTGATTATCCAAAGGATGTTATTTTTTTAAGAGGACTCGCTGCGCTCATTACTATGTAAAAAACACTACCCCCTCCTTATGTGAAGGCACTTACTTAAGCAAAGTGACATCTATATGAAGTAAACTCAGAACCCTGAAGTCGTTTTGGTTGTAGGAGATGGCAGGTGTATCAACAAGATGCAACACCAAAGACATACAAACTTACTGTACACCAAGAAAAACTTTACAAGCACCTCAACAAACCTCTACTCCAACTAAGAATACCACTTCATCAATATCAAATATGGAGGCATCCGTCCCAAGTACAAATGCGGACATTTCAAGACCTGAAGGAACTGATATCCTCCATTAGAACGGAGATCAAGTCGGAAATTCAAAAGGTAGCAACAGAATTGCCTAAAGAGATAAAGGCAGTAGACTCCAAAACAACGCTACTGGAGGACAATTACAATGATCTTCTTCGTGCACATATGCTACTTGAGGAGGAGATGGTCCTAATGAAAGAGGAACAATCTTTTCAACAGTCAGATCCTGTAGACAAATGTCTGCATAAGGAACCTCCCTGAGTCAGTGAGAGATCTCCCGCAATATTTGCTAGAATTATGCAAATTTATTTTGCCAGACATGTGTGAAGATCAACATAGAGTGGACAGAGTCCACAGAGCGCTGGGAGGTCGGTCATCAAACTCAGATCGACCAAGAGATGTTATAGCGCGGTTCCACCAAAGACAAATTTAATGAGAGCAGCTAGAACTGGTATCCCTGAAGTAGAAGGTTGCCAACCAAGTATCTACTCAGATTTGTCTGCAACAACCCTATTTAAGAGGAAGACGCTAAAACCCATTCTGGAACTTGTGCTAGCCAGAGGTTGGAAATACACCTTTCTGGCTGAACATCTCCAAATAGGGGAAATTGTACACCATTTGAAGAAGGAGTTACATTTCTCTCTTCATGGAACATTCAGCTACCAGAAAATTTCAACCCTCCTCCTCAACCCTGCAACAGAGGTGAGGTCCGAGAAGACAAGCTAATACAACAACCTAAATATGCCTCTCATTATTTGTCTAATGGACATATCAACACTAGGGGACTTCACTTAAGCATATTGGTCTACATATTGGAAGTACCCTGAAGTGCTACCTATCATTTATCTCCTTTTTTCGCAGTTATAAGCTTGTTTACACATACGTTTTATCTTGCAATGTCACTTATAATGTTACCAAATATTTTAAAAGTGCCCCTATAGGGCGTAAATATAGTTACATTTTTAGGTGAACCTTCTCAGTATTCATTGTTCTGGATACTAGTTGGCTCACCGATTAAAGTTAAGAGAACAGCTATTGCTCTCCTCTAAGTAATTTAAGTTACTGATATTTCTACTTTTTATTTTTTATCTTTTTCTTCCTTTTCTTTCTCTTCCATAGTGTACAACAGAAATATATCTATACACACTTACGTAGTTACTATAACGAAATTGCCTATCTCCTTTGAGGTACCAGTAAGCTAGTTAACTAAAATCTCATTTTAGATCACAACGTTGTTGCATAAATTGTCTTAGTCTGGTTTATCCTTTATTAACAGATCACAGTCTCTTGCTCCTTATGTCCCAGCCAGGAGGTCTTGCTTTAGTCTAGTAAAAAGCCTGACTGATTAGTTGATATCCTCAGTCTCTTTCCTCTATCTCAGCACCAGGTGAGTCATGGACATTAAAATAATTTCACATAATGCACAAGGCTTAAATGAGTCTGTTAAAAGTGGGATAGCCCTTCAGGAATACCATAGACTGGGAGCAGATATTGCCATGATACAGGAAACCCACTTTAAAGAAAATTCAATACCCAAATACTGGGGAAAAACATTCACAATCATATCATGCATCTGCTACAGATAAAACAAAAGGTGTCTTGATTTTGTTTCACAAAAGACTTAATTTTCAACACACTTACAATCAAAAAGAAGTTGAAGGCAGATAGATTGCAGTTCATAGAATTATTAACGATAGTTCAGGATCACTGCACCAAATTCAGACCAGTCCACTTTCTTTCGCAGAATCTCAAATCTAATTTCCAATTGGTAACATTCTATTTGGGTTATAGGAGGAGATATTAATGCAGTTCTAGAGCCACTCAGAGATAGATCTGAACCCTCTACCCCATCACAAATCCCCACCGCTACTAAGGTTTTTAAATCAATCCTGAGCCAAAATTGCTTATTTGATACATGGAGAGGGATGAATCCGACAGGGAAGGACTTTACCTTTTACTCAGCCAGACATAAATCCAAATCACGCATTGACTATATATTGCTACAACAATAAATGGCTTCTAATTTGATTGACACAACAATTCATCCTATCTTGTGGTCTGACCACAACCTTGTAAGTGTATCACTATGTGATTTGCTCCCAAAAGATCGCTCCCCATCTTGGACATTAAACCCAACACTTCTTAATGACCCACTGACAAAAGATAAGATTAATAAGGCTTTGATGGACTACTTTGAACTGAATAGCGGTGGCAACGTAGGTAGGATGGGAGTCTGGGCAGCCCATAAGGCAGTATTGCGAGGGCTGTGCATACAATTTGGCTCAATAGCAAAAAAATTAGATCAGTCTCAGATAAACAATTTGAACAAAAACATTTCAGACCTTCATAGACTAGTCGCTGCTCAGAATTCGCCTCAGATATTCGAGGATATTCTTCAATGTAAACAAGAATTGAAAGATTCTGAGAAAGAAAATGGTGACTATATTGCAGCGTACACAATCTAAATTTTTTCAATCCTCCAACAAACCAGATACAATGTTAGCTAGAAGACTTAAACAGAGAGCAAACTCTTTTATTCCTAAATTACTCACTAAAGAAAATGGCATGGTATACCAGCCAAAGCAGATTACTAAGGCATTTCAACAATTTTATACCGAGCTGTACTCAATGCCTGTCCATTCTGCGTCACAAAGCCATAAATCCCAAATAGAGACTTTTTTTGTCATCCATTATTCTACCCCAATTTGAGAAAAGTAAAGTAGATTCTCTCACATCCCCTATCTCTGAAGAGGAAATTAGAAGACCAATAGGGGCTACTAAGCCTCATAAGGCACCTGGCCTGGATGGATTCACAAGCAATTCATGGATACTTTGTTACCTCACCTTCAACATCTATTTAATGAGTTCCTCTTGGGCAAAACTATAAAAGCTGAATTTCTGAAGGCAAAAATTATAGTAATGCATAAAGAAGTCATAAACCTGATGCACTGCAGCAGTAATAGACCCATATCTTTAATAAACAATGATATCAAATTATACTCCACAATCATAGCAAATAGATTGGCCTCTTTGTTGCCGACCATGATTCATCCAGACCAGGTGGGCTTTATCCAGGGTAGGGAAGCACCTGATAATACTAGGCAAATCTTTAACCTCATGGATATCGCTTCAGACAAAAAAATTACCATTAATGCTACTATCTTTAGATGCAGAGAAAGCGTTTGATATGATTGATTGGACTTGAAAGCATTGCTTCAATTTGGCCTTAGTGAAAATTTTGTAGGAAGCATTATGACACTATATTCTGCCCCTAGGGCCTATATTTCCTATCAGGGTTTAAATTCTCAATTATTTAAGATAGATTGGGGAACAAGACAGGTATGTCCTTTATCGCCTCTACTTTTTGCTCTATGTTTAGAACTACTAGAGATAGATTTAAGGGAAGCTCCAGATGTTAGTGGAATCAAGTTAGACGATAAAGAATATAAGCTAAGCCTGTTTGTGGATGATATTCTCCTCACAATTACTAACCCATTATTAGCTTACCTAACCTATTTAAAACATTGAGCAATTTTTGCCATATATCAGGGTTCAAAATTAACGCAAATAAAAGTGAAGCTCTTAATGTCTCATTGCCCAAGCAACTGGAAAATTTGCTGACCTTAAACTATCCCTTTAAATGGTCCTTGCATCATATAAAGTACCTAGGTATTCATATCCCTACATTTACTAAACAGATATATGCTGCCAATTACCCCATTATGTTTAAAGCAATATATTCAGATCTTTGCACCTGGTCTTTATTAAATATCTTGTGGTTTGGTAAAATACACGCCATTAAAATGAACACCCTCCCTAAACTGCTATACCTTTTTAGGACTATACCATCATCGATAAATCTTAAAGACATAGCAACATTACAAAAAGCCATATTTAAATTAATCTGGGGCAATAAGAATTATCAACACAAAGAAAAATGGTGGCTCCGGTTTAGACACGTCTTATGAACTATTAGGGTGCTACTAGGGATCAAAAGAGTAATGATAATCAGCAAAAATGGACCAAAGGGATCCCTATTACTGTGTATGCCTATTCTTATTCTAATCACATAGAGAAAGTTAAAACATAGCTTTTAATATATTAGTTTAAAAATCTTAAAATTCTCAGAGGCAGGATTTCAAATTCATTAATGGGTATAATTAATCAGGAATCTATCACAAGGTGCCAGTGAATAAATAGTTGGATTAGATTGGAGATATCATCCCCATTGAAAGTGTTAATAGTGTTTATAATAATGTGCTTAGATGAAAAAAGTGCTAGTGCTAATAAAATTCAAGATCAAAGTGCCAGTGATAATGATATTCAATGATGACAATATCCTATTGATTCCAATCATGTGAATTTTAGTGGTATTGCGATACAATAGGAAACCATAATAATGATAGATTAACTGCTGGTCAATAGTAGGGTGAGTAGTGAGGTAATTCCCTTCTACTGGCAAGTGCTATACTACTACTGCCTTCTAGTACTATACTAATATTGCCTAATAATGCCCAAAAGCTCGTAGGCTTAATATTCAAGAATATTTGCGACTGAATATTGCTCCACAGTTATAATAAATCGTCTATTTAGATTCTAAGAATTGGAGCTTGTTACTAGCGTGCCAGGAGGTTTAGACACCTCGCGATGACGTTATAAACCCGCACACGCGCTCCTGCGTCTGACCCGACGAACGTTTCTGGTTTTATCAAGGGTCACCGCCATGTTGTTAAGGCTTCCCTTTATAACTTCATATTGTCATGGAAACGGTGAATAGTTAAAAAAACATATATTTAAGAAAAAGACTTTTAATAATAAGGTTCTCTTAAATTATCTACTATTACATTTAAGAACTTATTTTAAAAGAAAAAATATTTCTCCTCTTAACATGAAACAGATTGATTAGCGTTTTGTATTACATTTATTTTGGCACAGGACACTATTTGACATATCTTATTGTGTCCCTATCCATTAATAATTATAGGATGTTCTTTTATAACATTAACAACTAAATGAAAATATGACCTTTGAATAGAGAGGTTTAGTAATGATATCACTATTATATATCTTAAGAAACATAAACATATTTGTTTTCAAAAGGGAGTCATTTATCCCTATAACATAGAATATGGTATCTCTTATGCTAGGACTGAACTTTAATATATATATATATATATATATTGAAATTGGAACTGAAATTATATTCATGATGGAATAATTGGCTTCATATGTCACCTATAATATTCCCAAATTATTATTTTTTAAAACAATAACCAATTATATTCTTAATCATAGTGTATATTAATAATCTTGATTCAGAGTCAATATTTGTCATGATATATAATGCTATGATCTTTCATTCATGTTATTAAGTGATTCCCAATAGTTTTATAGAATTAAGAGTTTCTTGTTCTAAAGGTGGTTGTTTTACTATTTAGAGCATATATCCATTGAAAGACACATGTGTGAACATATTTTTTCAAAAGTTAAATGAATGGGGTAAAAGTAAAGCCTTCATTAAGGCCTGAGGTTTTCTTAGTGCTCAGTAGATAGATTCACTTTGCCTCTTTTTTCAGAAGTTCTTTATCTAAATTACCTCTTCTGATGTTTTTTTCTACATGATCAATTGCCATGAAAGACAATACTTTCACATCACCATTGTGTTTGTTGTTAACATGTATTGCCACTGGGGTATCAAAACCATTCTTGATACTATAAACATGCTCCAATACTCGTCTTCTGAATTCTCTGTAGGTTTTACCTACGTACCTCATCCCACATTGACAGGTTATTAAATATACCACCCTTTCCCTTTTGCAAGTAATTAGATATTTTACTTTGTAGATCTGTTTTTTTTATCAAGAGAGGTAAAGATCTTGGCAGGTTTAATGTATTGACAGGCTTTACATGATTGACACTTATAGCTTCCATTTAATGGTTGTATCCAAGTTGTATTTTTTGGTGTTTCCAAGTGACTTTTGGACAACAAATCTTTTAGATTGTTGGATCTTTTACTTGTTATTTGAGCTTTATGTTTTAAATATGGTCTGATGTCTTTATCATCTCGTAATATTTGCCAGTGTTTATTGAAGATTTCCTTCACTTCAAACCATTTTTCATTGTATGTTCCTATGCATCTGACATAATTATCTTCTTCCAGTGTTTTTTCCATCAGAAGATTCTCTCTATTTACATCCATGGCTTTATAATAGGCCTTTTTCAATGTTGTTTTATTATAGCCTCGTTGTTGAAAGCGAGATTGTAATTCTTTAGCTTCTTGTTCAAAGTCTTGTTTTTCAGAACAATTTCTCTTGATCCTCAGATATTGTCCTACTGGGATTCCCGATAATAGACTTTTTGGATGGCTACTTTCTGCATATAGCAGATTATTCGTAGCAGTAGATTTTCTATATGTGTTAGTTTTTAAAGTGCCATCAAATTGTTTACTTATCCTTAAGTCCAGAAAGGTGATTGTTTTCTCATTCATTTCTGAGGTCAAATATAGACCCATATCATTATTGTTCAAAGTTGTTATGAATTCCTGTAGATGTTGTTTAGTACCATTCCAAAGTATCATTTATTTAGTGAATCCATAGATCCACATGTTTAGTGTAGATATCCATGTCTTCGCTATATACCATCTGTTCTTCCCACTATCCTAAATATACTGTAAGTTAGCATTAGTTGGGACACAGGCTGTCCCCATCACCGTACCTTGAATTTGGTGATAAAAGGATTGTAGGAACACAAAGTAATTGTGTGTAAGTACAAATTTCAATAGTCCCATCATAAAGCTATTATGTTTGTGTAAATATTGCCTTTTTTTGTAGAAAATAGTCAACAGCCTGTAAACCTCTGTGGTGCTGTATGTTAGTATAAAGAGATTCAACATCAAGACATACTAGAAGAGAATTTTTATTTGTAGTTAAACCATTTAGTTTTTTAAGAACATCTTTTGTATCCTTGACATATGATGTAAGAGTGACCACATGTTCTCTCAAGATGGAATCTATGTATTTACTTGAGTTTTCCGTGAGGCAACTTATGCCTGAAACTATTGGCCTTGCCTGGTGGTTTGGTTGAATTGTTATGGATCTTTGGAATAGAGTAGACGGTAGCAACCAGTGGGTCTTTCACATCTAAGAATTCAAATTATTGTTTAGGGATTTTTTTTTCTTTCAAACCATTATTGAGAATCTCATTTAGCTCAGTTAAAAAAATAGCTTAGTTTTTTGTAATATTCTTTATTGTTTAAGAGTCTCAGATTTTCTTTAATGTAATCTTCTGTATTAAGGATAACAAGATTACCACCCTTATCTGCATTTTTAATAGTTATATGTTTGTTGTTAGATAAGTCTTTTAGGGCTTGTTTTTCTTCATATGATAAGTTTGAAGAAATTTTCATCTAAGCACTTTATTATAAACACTATTAACACTTTCAATGAAGATGATATCTCCAATCTAATCCAACTATTTATACACTGGCACCTTGTGATAGATTCCTGATTAATTATACCCATGCGATTAATGAATTGGAAATCCGGCCTCTGAGAATTTTAAGATTTTTAAACTAATATATTAAAAGCTATGTTTTAACTTTCTCTATGTGATTAGAATAAGAATAGGTGTGCACAGTAATAGGGGTCCCTTTGGTTTAGTTTTGCTGGGGCAATAAGAAACCTAGAATAAATAGGACGACCATGACAGTATCAAAACAAGGAGGCTTAGCAACTCCTCACCTTCTACAATACTATAAGGCGGTGAGTTTAGCCCAAATGGCTAAATGGTATATTAAGAGAGCCCCCCCCCCCGCCCCCCCAGTTTGGGTGGAGATAGAAAGTCAAGTATTATGGGACCAAAACATTCTCCTGAACCAAATACTATGGCTAAGCAACCATCAGAGTATAAATTTAAAATCACTACCGATGTGTCAGTGTCACTCCATCGTACTATGGAAGCAAATCAACAAGAGAACTCCTCTACTACAAAATGGCTCATGGCTAACACCATTGTGGCTACCCCATGCGGACTTATCAATCAATAAAAATACCAAATTTGCTTGGTGGATTAGAAGTCAGATAACAATTGTTGCAGATGTACTGTTAGAATGTTAAAAACACTCCAGTATCACTGCCTGTGCAAACTTACTTGGTTGATGAGCTTGGGTAGAATCGCCACAGGAGGATCAGTCAGTAAAAAGAGCAGGAACAGAGTGGGGAGTGTTTGAGAGAATTGGCATATATAGCTTTCCTGATGTTATATTATAACAATACATCTCTATAGGCTTTGGGGCGGTGATAGGGGATGTTCATAGCAACCAGACAGTCTGCAGAACTGATTGGTTGATGCTGTGAGTGAATTTAGATTCACCAAGCTTGAGTGTTACAGCACAACACTCACACTGTACAATAGTTACATAGTAATTTAGGTTGAAAAAAGATTTTAGTTCATCAAGTTCAACCTTTTTAGATTTCCTCTGATCTGCAATACACAGATTTATTGTTAATTGATCCAGAGGAAGGCAAACAGAAAAAAAAAAAAAAACAGTGAAACTTTGCCAATTGTGTCAATGGGAAAAAAAATATAAAATTCCTTCTTGACCCCAGATACTGGTGATCTTATTTATCCCTGGATCAATACTCCCTCTCTATTTATCCAGGATAGCCCTTAATGCCCTTTTTATTTAAAAATATATCCAATCCCTTTTTAAAGTTATCTATTGAATCCGCTGTCACCACCTCCTTTGGTAGAGAATTCCACAGATTAACAACCTTACTGTGAAGATCACTTTTCTTTCTATAAGGTGAAATCTTTTTACTTCTAATCTCAAAGGATGTCCTCTTGTCAGTTGAAAACCAGGAAGTACTGACATGCAGGAATAGCGTTCTGGTTAGGCAGCATGGTGCTAAGTAGATAGCATTTGGCACAAGGCAGTATGGTCCAAAATAGATAGCTTTTGGCTACTACTTAAAATAAGCAATTTTTGAACCATAGGAGTTTTGAACCTTGCCCTTACAGTTCCTAGAATATCTTACTTAAGAATATCTCACTTAAGAAAATATGGTAAATGCTATTAATGTGCAATGTATATAGTGAGGCTCTGACTGTAGGATCAAAATAGGAACAAAAACATTATATATATAAGCAAGATCAGTAAAGGATGGGAGATAAGAAAAACGGTGTAAGTCTCTAATTGAAGGATAAAAAGATAAAAAGATAAAAATTCTCCATTTCTCTGCCTTAGTTTAGGGTAACATTTAATGCCACCCAGACTGCAAACAGTACACTATATAAGAAAAGTCCATAAGGTTGTACATTTTAGAATACTTACTCACTTGTAAATATGTGATAATAGAGAATTTTTCTCCTTGATTCTTTAATCATAGAGTGATATATCCTTTTTTTCTAAAAAATCCTGTAGGACACAACAATATTTATTTAAGAATCTGTGTTTAACAGTTATCTTAATTGGACTACAACTCCCATGATTCTAAAGTAATAAGAGGCAGTTAATAACTCTGTATACTATAAGAAAAGTGAATTAAATTACACTTTGTCAGAGGAGAATTGTTTCCAATGTTGTTACATTGTTTTTATATTTCTTTTAATTCGTCATTGTCATTTCGAAAAAATAAAATTTGTTTGCCAAATTATAAATATTCCCACCTTGTAATAGATTCCGAAAAACCTCTTGGCACAAAAACTTCCCTTGACAAAGCCTTGTATCGACCATGGATGTATTTATATAAGGTAATAATCATATCCCCTCTTAGACGCCTTTTTTCTAGAGTAAATAAGTTTAATTCTGTTAGACTTTCTTCATAACTTAGCCCCTCTATTCCCTTTATTAGCTTTGTTGCCCTTCTCTGTATATTTCCCATTACTAAAATGTCCTTTTTTTGTAGTGGTGCCCAAAATTGTACTCCATATTCCAAATGAGGACGTACTAGGGATTTGTATAGTGGGAGAATTATATTTGCTTCCCTTGCTTCTATACCCTTCTTAATACATGCTAATATTTTACTTGCCTTGGCAGATGCTGCTTGGCATTGAGCACTGTTACCTAGGTGGTTGTCCACAAGTACTCCCAAATCCATTTCAATATCCGATACCACTAGATATGCTCCATTAAGATTATAAACTGCAAGGCTATTTTTCCTTCCCAGGTGCATAACTTTACATTTATTCGTATTAAATCTCATCTGCCACTTAAATGCCCATTCCTCTAATGTATGCAAATCCCTTTGGAGGTAAAGTACATCATTTTCTAATTTAATTACCTGGCACAAATTTGTGTAATCAGCAAAAATGGAGACACTACTTGCCAGTCCCACCTCTAAGCCATTAATAAATATATTATAATGGAGGGGACCTAATACTGAGCCCTAAAGAACCCTACTTACCACATCAGTCCAATCGGAGTATGTTCCATTTACAACAACCCTTTGCTTCCTGTCTTTTCGCCAACTCTCAATCCATAAGCAAATATTTATGGCAATTCCTGTATCCCTTAGATTGCTCAATAGTCTCCCATGTGGCACTGTATCAAAAGCCTTTGCAAAATCCAAATAGACTACATCCACTGAGTTGCCTTGATCCAAGTTCCTACTAACCTCCTCATAGAAACTAATTAGGTTTGTTTGACATGACCTATCCTTCATAAACCCAAGTTGGCTCCTACTTATAATTCTGTTTAAATAGCCATATTCCTGTATATTATCCCTTATTAACCCTTCTAAAAGCTTTCCCAATACCGAAGTGAGACTCACTGGTCTATAATTCCCCAGATTTGCTCTTGCTCCCTTCTAAAATATTGGTATCTCCTCTGCCTTTCTCTAGTCATCTGGTAGAGGCCCTGTGTTGTGTGAATCCTGAAAAAATAGATATAATGGTTTTGCTATTACAGAGCCCAGTTTCCTTAGTAGCCTTGGATGTATTCCATCAGGACCTGGGGTTTTATTAACATGTATTTTTTCTAACCTCTTTTTGATTTCTTCCTGCGTTAACCAGTTATTTGGTGAAGGTATTGTAGCCCCATTATGTTGCAGTGACCCAACCACTGGTACCTCCCTTGTGTATACCGAAGAAAATAACCTATTTAGCTCATCTGCCTTTTCCTGGTCACTACTTATCAGATGGCCTGTGTCACATTGTAATGTTCCTATAGCTTCCTTCCTGGCCTTCTTCCCATTAATATATTGAACAAAAAAACAAATTAGTCTTACTTTCCTTTGCAACTAACTTTTCATTTTCGATTTTAGCCAGTCTAATAGCCCTTTTGCAAGACTTGTTGATTTCCTTGTACTCACTTAAAGCAGTCTCTGTCCCCTCTTGTTTGTATAATTTAAACGCTTGTTTTTTCCTCCTCATCTTAATCTTTAATTCATTGTTAAGCCACATGGGTTGTGATTTACTCCTTCTACTTTTATTTCCACATGGTATATGGTAATAAGAATGTTTATTTATTAAGGATTTGAACGTTGTCCATTTATGTTCAGTATTTTTACCTGTCAGTTTTCTGTCCCAGTCTATACATTGCATCACTGCCCTTAGACTGTTAAAATCTGCCCTTTTAAAATTAAGAGTTTTCGTTAGCCCCTTACAGTTATGTTTTTTTTATTCAATCTCAAATGAGACTGTGTTGTGATCACTGTTTCCCAAAGGTTGCCCTATTTCCACATTTGATATTATATCAATATTATTTGCGATGTCTAAATCTAAGATAGCCTCATTTCTAGTAGGTTTTTCTATAACCTGGACCAGATAATGATCCCTGAGTGTACTCAAGAACCTGCTCCCCTTAGCTGAAATGCTGATCTCATGTATCCAGTTTATTGCAGGGTAATTCAAATCTCCCATTATTAGAACTTGACCATGCTTAGCTGCATTTCCAATCTGTAACAATAATTGCATTTCCTCACTTTCAATTATATTTGGGGGTTTATAGCATACTCCTACTAATATCACATATATAGTTGTGAGCGTACGAGTTGTTGCTAACGCTGCGGGCTCGCATAGCGAGCCCGCGGCCCTCGCAAAGCGAGGGCACTGTGCCAGGTTCTCAGTTGCTGGCATGGAGCGCCGCAGGCGCTCCATGCCAGCACCTGAGGACCTCGCGAAGCGAGGGCTTCAGTTGCAGCAACTGCGACCCTTGCAAAATTCACAGCCTTCAGTTGCAGCAACTGCGACCCTTGCAAAATTCCCAACACAAATTCCCAACCCAAAGAACTGCGAATCCCGCAAAGTTGACGTCGCAACCCAAAGAGCACGACACACACATTACGACACTCGCAAACAACATACGACACACGTTCACACACATTACGGCCTCGCAACACTCAGACACAACTCGCGAACATTACAAAATTAAAAACACAATACATACACACAGCACATACATAAAAACCTTACCTACAGAAACAGGAAGCACCCAGGACCTCAAAAATGCAACTTAGAACTTAATTGCACTCAAAATAAAAGAGTTTAGACACTAAATAATTTGCTAAGCGACACAAAAAATGGCCGACGAATAAAACGAAAACGAGGCTACACACGCAAACACCATACGAGACACGTTACCACACATTACGACCTTGCAAACATCGGACGCAACACGCCGACATACAAACATTTAAAACTTAAGAAAGACACACAACAAACACATAAAAAGCTTACCTACAGCAAGAGGAACCATCCAGCACCTCAAAAAAACAAGTTACATCTACATTTAAATCAAAATAAAACACTTTAGACACTAATATCATCGCTAAGCGAGAGAAAAAATGGCGGACGAACAAAACGAAAACTAGGCTTCAGACGTAACTACACTACACTTATTTGCAATAATGAAACACATACTATGCGGAACGTATCACAATCATATTAAACACCATTTTGAACAGTAATACGCAGAAAATGGCGGATGGAACGCAAATTGTAAGCTGGAACGCAAATAGCGCATGCGTATTGCGTTCTAACGGTCTCACTTTCCAGAACTTTCTACAAGTTTATAAATACTGCCTATTTCACACAAAAAAATACATTTCTCCTCAGGTGATGAACGGAGTGACTTCTGAGATAACTGCTGCTTTTACTCGAGAAGACAATTCTTTACTAATTTACTACTTTACATTGTGCAAATTACAACTGAGAGGTAAGCTATAATATATTACATTTTATTATCAGGACAGGTCAAAAAAATAAAAAAATAAACTAGGATTTATGTAGTGACATATATGGCACATTTATGTGTATAGGCTCACAAAAAAAATACGGTTCATTTAACAAAACAACAAAAAAACATAATTCAATATTAAACAGAGGTTTATGTATAGTGACATGTGACACGCACCTATATGTCTATAATGTATAGTGACATCTGACACGCACATATATGTCTATAATATATAGTGACATGTGACACGCACATTTATGTGTATTGCCCCTGCATAGTGACATGTGACACGGACATATATGTGTATCATGTATATTGACATGTGACACACACATTTATGTGTATTGCCCCTTCATAGTGACATGTGACACGGACATATATGTGTATAATGTATAGTGACATGTGACACGCACATTTATGTGTATTGCCCCTGCATAGTGACATGTGACACGGACATATATGTGTATAATGTATAGTGACATGTGACACACAGACATTTATGTGTTTTGGAAAAAAAAAATATAAGGTTAATTTAACAATTTAAATATGATTCATGTATAGTAATATGTCACACGCACACAAAATAATTACATTAAACTATGGAATGTGCTTCATGTATGTGACATATGTGTGTAGCCCCCACGAAAAAATAAGGTCAATTGAAAAAAATTACAGAAGTTTTTTTAAATGACATTAATTTACTGCAATTCAATAGATCATATAAAGCTGAATATTTCTATTTCTTTTAATATTCAAACAGACTCTGCATCAACAGCGTCACTCAACAATTTGCACCGTGAAGCACAATCCCTTTTAAAGAACACCAACAAAGAAGAAGAGGTAAGATACAACAAGACATTACATGCTCTAAAGGCCATGCTTTGCTAGATGAAAAATTATAAATATACAAATAACTATTTCACTTTCTTTTTCAAACAGACACTACAAGAAGACCGGCGGATTAAGATTGGCAGGAGGGGACCCTCTGTCATTCGACACTTCAATCAAGGTAAAGTATTAAGTATAAAAAAGAAAGAACCATGAGCCTCATTCAATTGCGACTTGCTCAATTGAATAGGGCTCTGTATAAGCACATTACATATTTTTTATACAGAACTTTTTAGTTACTGAACTTTTAACCACAATCAAGGTCTTCAATAACTAAAAACTTCGCTCAATAAATATGTTATGTGCTTATATAGAGCCCTCTTCAATTGGCAAAATTGCAATTCAATGAGGACCTATATATGTTTAATGGCCAAGGGCCTCACTCAAATGTGATTTGCCCATTTCAATAGGGCTCTATATAAGCACAGAACATATTTTTTAAAGGAACTTTTTATTTAGTGAACACGTTGCTTTTGGATACAAGTTCACTAAATACAAAATTCGGTAAATAAATATGCTCTGTGGTGATATTGAGCTCTATTCCATTGGCCAAAACACAATTGAATGAGGAGCTGACAATATAACAAATGCAGTAACCAAAGGCCCTCATTCAATTGCTATTTTGGACAATTTAATATGGCTATAAATAAGCACTTTTAGGCCTTTATTCAATTGCCATTTTGCTAATTCTATAGGGATCCAAATAATCACATAACATATATTTTTTAAAGAACTTTTTCGTTAGTGAAAACCTTGCTTTTGGATAGATGCTTAATAACTAAAAACTTCTTTAACAAATATATGTGATGTGCTTATTTAGAACTCTATTCAATTTTCAAAATTGCAATTCAATGACGGCCTTAGAGTACTATTACATTGTAAAAAATGCAATTCAATGAGGGGCAAACTATGCAACATATGGTACACACAAAGGCTCTCATTCAATTGCAATTTGCGCAATTGAATAATGCTCTAAATAAGAACATAACATTGTTTTTTAAAGAAGTTTTTAGTTACTAAAAATCTATCCAAAAGAAAGTTTTTCACTGACTAAAAACGTCTTTAAAAAAATATGCTATGTGCTTATTTAGGGCACGATTCAATTAGCCAAATCGCAATTGAATGAGACCCAAACTGCTACACACAAAACAGAATTGGAACAAACTCACACAAACACATAGCAAAATAAATTAACTTTTTTATTCAATGTTTAACAACCTATAAGCCTTACAAAGAAGCCTAAATAAGAATAACAAAAGTGTTGCGCACCTAATAGCATTGTACAAAAAATCACACAAACACATAGGAAACTACATTAACATTCTTCTTTAATGTTTAACAACCTATAACCAGTACAATCAAGAATAAATAACTTTTGCAAAAGTGGTGCGCAAAAAACAGGATTGTAAAAAACTAACACAAACACATAGCAAACTACATTAATTATATTATTTCATGTTTCACAAACTATAACCATCCCAATAAAGGTTAAATAAGTATACCACAAGTGGTGCGCACAAATAGGATTGTACAAAAACTAACATAAACACATAGCAAAATAAATTCATATTCTTATTTAATATATCACAACCCACAAGCCTTACTAAGAACCTTAAATAAGAATAACAAAAGTCGTGGGATTGTACAGAAAGTAAAAAAAAAAAAAATAGAAAAAAATAACCATAACTGATACAATACAGCCAAATTCATACATTTTTTACTTATTTAAAAGACATTTCACTCAAACAACATTTTATATTTTATATTACAACAGATACTGCGTAAAGACAATCGGACGAGGACTTTCTCCACAGGACCAGACCATCGGACGAGGACTTTCAACACAGGACCAGACCAGCGGACGAGGAATTTCAACACAGGACCAGACCATCGGACGAGGACTTTCACCAAAGGACCACAACATCGGACGAGGGCTATCGCCACAGGACCACAACATCGGACGAGGGCTATCGCCACACGATCACACCATCGGACCAGAACTTTCAACAGAGGACCAGACCATAGGACCAGGATTTTACACAGAGGACCACACCATCGGACGAGGACTTCCAACAGAGGACCACACCATTGGACAACGATTTTCAACCGAGGACCAACAAACATTCGGATTTAAATCACACTTCAACCAAGGTACAGTATAATAAGTACTAAAGTAGAAAACTAAAGAAACTGCTTTCAGTTGCATCCGTGTCAACAGAAAAATAAAAAAAAACATTTACTATCTCCCTTATTCTATTTAAATTGCCACTATGCAATACATAGCTCAATAACCACATTAATTTTTTTTTTAGCAAAGAAGTTTTGCAGTGGTAAATATCTATCCACAAACAACGTTTTTAATAAATAAAACCATTATTTTAAAAAAATATGTTACATGCTTATTTACAGCAGTATTCCATTGGCCAAATTCTTAGCCAGTGAGGACAGGAATTAGAATTTTAACTAAATATAACTGATACATTAATGATTTGCCTTTTATTTCACCAATTGTGCACAATAATCTTTAACAGGAATTACAAATTAAAATATACACAATTACATTTATTTATTTTCCTTTACAGATTAATATGGCTGATAACGAGACCAAAGAAGAGAAGAAAAGACGTCAAACTAGACAAAGACAAGAGAGATGGGCCGCCCAGCAGACACCTGAGGAGAAAGAAATTTGACGAGAAAAAAAACGCAAAAGACTTGCAAATAAAAGAATATCAGCTGCAAAAATGAAAGATATAACAAAAAAAAATTAAAAGATAATAAAGCATTTACAAACTGTTCCTCAAACATCAGATGACATTTTACAAGATACCAGTCAAGACAGACCAAAAAAAGCAACTACAAAAACAAAGCATTTACAAACTCTTACTAAAAACTTACAGGACATTTCAACAAAACAAGGACAACATATACCAAGAAAAGCCATGAAAAAAACTAAACATTTAGAACCTGTTGTTGAAACATTTCATGACTTTTCCCCTGATGAATATGAAAGTCAACATCCGATATGCTTTGCAAATTGTCCTTTACTCAAGTCTTTAGCAGTAGAGGTTCATAGTTGTGGGGACATGAGTACTCAATGTCAATTTTGTGAGGCTTATTATTTTAAACAGGAGAGACCCAGAGATGGACAATTTATTAGTTGTCAAAAAGGCAAGTTCAAACTTCCAGAAAGGAAACAATTTCCAAGCTATTTACAAAATATTATGACTGAACCTACTTTTCCAAATTACAAAAATTTTAAGACAAACATAAGATCCTACAATAGTGCCATATCATTTGCATCTATGGGGGCAACATTGGCTGCTAATGTACCAGGACATGGTCCTTACTGTTTTAAAGTCCAAGGACAAATTTATCATCGGACTTCACATTTACATCCAGAGCAAGGAGAGCAAAGAAAATTTGCTCAACTATATGTCCTAGATACAATGGAAGCTGTTGACCAACGTATGCAGATGGAAGAAAATAAAAAATGCTTACCCAGTGTTTTCATAGAGCTAAATAACATTATGGACAACAATCCCTACAGTAAAGCATACAAAAAATTGGCAGAAGTAGAAAATGAACAACAACTTCATGCACAAAGACATCAATTACCCATGCCAAAGGTTAATATGGTGCTTAAAAGAGACAGACATACTGATAAACGTTGTTATAACTTGCCAACATCAAATGAAGTTGCAATGGTATTTCAGAATGATGAAGGAGAACCACCATTTCAAAGAGACATTAGAGTATATCCCAGAAATGATATATAATTTAGATCCAATGACATATCCCATCTTTTTCCCACATGGCGAAGCAGGTTGGCAACCAAAATTAACCCTTCACAGTTACCCAAATGCTAAAGCCAGAATCCGAAATAATGTTTCTATGCTTGAATTTAAAGTAGCCCAAATTGCCATTCGAGATGAATTTAATCCAATTTTATGTGGTGGAAAACTAACACAACAATGGATTATTGATTCATATTTGCAAGTTGAGGCAAATAATTTAAACTTTATAAAATATCAACAAGATAAACTACGTGTAGAACAATATTGTCGACTCATGGACTATGTTGCTGACGTGGCTACAAGCAGAGACATGACAGCTGGCAAAGCCATCATTTTACCATCTTCCTTTCAAGGATCACCTTGAAATATGAGAGAAAGATACAATGATGCTATGGCTATTTGGAAAACCAGATTTATTTGTGACATTTACATGTAATCCACAATGGCCAGAAATTAATCAAAATCTACTTCTTGGACAAAGTGCTTCAGATCAACCAGATTTAGTAGCCAGAGTTTTTAAGATCAAATGAAATGAATTAATACGTGACTTCACTATAAATCAGTTATTTGGCAAATGTCTTGCTTATGTATATACCATTGAATTTAAAAAAAGAGGCCTTCCACATGCACATCTTCTCATAATACTTCAAGAGAAAGATAAATTAGATACTTCGGACAAAGTGGATGCAGTCATAGTTGCTGAACTACCAGATCCAGAACTATATGGTAGACTATATGAGATTGTTACTCATCGCATGATTCATGGACCCTGTGGAGACCTTAATCCACAATCACCATGTATGGAAAATAATAAATGTTCAAAAGATTTTCCAAAAGATTATAGAGACAAAACATATGCAAATTGTGATGGATATCCACTTTATAAAAGAAGAGAAGGAGATAGTGCCATTATTCGTGGAAAAAAAGTGGACAATAGATATGTAGTACCCTACAATCCACATTTACTCATGAAGTACAACGCCCACATAAACGTAGAAGCCTGCACTTCCATCAAATCCATTAAATATGTCTACAAATATATTTACAAAGGCTATGATGCAGCTACTGTAGTCGTCAAAAGTGCAGACAACCCTGAATGTAGTGAGTTAGTACATGATGAACTTGCATCTCATGTAGATGCTCGCTATGTCAGTGCACCAGAAGCTATGTGGCGGCTTTTAAAATTTGAAATGCATGATATATCACATGCAGTATATAGATTAGCAGTACATTTGCCACAACGACATTTAGTCTATTTCCATGCTGGAAATGAAATTAATGCATTGGCCCAAAGTGAAGATCGTCACACTACACTAACTGCATGGTTTGCATTAAATTCAAATGATGCTCAAGCAACACAATACTTATATATTGAAATTCCATATCACTATGTTTTTGTGAATGGATTATGGAGACCAAGAAAAACCAGAGGCAATAAAATAATTCCACGAATTTACACAGTCAGTCCAAGAGATGTTGAACGTTTTTGCTTACGGATATTACTTTTAAATGTTCCAGGAGCACAAAGTTTTGAACAATTAAGAACTGTTAATGACATTGTATATGAATCCTTCCATTTAGCTGCAAGACATAGAAACTTACTCGCTGATGATACAGAGTGGGAAAGATGTTTAGAAGAAGCAGCACAATGTCAAATGCCACGACAGATGAGAGAACAATTTGCTTTTATTTGTATCTTCTCAAATGCTCCAAATGCATTAGCTTTGTGGGAGACTTTTAAAGGTAATATGGCTGAAGACTTTATGCGACGATACAATGAACCCATTGCACACTTAAAAGCGTTAATGGAAATCCAAGAAGTATTTTTAACTCATGGATTAAGTTGTGCAAGTTTTAATTTGCCTGATCCAGGTCTTATAGATGACATAAACTTTGAAGACTATGACATTCAACTACAAGCAGAAAGAACACAAGAAAGACTTGCAACTTTAAATACACTACAATTGCAAGCATTTCATGCCATTAAAAATGCAATAGATGATGACATGGTGACAGAGCGTTATTTCTATCTGGATGGACCTGGCGGATCAGGAAAAACCTATTTGTACAATTTATTAATGAGTTCAGTACGAGCACAAGGACAAATAGCAATGGCGTTTGCCACTACTGGAATTGCTGCACTTTTATTAGAAGGTGGAAGAACTGTTTATAGTGGACTTAAACTGCCAGTGCCTATTTTAGAAAATTCTGTGTCAGATATTCGCATGACATCCTTACAAGCAAAGAAATTTAAGAAATGTAAATTAATTATAATAGATGAGGCCACAATGATGTCATGCTATGCCCTCCAATGTATTGACCGTTTGCTTCGTGAAGTCATGGATAATATTTTTCCATTTGGTGGAAAGGTAATGTTGTTGGGTGGCGATTTTAGACAAACATTACCTGTTGTTGTACATGGAAATCGAACTGACATTATCGAAACCTGTATCAAGTCAAGCACAGTATGGAAACAAATGGCGGACGAACAAAACGAAAACTAGGCTTCAGACGTAACTACACTACACTTATTTGCAATAATGAAACACATACTATGCGGAACGTATCACAATCATATTAAACACCATTTTGAACAGTAATACGCAGAAAATGGCGGATGGAACGCAAATTGTAAGCTGGAACGCAAATAGCGCATGCGTATTGCGTTCTAACGGTCTCACTTTCCAGAACTTTCTACAAGTTTATAAATACTGCCTATTTCACACAAAAAAATACATTTCTCCTCAGGTGATGAACGGAGTGACTTCTGAGATAACTGCTGCTTTTACTCGAGAAGACAATTCTTTACTAATTTACTACTTTACATTGTGCAAATTACAACTGAGAGGTAAGCTATAATATATTACATTTTATTATCAGGACAGGTCAAAAAAATAAAAAAATAAACTAGGATTTATGTAGTGACATATATGGCACATTTATGTGTATAGGCTCACAAAAAAAATACGGTTCATTTAACAAAACAACAAAAAAACATAATTCAATATTAAACAGAGGTTTATGTATAGTGACATGTGACACGCACCTATATGTCTATAATGTATAGTGACATCTGACACGCACATATATGTCTATAATATATAGTGACATGTGACACGCACATTTATGTGTATTGCCCCTGCATAGTGACATGTGACACGGACATATATGTGTATCATGTATATTGACATGTGACACACACATTTATGTGTATTGCCCCTTCATAGTGACATGTGACACGGACATATATGTGTATAATGTATAGTGACATGTGACACGCACATTTATGTGTATTGCCCCTGCATAGTGACATGTGACACGGACATATATGTGTATAATGTATAGTGACATGTGACACACAGACATTTATGTGTTTTGGAAAAAAAAAATATAAGGTTAATTTAACAATTTAAATATGATTCATGTATAGTAATATGTCACACGCACACAAAATAATTACATTAAACTATGGAATGTGCTTCATGTATGTGACATATGTGTGTAGCCCCCACGAAAAAATAAGGTCAATTGAAAAAAATTACAGAAGTTTTTTTAAATGACATTAATTTACTGCAATTCAATAGATCATATAAAGCTGAATATTTCTATTTCTTTTAATATTCAAACAGACTCTGCATCAACAGCGTCACTCAACAATTTGCACCGTGAAGCACAATCCCTTTTAAAGAACACCAACAAAGAAGAAGAGGTAAGATACAACAAGACATTACATGCTCTAAAGGCCATGCTTTGCTAGATGAAAAATTATAAATATACAAATAACTATTTCACTTTCTTTTTCAAACAGACACTACAAGAAGACCGGCGGATTAAGATTGGCAGGAGGGGACCCTCTGTCATTCGACACTTCAATCAAGGTAAAGTATTAAGTATAAAAAAGAAAGAACCATGAGCCTCATTCAATTGCGACTTGCTCAATTGAATAGGGCTCTGTATAAGCACATTACATATTTTTTATACAGAACTTTTTAGTTACTGAACTTTTAACCACAATCAAGGTCTTCAATAACTAAAAACTTCGCTCAATAAATATGTTATGTGCTTATATAGAGCCCTCTTCAATTGGCAAAATTGCAATTCAATGAGGACCTATATATGTTTAATGGCCAAGGGCCTCACTCAAATGTGATTTGCCCATTTCAATAGGGCTCTATATAAGCACAGAACATATTTTTTAAAGGAACTTTTTATTTAGTGAACACGTTGCTTTTGGATACAAGTTCACTAAATACAAAATTCGGTAAATAAATATGCTCTGTGGTGATATTGAGCTCTATTCCATTGGCCAAAACACAATTGAATGAGGAGCTGACAATATAACAAATGCAGTAACCAAAGGCCCTCATTCAATTGCTATTTTGGACAATTTAATATGGCTATAAATAAGCACTTTTAGGCCTTTATTCAATTGCCATTTTGCTAATTCTATAGGGATCCAAATAATCACATAACATATATTTTTTAAAGAACTTTTTCGTTAGTGAAAACCTTGCTTTTGGATAGATGCTTAATAACTAAAAACTTCTTTAACAAATATATGTGATGTGCTTATTTAGAACTCTATTCAATTTTCAAAATTGCAATTCAATGACGGCCTTAGAGTACTATTACATTGTAAAAAATGCAATTCAATGAGGGGCAAACTATGCAACATATGGTACACACAAAGGCTCTCATTCAATTGCAATTTGCGCAATTGAATAATGCTCTAAATAAGAACATAACATTGTTTTTTAAAGAAGTTTTTAGTTACTAAAAATCTATCCAAAAGAAAGTTTTTCACTGACTAAAAACGTCTTTAAAAAAATATGCTATGTGCTTATTTAGGGCACGATTCAATTAGCCAAATCGCAATTGAATGAGACCCAAACTGCTACACACAAAACAGAATTGGAACAAACTCACACAAACACATAGCAAAATAAATTAACTTTTTTATTCAATGTTTAACAACCTATAAGCCTTACAAAGAAGCCTAAATAAGAATAACAAAAGTGTTGCGCACCTAATAGCATTGTACAAAAAATCACACAAACACATAGGAAACTACATTAACATTCTTCTTTAATGTTTAACAACCTATAACCAGTACAATCAAGAATAAATAACTTTTGCAAAAGTGGTGCGCAAAAAACAGGATTGTAAAAAACTAACACAAACACATAGCAAACTACATTAATTATATTATTTCATGTTTCACAAACTATAACCATCCCAATAAAGGTTAAATAAGTATACCACAAGTGGTGCGCACAAATAGGATTGTACAAAAACTAACATAAACACATAGCAAAATAAATTCATATTCTTATTTAATATATCACAACCCACAAGCCTTACTAAGAACCTTAAATAAGAATAACAAAAGTCGTGGGATTGTACAGAAAGTAAAAAAAAAAAAAATAGAAAAAAATAACCATAACTGATACAATACAGCCAAATTCATACATTTTTTACTTATTTAAAAGACATTTCACTCAAACAACATTTTATATTTTATATTACAACAGATACTGCGTAAAGACAATCGGACGAGGACTTTCTCCACAGGACCAGACCATCGGACGAGGACTTTCAACACAGGACCAGACCAGCGGACGAGGAATTTCAACACAGGACCAGACCATCGGACGAGGACTTTCACCAAAGGACCACAACATCGGACGAGGGCTATCGCCACAGGACCACAACATCGGACGAGGGCTATCGCCACACGATCACACCATCGGACCAGAACTTTCAACAGAGGACCAGACCATAGGACCAGGATTTTACACAGAGGACCACACCATCGGACGAGGACTTCCAACAGAGGACCACACCATTGGACAACGATTTTCAACCGAGGACCAACAAACATTCGGATTTAAATCACACTTCAACCAAGGTACAGTATAATAAGTACTAAAGTAGAAAACTAAAGAAACTGCTTTCAGTTGCATCCGTGTCAACAGAAAAATAAAAAAAAACATTTACTATCTCCCTTATTCTATTTAAATTGCCACTATGCAATACATAGCTCAATAACCACATTAATTTTTTTTTTAGCAAAGAAGTTTTGCAGTGGTAAATATCTATCCACAAACAACGTTTTTAATAAATAAAACCATTATTTTAAAAAAATATGTTACATGCTTATTTACAGCAGTATTCCATTGGCCAAATTCTTAGCCAGTGAGGACAGGAATTAGAATTTTAACTAAATATAACTGATACATTAATGATTTGCCTTTTATTTCACCAATTGTGCACAATAATCTTTAACAGGAATTACAAATTAAAATATACACAATTACATTTATTTATTTTCCTTTACAGATTAATATGGCTGATAACGAGACCAAAGAAGAGAAGAAAAGACGTCAAACTAGACAAAGACAAGAGAGATGGGCCGCCCAGCAGACACCTGAGGAGAAAGAAATTTGACGAGAAAAAAAACGCAAAAGACTTGCAAATAAAAGAATATCAGCTGCAAAAATGAAAGATATAACAAAAAAAAATTAAAAGATAATAAAGCATTTACAAACTGTTCCTCAAACATCAGATGACATTTTACAAGATACCAGTCAAGACAGACCAAAAAAAGCAACTACAAAAACAAAGCATTTACAAACTCTTACTAAAAACTTACAGGACATTTCAACAAAACAAGGACAACATATACCAAGAAAAGCCATGAAAAAAACTAAACATTTAGAACCTGTTGTTGAAACATTTCATGACTTTTCCCCTGATGAATATGAAAGTCAACATCCGATATGCTTTGCAAATTGTCCTTTACTCAAGTCTTTAGCAGTAGAGGTTCATAGTTGTGGGGACATGAGTACTCAATGTCAATTTTGTGAGGCTTATTATTTTAAACAGGAGAGACCCAGAGATGGACAATTTATTAGTTGTCAAAAAGGCAAGTTCAAACTTCCAGAAAGGAAACAATTTCCAAGCTATTTACAAAATATTATGACTGAACCTACTTTTCCAAATTACAAAAATTTTAAGACAAACATAAGATCCTACAATAGTGCCATATCATTTGCATCTATGGGGGCAACATTGGCTGCTAATGTACCAGGACATGGTCCTTACTGTTTTAAAGTCCAAGGACAAATTTATCATCGGACTTCACATTTACATCCAGAGCAAGGAGAGCAAAGAAAATTTGCTCAACTATATGTCCTAGATACAATGGAAGCTGTTGACCAACGTATGCAGATGGAAGAAAATAAAAAATGCTTACCCAGTGTTTTCATAGAGCTAAATAACATTATGGACAACAATCCCTACAGTAAAGCATACAAAAAATTGGCAGAAGTAGAAAATGAACAACAACTTCATGCACAAAGACATCAATTACCCATGCCAAAGGTTAATATGGTGCTTAAAAGAGACAGACATACTGATAAACGTTGTTATAACTTGCCAACATCAAATGAAGTTGCAATGGTATTTCAGAATGATGAAGGAGAACCACCATTTCAAAGAGACATTAGAGTATATCCCAGAAATGATATATAATTTAGATCCAATGACATATCCCATCTTTTTCCCACATGGCGAAGCAGGTTGGCAACCAAAATTAACCCTTCACAGTTACCCAAATGCTAAAGCCAGAATCCGAAATAATGTTTCTATGCTTGAATTTAAAGTAGCCCAAATTGCCATTCGAGATGAATTTAATCCAATTTTATGTGGTGGAAAACTAACACAACAATGGATTATTGATTCATATTTGCAAGTTGAGGCAAATAATTTAAACTTTATAAAATATCAACAAGATAAACTACGTGTAGAACAATATTGTCGACTCATGGACTATGTTGCTGACGTGGCTACAAGCAGAGACATGACAGCTGGCAAAGCCATCATTTTACCATCTTCCTTTCAAGGATCACCTTGAAATATGAGAGAAAGATACAATGATGCTATGGCTATTTGGAAAACCAGATTTATTTGTGACATTTACATGTAATCCACAATGGCCAGAAATTAATCAAAATCTACTTCTTGGACAAAGTGCTTCAGATCAACCAGATTTAGTAGCCAGAGTTTTTAAGATCAAATGAAATGAATTAATACGTGACTTCACTATAAATCAGTTATTTGGCAAATGTCTTGCTTATGTATATACCATTGAATTTAAAAAAAGAGGCCTTCCACATGCACATCTTCTCATAATACTTCAAGAGAAAGATAAATTAGATACTTCGGACAAAGTGGATGCAGTCATAGTTGCTGAACTACCAGATCCAGAACTATATGGTAGACTATATGAGATTGTTACTCATCGCATGATTCATGGACCCTGTGGAGACCTTAATCCACAATCACCATGTATGGAAAATAATAAATGTTCAAAAGATTTTCCAAAAGATTATAGAGACAAAACATATGCAAATTGTGATGGATATCCACTTTATAAAAGAAGAGAAGGAGATAGTGCCATTATTCGTGGAAAAAAAGTGGACAATAGATATGTAGTACCCTACAATCCACATTTACTCATGAAGTACAACGCCCACATAAACGTAGAAGCCTGCACTTCCATCAAATCCATTAAATATGTCTACAAATATATTTACAAAGGCTATGATGCAGCTACTGTAGTCGTCAAAAGTGCAGACAACCCTAAATGTAGTGAGTTAGTACATGATGAACTTGCATCTCATGTAGATGCTCGCTATGTCAGTGCACCAGAAGCTATGTGGCGGCTTTTAAAATTTGAAATGCATGATATATCACATGCAGTATATAGATTAGCAGTATATTTGCCACAAGGACATTTAGTCTATTTCCATGCTGGAAATGAAATTAATGCATTGGCCCAAAGTGAAGATCGTCACACTACACTGACTGCATGGTTTGCATTAAATTCAAATGATGCTCAAGCAACACAATACTTATATATTGAAATTCCATATCACTATGTTTTTGTGAATGGATTATGGAGACCAAGAAAAACCAGAGGCAATAAAATAATTCCACGAATTTACACAGTCAGTCCAAGAGATGTTGAACGTTTTTGCTTACGGATATTACTTTTAAATGTTCCAGGAGCACAAAGTTTTGAACAATTAAGAACTGTTAATGACATTGTATATGAATCCTTCCATTTAGCTGCAAGACATAGAAACTTACTCGCTGATGATACAGAGTGGGAAAGATGTTTAGAAGAAGCAGCACAATGTCAAATGCCACGACAGATGAGAGAACAATTTGCTTTTATTTGTATCTTCTCAAATGCTCCAAATGCATTAGCTTTGTGGGAGACTTTTAAAGGTAATATGGCTGAAGACTTTATGCGACGATACAATGAACCCATTGCACACTTAAAAGCGTTAATGGAAATCCAAGAAGTATTTTTAACTCATGGATTAAGTTGTGCAAGTTTTAATTTGCCTGATCCAGGTCTTATAGATGACATAAACTTTGAAGACTATGACATTCAACTACAAGCAGAAAGAACACAAGAAAGACTTGCAACTTTAAATACACTACAATTGCAAGCATTTCATGCCATTAAAAATGCAATAGATGATGACATGGTGACAGAGCGTTATTTCTATCTGGATGGACCTGGCGGATCAGGAAAAACCTATTTGTACAATTTATTAATGAGTTCAGTACGAGCACAAGGACAAATAGCAATGGCGTTTGCCACTACTGGAATTGCTGCACTTTTATTAGAAGGTGGAAGAACTGTTTATAGTGGACTTAAACTGCCAGTGCCTATTTTAGAAAATTCTGTGTCAGATATTCGCATGACATCCTTACAAGCAAAGAAATTTAAGAAATGTAAATTAATTATAATAGATGAGGCCACAATGATGTCATGCTATGCCCTCCAATGTATTGACCGTTTGCTTCGTGAAGTCATGGATAATATTTTTCCATTTGGTGGAAAGGTAATGTTGTTGGGTGGCGATTTTAGACAAACATTACCTGTTGTTGTACATGGAAATCGAACTGACATTATCGAAACCTGTATCAAGTCAAGCACAGTATGGAAACAAATGGCGGACGAACAAAACGAAAACTAGGCTTCAGACGTAACTACACTACACTTATTTGCAATAATGAAACACATACTATGCGGAACGTATCACAATCATATTAAACACCATTTTGAACAGTAATACGCAGAAAATGGCGGATGGAACGCAAATTGTAAGCTGGAACGCAAATAGCGCATGCGTATTGCGTTCTAACGGTCTCACTTTCCAGAACTTTCTACAAGTTTATAAATACTGCCTATTTCACACAAAAAAATACATTTCTCCTCAGGTGATGAACGGAGTGACTTCTGAGATAACTGCTGCTTTTACTCGAGAAGACAATTCTTTACTAATTTACTACTTTACATTGTGCAAATTACAACTGAGAGGTAAGCTATAATATATTACATTTTATTATCAGGACAGGTCAAAAAAATAAAAAAATAAACTAGGATTTATGTAGTGACATATATGGCACATTTATGTGTATAGGCTCACAAAAAAAATACGGTTCATTTAACAAAACAACAAAAAAACATAATTCAATATTAAACAGAGGTTTATGTATAGTGACATGTGACACGCACCTATATGTCTATAATGTATAGTGACATCTGACACGCACATATATGTCTATAATATATAGTGACATGTGACACGCACATTTATGTGTATTGCCCCTGCATAGTGACATGTGACACGGACATATATGTGTATCATGTATATTGACATGTGACACACACATTTATGTGTATTGCCCCTTCATAGTGACATGTGACACGGACATATATGTGTATAATGTATAGTGACATGTGACACGCACATTTATGTGTATTGCCCCTGCATAGTGACATGTGACACGGACATATATGTGTATAATGTATAGTGACATGTGACACACAGACATTTATGTGTTTTGGAAAAAAAAAATATAAGGTTAATTTAACAATTTAAATATGATTCATGTATAGTAATATGTCACACGCACACAAAATAATTACATTAAACTATGGAATGTGCTTCATGTATGTGACATATGTGTGTAGCCCCCACGAAAAAATAAGGTCAATTGAAAAAAATTACAGAAGTTTTTTTAAATGACATTAATTTACTGCAATTCAATAGATCATATAAAGCTGAATATTTCTATTTCTTTTAATATTCAAACAGACTCTGCATCAACAGCGTCACTCAACAATTTGCACCGTGAAGCACAATCCCTTTTAAAGAACACCAACAAAGAAGAAGAGGTAAGATACAACAAGACATTACATGCTCTAAAGGCCATGCTTTGCTAGATGAAAAATTATAAATATACAAATAACTATTTCACTTTCTTTTTCAAACAGACACTACAAGAAGACCGGCGGATTAAGATTGGCAGGAGGGGACCCTCTGTCATTCGACACTTCAATCAAGGTAAAGTATTAAGTATAAAAAAGAAAGAACCATGAGCCTCATTCAATTGCGACTTGCTCAATTGAATAGGGCTCTGTATAAGCACATTACATATTTTTTATACAGAACTTTTTAGTTACTGAACTTCTAACCACAATCAAGGTCTTCAATAACTAAAAACTTCGCTCAATAAATATGTTATGTGCTTATATAGAGCCCTCTTCAATTGGCAAAATTGCAATTCAATGAGGACCTATATATGTTTAATGGCCAAGGGCCTCACTCAAATGTGATTTGCCCATTTCAATAGGGCTCTATATAAGCACAGAACATATTTTTTAAAGGAACTTTTTATTTAGTGAACACGTTGCTTTTGGATACAAGTTCACTAAATACAAAATTCGGTAAATAAATATGCTCTGTGGTGATATTGAGCTCTATTCCATTGGCCAAAACACAATTGAATGAGGAGCTGACAATATAACAAATGCAGTAACCAAAGGCCCTCATTCAATTGCTATTTTGGACAATTTAATATGGCTATAAATAAGCACTTTTAGGCCTTTATTCAATTGCCATTTTGCTAATTCTATAGGGATCCAAATAATCACATAACATATATTTTTTAAAGAACTTTTTCGTTAGTGAAAACCTTGCTTTTGGATAGATGCTTAATAACTAAAAACTTCTTTAACAAATATATGTGATGTGCTTATTTAGAACTCTATAAATCCCAATAAAGGTTAAATAAGTATACCACAAGTGGTGCGCACAAATAGGATTGTACAAAAACTAACATAAACACATAGCAAAATAAATTCATATTCTTATTTAATATATCTCAACCCACAAGCCTTACTAAGAACCTTAAATAAGAATAACAAAAGTCGTGGGATTGTACAGAAAGTAAAAAAAAAAAAAAATAGAAAAAAATAACCATAACTGATACAATACAGCCAAATTCATACATTTTTTACTTATTTAAAAGACATTTCACTCAAACAACATTTTATATTTTATATTACAACAGATACTGCGTAAAGACAATCGGACGAGGACTTTCTCCACAGGACCAGACCATCGGACGAGGACTTTCAACACAGGACCAGACCAGCGGACGAGGAATTTCAACACAGGACCAGACCATCGGACGAGGACTTTCACCAAAGGACCACAACATCGGACGAGGGCTATCGCCACAGGACCACAACATCGGACGAGGGCTATCGCCACACGACCACACCATCGGACCAGAACTTTCAACAGAGGACCAGACCATAGGACCAGGATTTTACACAGAGGACCACACCATCGGACGAGGACTTCCAACAGAGGACCACACCATTGGACAACGATTTTCAACCGAGGACCAACAAACATTCGGATTTAAATCACACTTCAACCAAGGTACAGTATAATAAGTACTAAAATAGAAAACTAAAGAAACTGCTTTCAGTTGCATCCGTGTCAACAGAAAAATAAAAAAAAACATTTACTATCTCCCTTATTCTATTTAAATTGCCACTATGCAATACATAGCTCAATAACCACATTAATTTTTTTTTTAGCAAAGAAGTTTTGCAGTGGTAAATATCTATCCACAAACAACGTTTTTAATAAATAAAACCATTATTTTAAAAAAATATGTTACATGCTTATTTACAGCAGTATTCCATTGGCCAAATTCTTAGCCAGTGAGGACAGGAATTAGAATTTTAACTAAATATAACTGATACATTAATGATTTGCCTTTTATTTCACCAATTGTGCACAATAATCTTTAACAGGAATTACAAATTAAAATATACACAATTACATTTATTTATTTTCCTTTACAGATTAATATGGCTGATAACGAGACCAAAGAAGAGAAGAAAAGACGTCAAACTAGACAAAGACAAGAGAGATGGGCCGCCCAGCAGACACCTGAGGAGAAAGAAATTTGACGAGAAAAAAAACGCAAAAGACTTGCAAATAAAAGAATATCAGCTGCAAAAATGAAAGATATAACAAAAAAAAATAAAAAGATAATAAAGCATTTACAAACTGTTCCTCAAACATCAGATGACATTTTACAAGATACCAGTCAAGACAGACCAAAAAAAGCAACTACAAAAACAAAGCATTTACAAACTCTTACTAAAAACTTACAGGACATTTCAACAAAACAAGGACAACATATACCAAGAAAAGCCACGAAAAAAACTAAACATTTAGAACCTGTTGTTGAAACATTTCATGACTTTTCCCCTGATGAATATGAAAGTCAACATCCGATATGCTTTGCAAATTGTCCTTTACTCAAGTCTTTAGCAGTAGAGGTTCATAGTTGTGGGGACATGAGTACTCAATGTCAATTTTGTGAGGCTTATTATTTTAAACAGGAGAGACCCAGAGATGGACAATTTATTAGTTGTCAAAAAGGCAAGTTCAAACTTCCAGAAAGGAAACAATTTCCAAGCTATTTACAAAATATTATGACTGAACCTACTTTTCCAAATTACAAAAATTTTAAGACAAACATAAGATCCTACAATAGTGCCATATCATTTGCATCTATGGGGGCAACATTGGCTGCTAATGTACCAGGACATGGTCCTTACTGTTTTAAAGTCCAAGGACAAATTTATCATCGGACTTCACATTTACATCCAGAGCAAGGAGAGCAAAGAAAATTTGCTCAACTATATGTCCTAGATACAATGGAAGCTGTTGACCAACGTATGCAGATGGAAGAAAATAAAAAATGCTTACCCAGTGTTTTCATAGAGCTAAATAACATTATGGACAACAATCCCTACAGTAAAGCATACAAAAAATTGGCAGAAGTAGAAAATGAACAACAACTTCATGCACAAAGACATCAATTACCCATGCCAAAGGTTAATATGGTGCTTAAAAGAGACAGACATACTGATAAACGTTGTTATAACTTGCCAACATCAAATGAAGTTGCAATGGTATTTCAGAATGATGAAGGAGAACCACCATTTCAAAGACACATTAGAGTATATCCCAGAAATGATATATAATTTAGATCCAATGACATATCCCATCTTTTTCCCACATGGCGAAGCAGGTTGGCAACCAAAATTAACCCTTCACAGTTACCCAAATGCTAAAGCCAGAATCCGAAATAATGTTTCTATGCTTGAATTTAAAGTAGCCCAAATTGCCATTCGAGATGAATTTAATCCAATTTTATGTGGTGGAAAACTAACACAACAATGGATTATTGATTCATATTTGCAAGTTGAGGCAAATAATTTAAACTTTATAAAATATCAACAAGATAAACTACGTGTAGAACAATATTGTCGACTCATGGACTATGTTGCTGACGTGGCTACAAGCAGAGACATGACAGCTGGCAAAGCCATCATTTTACCATCTTCCTTTCAAGGATCACCTTGAAATATGAGAGAAAGATACAATGATGCTATGGCTATTTGGAAAACCAGATTTATTTGTGACATTTACATGTAATCCACAATGGCCAGAAATTAATCAAAATCTACTTCTTGGACAAAGTGCTTCAGATCAACCAGATTTAGTAGCCAGAGTTTTTAAGATCAAATGAAATGAATTAATACGTGACTTCACTATAAATCAGTTATTTGGCAAATGTCTTGCTTATGTATATACCATTGAATTTAAAAAAAGAGGCCTTCCACATGCACATCTTCTCATAATACTTCAAGAGAAAGATAAATTAGATACTTCGGACAAAGTGGATGCAGTCATAGTTGCTGAACTACCAGATCCAGAACTATATGGTAGACTATATGAGATTGTTACTCATCGCATGATTCATGGACCCTGTGGAGACCTTAATCCACAATCACCATGTATGGAAAATAATAAATGTTCAAAAGATTTTCCAAAAGATTATAGAGACAAAACATATGCAAATTGTGATGGATATCCACTTTATAAAAGAAGAGAAGGAGATAGTGCCATTATTCGTGGAAAAAAAGTGGACAATAGATATGTAGTACCCTACAATCCACATTTACTCATGAAGTACAACGCCCACATAAACGTAGAAGCCTGCACTTCCATCAAATCCATTAAATATGTCTACAAATATATTTACAAAGGCTATGATGCAGCTACTGTAGTCGTCAAAAGTGCAGACAACCCTGAATGTAGTGAGTTAGTACATGATGAACTTGCATCTCATGTAGATGCTCGCTATGTCAGTGCACCAGAAGCTATGTGGCGGCTTTTAAAATTTGAAATGCATGATATATCACATGCAGTATATAGATTAGCAGTACATTTGCCACAACGACATTTAGTCTATTTCCATGCTGGAAATGAAATTAATGCATTGGCCCAAAGTGAAGATCGTCACACTACACTAACTGCATGGTTTGCATTAAATTCAAATGATGCTCAAGCAACACAATACTTATATATTGAAATTCCATATCACTATGTTTTTGTGAATGGATTATGGAGACCAAGAAAAACCAGAGGCAATAAAATAATTCCACAAATTTACACAGTCAGTCCAAGAGATGTTGAACGTTTTTGCTTACGGATATTACTTTTAAATGTTCCAGGAGCACAAAGTTTTGAACAATTAAGAACTGTTAATGACATTGTATATGAATCCTTCCATTTAGCTGCAAGACATAGAAACTTACTCGCTGATGATACAGAGTGGGAAAGATGTTTAGAAGAAGCAGCACAATGTCAAATGCCACGACAGATGAGAGAACAATTTGCTTTTATTTGTATCTTCTCAAATGCTCCAAATGCATTAGCTTTGTGGGAGACTTTTAAAGGTAATATGGCTGAAGACTTTATGCGACGATACAATGAACCCATTGCACACTTAAAAGCGTTAATGGAAATCCAAGAAGTATTTTTAACTCATGGATTAAGTTGTGCAAGTTTTAATTTGCCTGATCCAGGTCTTATAGATGACATAAACTTTGAAGACTATGACATTCAACTACAAGCAGAAAGAACACAAGAAAGACTTGCAACTTTAAATACACTACAATTGCAAGCATTTCATGCCATTAAAAATGCAATAGATGATGACATGGTGACAGAGCGTTATTTCTATCTGGATGGACCTGGCGGATCAGGAAAAACCTATTTGTACAATTTATTAATGAGTTCAGTACGAGCACAAGGACAAATAGCAATGGCGTTTGCCACTACTGGAATTGCTGCACTTTTATTAGAAGGTGGAAGAACTGTTTATAGTGGACTTAAACTGCCAGTGCCTATTTTAGAAAATTCTGTGTCAGATATTCGCATGACATCCTTACAAGCAAAGAAATTTAAGAAATGTAAATTAATTATAATAGATGAGGCCACAATGATGTCATGCTATGCCCTCCAATGTATTGACCGTTTGCTTCGTGAAGTCATGGATAATATTTTTCCATTTGGTGGAAAGGTAATGTTGTTGGGTGGCGATTTTAGACAAACATTACCTGTTGTTGTACATGGAAATCGAACTGACATTATCGAAACCTGTATCAAGTCAAGCACAGTATGGAAACATTTTACCCATCTTCAACTGCAACAAAATATGAGATCAGAAGGACAAAATGATTTCAATGATTGGCTTATTAAAATTGGAGAAGGCAGAACAGAAAAAATACTACATTTAGCTGACGACACTGTAGAGATCCCACCTCAGATGATTTGTCAACAAGATATTATATCGGCTATATTTGAAGGGAGCATCAATAACGAAGAATATTCCGAGCTTGCCAACCAAGTCATACTGACGTGTAAAAATAAAGATGCATTAATCCTCAATAATGAAATCTTTAAAAAAATTAATGCACCACAAAGAAATTATCACAGTGCTGATTCTGTACTTGCTGATGACAATGAAAGTCAGGCTAACTTTTCGACTGAATTCATAAACTCTCTAACTCCTTCTGGAATGCCACCACATATTTTGCAGCTAAAGAAAGGTGCAATTATCATGTTACTGCGAAATATGAACCCCAAAAAAGGCCTATGCAATGGCACAAGATTAATTGTTCAACAATTAAGGGACCATTTTATAGATGCTGAAATTTTAACTGGGACCCATAAAGGAGAGAGAGTTTTCATACCAAGAATAGATTTAGCACCAAGTGAAAGTAGTCTTCCTTTTATACTTCAAAGAAGACAATTTCCCATTATTATGGCATTTGCCATGACCATTAATAAATCACAAGGTCAAACTTTCAAATCTGTGGGTATTTTTTTGGAAGAACCAGTATTTGCACATGGTCAATTGTACGTTGCATTGTCACGGTGCAAAAATCCACAGGCTATTAAAGTTTACATTGAAAAAAATGAAAGTCAAGGTGATTTATTGGACGATGGACGTATTTTTACTAAAAACATTGTCTACTATGAAGTACTATAACTTTGCAGGATACAAACTAAAGCCATGCAAACATTTTGGAAAAACATTCAAAAATACATAACAATTTGTTGTTTAATTCAGTCATAATTAATGGAAGTCATGTTTATGGATAATTCGCCTCACAAAATACTTGCCTTGCATTTCTATGAAAAATTATGTTAAAATGTTAAGTCACTATGTTAATGTTTCTAATGTTACAAGTTTAAAAAAAATATTTTCAAGTTATTTTATTCAACATATTACAAAGTTCATGTTAAGAGCTCAAGCACCTTTTAAGTCACAATGTAAATATTCTCTGTTATCTTAAGATTACTACCTACATTAATGTTTATCGCCAGTGGTCAGTAAGGAATTACTTTCATTAGTTACGGTTTAAGGAGAGTTTTTACTGTATGCCTTCCTCTACATTCAATGTATATTACACTTAACAATTATTCTGATACAAATTGCATGTTAATACTGATTAATTTAAAGTTAAACTGTTTTTACATTCAAATGTTAATACTTTTAATTCAAAATTATGTTACAAAATGTATTTACTATGTTCCTGTTTATAATGTTCAAAATTAGACAAATGTTTTGAAAACTTCCAAAGTTACATAAAAAATAAAGTTCAATTTTAAAAATATATACTTTCAAGGTTATTGCTTACATATATTTTAAACTTCATGTTAAAATTCGGGACGTTTCAAAAAGTCTTTTTACTTTTTACTTTCCTCTGGATTCTATGTATATTAAAGTGAACAATTCTTCAGATACAAATTTCATGTTAAAAAACCATTACATCAACATTTTACAAAAATACATGTTCATATCACAATACTTACAAGGGTCAAAAATATATTTAAATAACTAAACAACTTCACAAACATATACATCACATTGCCGTCATTTTTTGACGGGCAAGTCGCTAGTTCTTTTATAATTTGCTCCTCCGCTATTTAACTTTACCCACAAACATTCAAAATTACTGCTTGTTCCACCATAAATATCTTCTCTGACTATAGGCTTAAATTCAAGCTTAACATACAGACAAATCACACCTCCTCTTTTACCATTGCCTCTATCTTTCCTAAATAGGTTATAACCATCCAGATTAACAGTCCAGTTATGAGAATTATTCCACCACATTTCAGTAATGCCTATTAAATCCCATTTCTCTTTAACTGCTAATATTTCTAACTCTCCTATTTTTCCTGGCAAGCTTCTGGCATTAGCAAGCATACACCTTATGTTAGGAGTCTGTAGTTCTGAAGTGCCTGCCACTGTACTTGAGTTACTTAGCAATATCTCCCTATTGACTGTACTAACCCTCCACCATCTCCTCCCCCATGACTAGTTAATAAGTTCCTTCCCTCCTCAACACTTACAACCCCATTACTTCTATCTCGCCCCCCCCCCCCACCTACTAGTTTAAAAAAACTCCCCCAGCCATTCAACCATCTGATCCCCTAGCACAAAAGCTCCCTCATCAGTAAGGTGCAATCCATCCCTGCTATAGAGATTAAAACCCAAATAAGAAGTCAGCCCAGTGCTCTAAAAACCCAAATCCATCTTTAATGCACCACATTTTTAGCCACGCATTTACCTCCCTAAGCTCCTTCTGCCTCCCTGGGCTAGCATGTGGCACTGGTAGTACCTTGGAGGTCCTTGCCTTCAGCTTTTTACCTAGTTCTATAAAATCATTCTTTAGGACACTCCATCTTCCACTAACTTTGTCATTGGTACCAATATGTACCAAGACTGCCGGTTCATTTCCAGACCCTCCCAATAATTTGTCTGCCCGATTCACAACATGTTGAACCCGAGCACCCGGGAGACAGCAAACTGTTCGATTGCTGGGATCTGAGTGACAAATTACCCTGTCTACCTTCCTAATAATGGAGTCCCCAACCACCAGAACCTGCCTGTTGCTCTGCCTATTCTCCCCTCCCACCCTCCAAAAGAACTGTTCTCCCGGCTGTTAGAGGGAACAGCGCTATATGGCATTGCCATTCCTGAATGGACATCACCAACAGTTTCACTCAATCTAGCAAATCTGTTGGTGCTAGCCAACTCAGAACTGGCCTCCCTCCTGCTCCTGTTCCCCCTGCTTCGCCTTGTAACTGTAACCCAGCTACCTCCCTGGACATTCTCACTAGCCCCAGCTCCTCCCTCCATGCTAGGCCCAGCTAAACTGTGCTCTGTGAGCACCAACCCCCTTTCCAGTGGAGCAATTCTCCTCTCCAGTTCTCCAATTTGAGTTTCAAGATGCAAGATTGCAACATGCTCACATCTGTCACAGAGGTATGGACCCTGGATCATCTGTTCCAGTATTGCATACATATGACAGGATATACACTGAGTGAGGTTGCCACTGTACTGTCTCATAATGACAGTGGGTAAACAAATGTATAAAGCACTACAATGTTCTCCCCCTTTGCCCTCCTTCCTTATATTTAAACTCCTACACTTATACTAGAACTGCCCTTATGCCAGAAGTGTTCGCACCTTACCCTGTTTTTATTAGGTTCTTACTACTCACCTGCTCACTACTCACTGCACAAGTACACAAACTTACTGTTCAGCAGAAGTCACAGAACAGATGCAAGCAGACCACAAAAAGTCACACACTGATATACCTTTACACAGACATTACCACACCCCCTTTCAGTTGCCACTAATCACTGCACAAGTACACAACACACTTACTGATCAGGAGAAATCACAGAACAGATGCAAGCAGACCACAAAAAGTCACACACTGATATACCTTTACACAGACATTACCACACCCCCTTTCAGTTGCCACTAATCACTGCACAAGTACACAACACACTTACTGATCAGGAGAAATCACAGAACAGATGCAAGCAGACCACAAAAAAAGTCACACACTGATATACCTTTGCACAGGCAGATCAATACCCCCTCTCAGCTTCCCACTAATCACTGCAAAAGTACACAATATATGATCATATAGCAGAAGCTGCAGCACCAGGGACGGCACACAAAGGGTTGATTTAAAGTGATAGATGCATATTTTTCACAAAACCATATGAAAGAAGACATGAAAGCTGATATACAGATATAATTAAATTGTATTATCTATATACATTTAAAATACAATATTAAAGTGATTGATAATTTTTGGGGGGTGCCTGCCCATTTGCCCCTATGCACCAGCCGCCTCTGAACTACAATATGCAGTTTCAAAGCTTGCCGTCTGCCAAATCACACAGCGACACTCTCTGAAGCTTGCATTACAGGAATGGGGAGTGAATAATATGAAAAATTGCCTAGATGGGAGCAGAGGGAGAATAAAAATAAACTCTATATATGACTTCTTTTACAACTATTTCGAGCCCTTTATTTGTTCTGTGAATGTTTTCCCTGATCTCTGAACTAGACAGAGTATGATGATAATCCATGTCATGTCAATGACATACTAAAACAAATGACACTATCTGTCCATAATATAACCGTACCTGTCCAAAGAGAAAGCATAAATCCTGACAGGAAATGCATGACTGTTCTTGCCCAAAGGTAAAATATAAATGCCAATAAGAAACACAGTTGCAAATAGGGAAAACATCTGCTAAGATAAACATAGAAATAGGATATAGAGCCACACTTTTTTTTGCAAATTTCCTGTCGTTTTTTTGCTCATTTGTTCCCCACTGTGTGGAAATATCCTGTAGCATATCAGTCTAATCTCACTCAAAAGACTGATCTAGCCCTGAAATGCCAGGCAATTCTACTCTGAACAGGAGAAACAGTAAATCCCAGATGTGGACTCCTTGCTCACTGTGCCCAAAAGAAGCCAAAACATGCATACAGAGTTTACATTTTAAAATATTGAGGGGAGAATTGCCTGGCATTTCAGGGTTACATCACTATTTTGCCAGACTGATATGCTGCAGGATATTTCGCCTATGTAAAGGTCACAAGTAAGCAAAGAATGATATATGTGTCGGTTGTCATACATAGGAAACAAATATGTTCTCAGATTGAACATCTCTGACCTTGTTTCTACAATATAACCACACCTGCCCTTAGGCACAGAGGATTATGCCTGTCTTTAGAATAACCATACCTGCCAATAGTGAAAGCATATGCACTTGATTGCCCAAATTAAAAGCATGTCAGGCCATAGGGAAACATATTTCCCCATAATATAACCAAGCCTGCACATAAGCAATATCTACATGACCATAGGATAACCACACCTGTCTATAAGAACGTTTGTTTGCTGTAGGAAATGCAAGGTTGTCCAGAGGAAATACGTGATGACCAGTAGGAAGCACATGTTTTACCATAAGAAATGCTTGAATTCCATTTAGAAAATGTATGCCCATAGGATTAACATTCTTGCACATGGAGAAAGCATGGGCCCTATTACCATCTTTTATGTTGACAATTTACATGTCAAGTTTACATGTAAATTCCTGCCTATGAACAAAATCCACAAAAAATTCAAGCAGAGTTGAATAGTGTAAAACAACATGCTTTGGCACATTAGGTGTAGCTGCCACATTCAAATTTCCCACCATTCCATCCCAATCGGAAATACTAGTGCTTCACATAAGTTAATAACAGTGTGTAAGCCCTTATGTGACCTGATTGTCAGCCTCCATCCAACATGCACTTGAGACCACCCGCAGTGGCATGAAAAATTATTCTATGATCACTATAACACCTCAATTGAGTCCAAAAAGAGGCTTGATTCCTCATATCCGGCACAATTAGGGTGTTCCTAATGCCCAGCTAACACACACATGAATCCTTCCCTAGTACCCCTACCCCCTACGAGCCAAGGGATCACCTGGATTTCCTCATTTAAAGTACATTATGGTACAGGTGGAATTTACCCCTCCCATGTGCTCAAGGGAACCACATGAATGATTTCCTCCCACACGCTGAAGGGAATCCCAAGCCCCAAATATCATATATAGACCACCATGGCACCTAAATGTTAAAGGACCCAAGTTGCACTTAAGAAATTAACCACATACCACACAGGTTCCTAACAGACCCCCATTGCACTATAAATGAAGCCCCTAGTGCAGAGCTGTGTAGTGTTGGTGCAGCACTGATACAGAGACTACGGAGCTGAGGGCTTTGTGTTTCTTGCATTAGGCTGCAGATACACCATAGGGCTAGCGGGCAATGTGAGAACAGGCTGGGTATGTGTTAGCTAGTTTATTGGAAGGTTTGTGGAGGGTGTGATTGGGATGGATACATAATTAGCCCAAAAAAGCTCCCACGGTTGCGAGAGAGAGATTTTGAGCAGCAATGTATCCGATTAGCATAGGGCCCTATATCTACACATGGGATAACCATGCCTTCTCACATAAAAACATTTTTGATCATAGCTTTTGATACAGTGCCACATGCAAGACTATTTTGTGCAAACTAATGGATTCAGGAATTGCAGTAAATACCTGCTCATGGATTGAGAGCTAGCTAAAACACAGGAAGGAAAGGGTTGTTGTAAATGGAACATATTTAGATTGAATTAATGTGGTTAGGTGGGTTTCTACAGTTCAGTTTATGTCCTCTCCTTTTGAACATATTTATTAATGACTTAGAAGTAAGACTGTAAAGTGTTGTTTTCTTTTTTGCTGATGACACAAAGTTGTGGATTTGGTTCATAGGTAGGAATTTACATGTTAACTTGACATGTAAATTGTCAACATAAAAGATTGTAAAAGGGCCCAGAAACTGACATACTTTCCCTCAAAAGGTATTTACATAAATTAGAGAAATTGACAACTAATGGCAGGTTTAATACACATAAATGTAAAGTTATACATTTAGGAATGAAAAATAGCCATGCAATTTATAATCTTAATGGAGCAAATCTAGGGTATCAGAGATAGAAAGGGATTTGGGAGTACTTGTAGACAACCACCTAGGTAACAGTGCTCAATGCCTGGCAGCATCTGTAAAGGCATGTAAAATATTAGCATGCATTAAGAAGAGTATAGAAGCCAAGGAAGCAAATATCATTCTGCCACTATACAAATCCCTAGTACGCCCCCTTTTGGAATATGGAGAACAATTTTGGGCACCACTTCCTAAAAAGGACGTTTTAGAGCTGGAAAAGGTACAGAGAAGGGCTACAAAACTAATACTTACTCTATATAAATACATCCAGGGTCAATATAAGGCATTTTTTGTGCCAATAGGTTTTCAACTGACAAGAGGACGTCATAGTAATTGAGGTTTAAAAAAGACTTTCAGTCCATCAAGTTCAACCTTTTAAGAACTCCTCTGATCTGCAATATTTGGATTAGCTATTAATTAATTAGTTGTTACTTAAACATCCTTTGAGGTTAGAAGGAAAAAAGATTCCACCTAAAGAAAGACAAGGGTTCCTCGCAGTAAGGGTGATTAATCTGTGGAATTATCTACCAAGGGAGGTGGTGATAAATGGATAACTTTAAAAAGGGATTGGATATATCTTTGAATAAAAAGGGCATTCAGGATTATCCTCGATAATGAGAAAAAGAGTATTGATCTCGGGAGGAATCAGATTGCCAGTATCCGGAGTCTGGAAGGAATTTAACTTTTTTTCTCTTATGACACAATTGGACATGTTTCAGTCATTTTCTTTTCTGTTTGCCTTCATCTGGTTCCATTTACCACTGATTAACAATTAATCCACATATTATAAGGATCAGAGGAGATCTAAATAGGTTGAACTTGATGGATAAAAAGTCTTCTTTTCAACCACAATTACTATGTAACTATGGATACCCAAATATGTTTAGTTTATACTGCGTATGGGAGTGGGTGTTATTGACCCTTAATTGTGTTGAATATAAGAGATAAAGCCTTGTATGAAAATCAGTTGAAGTCTTTTACTGTTTTTAGAGTCAGACTTGATGCTTAAATAATTTTCAGAAACATGTGTATGCCTCTATGGGTGGTCTGGCATGTACGTAGATATGGTAAAAAAATAGCTTACTTACAGTATGTAACATGCATGAAACACTGTTAGAAATTTTAATATGACAGGTTACCCACCGTAACTTGGTAAAGCAGCTCACTTTAGGCTACTCAAAGCTGCATTGATGCAGAGCCAATGTTTTAGAGATTGGAATAGATAGGTTGGTAAGTTACTTGACAACTTGCAATCTAAAACCTGCGTGAAAAATTGGAATGGGGCCCTATGTCAGAAATTATTTGCTATGGAAAAAAATGTTTTATCCTTGCCAGCAGTGGCCACTAGGTGGCGCGCGAATACTTTCTTCAAGTTTTTTTGTATATGACAACAGATAATGAAAAATACATAGATCTGAAAAAAACAACAATATAGTTTCAGTGCATTTTTCTTGTTTATTGCAAATTACAGTATAAGATATGTTATTTATAGTATTTATATAATTATTATCTTTCCCATTTAAGTTTTTCTCATTCCTTATTTTATTATGTTAATGTTGATGTCTGTTCCTGCTTCAATCCTTAAATAGTAAGGAAATACAAGAGGAAATATAGAGTATTTTTTTCAATTTATTAGAATATTAAGTAAATCATTTGAATAGTTTAATAATTTACAGAATGGGTAGATAGAGTGAAGTTTTTGTGGGTTAGGTTGTGACACTTTAATAAGGAGATATGGTTGTAAGATTAAGTATAATAATAAGATTCTAGAAGGAAAGAGCCATACATTAAATTACAGAAGGCAGAACAAGATAGAAAATATAGGGTTGACATATTATTTGATATTTTTAAAACATACAATCTTAAGTAAAGAGAAAAAAAATAAGAAGAGTAATAAGATGAAAAGGGAAAAGGAATAAAAATAATAAATGGAAAGAAGGGGGAATAGAGGCAAGTATATCTTTCCTATCGTGAGTTACTTTGATATAGAAAATAATGTTATTACTTAAAATAATTAGATAAAAAGTTTCCTCTTGATTTGTCCTCCATGGTCGATGCCAGTGCTCCAAGCCACTCACCCCCATCTCATCTAATAGGTGGATCCTAAGAGGTGTTGATTTTTGTCATAGAGTAATATTATCTGTAGAGTTTAGCCATGGTACCCAGATATTTAGGAAGAGTATCAGCAAGAAGATGAGTGATTCTTTCATTAGTTAAGATGTAATTTAATTTATTTTTAATATCTTAAAGACTCAAAATGTCTGATCGCCTCTGTTTATCTGTGTGGCTTTTGGTGGCAAGAAATATAAATTGTAGTAAAATATTTTGAGGAGTTGATAAATTGGGGAATGATATCCCTAGAAGACAATTTTCAGCATCAACAGTCAACTATAAACAATACATTTGAGGCTAGATTTATTATTTCTTTCCAAAGTTTTTGGACTTTAGGGCAAGTCCACCATATGTGAATAAATGAGCCAATGTCTGGACATCCCCTAAAGCAGCAAGAGTTGATAGAGGTTGTCCATTTATGTAACTTCACAGGGGTAATATATGTTCCATGAAGAACCTGTTAGAGAATTATTTTTGCATATTCAGGTAAGCCAATTACAATCAGGGTTTCCTAGGTTTTTGGGGTTTTGGTGATAAAACGTTTGATTTGGCAGTAGCTGAAATGTTCTTGAATGGGAAAGTACAATTATTTTGTAGTTGGTTATAGGATAGAATGTTGTTATCTTTTATCCAGGAGCCAAATCTATCAAGATTTCTAGTTTTCCACCAGGTAAATGAGTTTTTGTTGAGACCCGTGGGGAATAAGGAATGGGGAAAGATTAGTGTTTGATTAGACATTTTGGGGATACGTTTATAACAATGATTTGCCCGTGTCCAAACACAAAAGTTAGTGTTTGGTAAAAGAATTTAAGTTATTTTTTACTAGGGACCGAGGCTGAGGGAGCCATGAAATGTTATCCCATAAGTAGGGATGTATGAGAGCATTTTCAATAAATGGCTGATATACCATTGTGTGGATAATTGGAATAAAGGCTAATTGTGCTGCTTTATAGTATAGTTTTAGGTTAGGGTAGGTCATTCCACCATTAGACTTGTGCTTGTACGTAATGGATCTGGCAACTCTAGTAGATTTATTATTCCATATGAATTTAAATAATGTTGACTGAAAGTTATCTGAGTATTTATAGTGAATGTGAGTGTCCTAAATAACTATAACCCAAAACTTGATTATTATTCCCTGGTGCATAACACCTATTTGTACTAACTAACTAACTAACACTTTTTTGTAGTAAAGGTTGGTAAATCAATCCAGGCCCAGAAATCCGCCCATCTTTAGTTCTAGTGTAACTTAACCTCCTCTTCTGTAATCTTAACTGTTGATAGAGTTGCGTTCCTCATTTGTAAGGGAGGGGAGTTCACAGGAGTTAAGGAGAGATTTATTTAGTCATTGTTTTGCTTATAGGAAGTGTATAGATTCTGATAAAAAATGTAAAATGTATTTTGAATTTCATTAGGGCTAGAGGAGATGGAGTCAGAGAATGTTTAGATTTGAAAGATTTTTGATTGTGAAGACTTCATTCTCAGCTTACAATGTATCTAGTTTGTTTGCTTTACAAAATGATTTATGTTGCGTCCATCTCATCGCCATTTCTGTTTGATTAGAGAGACCTGTTCGCTAGGTCTGCCAGTTTTTTTCCAAGAGCTTAATGCGGGAGGAATTCTGGATTATATCAGCTTTGTCTTTAGTTGAATTGTAATTATTTGATCTGTAATAGTTTCAAGAATCTTAGATCTTTGTTCAATATCATGTTTTTTTTTTTAATTTCTGTTACAGCTTTGAAAAGATGAGCTTCCAGAAGATTCTCAAATCCTTCAAGAATTTGGTCTGTTTTCACAGTACCTTGTCTTGTGGAGTAAGGATCCTTTACATATGGGCCCCTGTGAGGGAGCAAGGGGTGTTGATTTAGCTTTGAAGTTCTCTGGGAGGTATTTGTTAAATATTAATTTACATTTCTTTTTTTTCCCTTTTTCTTTTTTAAATTTGAAGTGAAATGACTCCCTAGGGTACTATGGAGCACCACTTTTATGAGAGTAAGCTACATTTCATAATAGTTCTAAAAAAGGTGGTTAAATGTCAGTAGGGTAGCTGATGATATTGTTGTTGATCTGGCAGTTGTGGACTACTTTTGTGGTTATGTTCAGTAGTTAACAAGATTATAAAGTACAAAAGGCTCCAACTGTCTTATTATCTTTTGTGTGTTCTAAGTGAAATATCAGTGAACATATACATTTTTTTTCAGTATTGTTATGGTGTTTTTGAAGCAGCTTTATCTTATGCTGCTGAATAACAGATTCCGTATGTATTTATTATTTTTCCTAAATTCCAGTATATAAACTGTTTCTTGTTTTCCAATTAAGTTCTGATAGAATGAATGAATGCTATAATTAATTATTTTGAATTTTATTTGTCAAAATTGACATTTGATCTAAGTTCTATAAAAAAAAATTGAAGATGAAAAATTGAGGCCTGTAGTAGATTACAATGTCCTAGCAACACCAACCGTAATGCTAAGAAATCCTATGCTCTAATGAAAACAGGAGATTAATTCACCATTAATGTCTGTTCCAGTACCTAAAGTCCACCCCACTTGAATGCCTTACCAGAAATATTATCTGCTACTTGTTTCAAGTGGTCTATAATTTCTGTAAGAGACCGATGTAGATGTGGTCCAAACCATGTATTTTCCAGTGCAAGTCCAATTCTTAGTCAAATCAGATCAAAAAGCAATCAAGATGACTTCTTGAGGCATTGATAAACAACAACCATGTCACAGCAGGAAACCTTATAAAATGAAAGCCCAATCGCTAATATAATCACATATATAGTTGTGAGCGTATGGGTCGTTGCTCACGCTTGCGGGCTCACGCAGCGAGCCGTGGCCCTCGCGTAGCGAGGTCACTGGGCAAGGGCCGAAGGCGCTCCATGCCAGCAACTGAGGCCCCTCGCAAAGCGAGGGCCTCAGTTGCTGGCGAGGTCACTGGGCAAGGGCCGAAGGCGCTGGCATGGAGCGCCGAAGGCGCTCCATGCCAGCAACTGAGGCCCCTTGCGAAGCGAGGGCCTCAGTTGCTGGCGAGGTCACTGGGCAAGGGCCTCAAACCCTCGCAAACTTCACGTCGCTACTCAAAAAACACGACACACAAATTACGACACTTGCTAAATTTTACGAGGAACGCAAACAACCTACGAGTCTCAACAAAAACCCATTTACGTTACCACACATTACGACCCCGCAAACATCGGACGCAACACGCCGACATACAAACATTTAAAACACAATACATACACACAGCACATACATAAAAACCTTACCTACACCAAGAGGGAGCACCCAGGACCTCAAAAATGCAACTTAGACCTCGATTTTACTCGAAATAAAAGAGTTTTGAGACTAAAAAAAAAATCTAAGCGACAGAAAAAATGTCCGCCGAACAAAACGAAAACGAGGCTACAGCACTCTAAACTCGCAAAACACCACAAGAAACTCGCAAAACACCACAAGAAACTCGCAAAACGCAACAAACCACCTACGGATATTCATAACACACAGTGCACACGTTCAGCATGCTTACACAGCAGCTCCACACCACTACTGCAGCAACATCAACACAGATTGCCAGCTCTTCATCACAATGCTTCAAAATAGGTACAGTATATTCATTTAGTAATGTATTACATATTTCATTATTATACACCAAACAGCATTAGCTACCTTACAATTTCATTGCCGTCATTTTTTGACGGGCAATTCGCTAGTACAATAATAATAATAAGTGTCTGGGAGCATTACTTACTTTCTTAAATTTGTTCTTAGAGTTAGGGCAAGACTTAAGGTTAAGGATAAGGATAGTGGCAGTTGATAAGCTTCATATAGTAAAATAGTGGTGCGCACAGCTCACCGATATATTTCTATATAAAGCTTATCATCTGCAACTAACCTAACCCTAAGTCTAACCCTAACAAAATAACCAAAGTCTCAGCACACCACTGTTGCGCCACCTAATGACTGCTGCACGTCACTGCCGGAGGGGATTTATTAGGATAGGTCCCAATTTTTAATGCCCTCTAAGATGAAAGCAGTTTGCATTTAAGATCTTCTTTCTTTTGTATTGTTTGGGAAATACGTAAGAAGAAATGCAACGATTCCAGTTTTTTTTTTTAAATCAGTTTTAAGCATTACCAGTATAATTAATTAACTATATTATCATAAAGCTTGGTTAGCATAGTAGCACCAGAATAAGCTCAGTACCTCATTAGGCACCATCACATTTAATGCATAATTTGATTTGTTCTGATGGTGAACATTAACTGATGGGTGGGAAGTGTATGTAGGTTTTAAAACCATTTATAGATTCTCTGTGAGCACTCATTTTGTGAATCTTTTTAACAATGAATACATCTTGAGCCTTTAAAGAAGCATGTCAAGTTTGTCAAGTATGTAACAACAATTAACAGCTGTGTAAGCCATGAGCATTAATTAATTTAGCCGACGGTGTTTGTGTCCTGAGCGCTAGTAACTTTAGACTAATTATGATGTATATCCTACTGAGGTTTGCGCTTCATGAAGTCCTTATATCAGGTGCAGCTTTGTACGGTCAGTCTTTTAACATAAATGAATTATATATAAATATATAATATATATATATACTAACGTATTGCCCGTCAAAAAATGACGGCAATGAGATGTGTATGTTTTAAAAGTTGTTTAGTTATTAATATACATATGGAATCGTAAGGTAGCTAATGTGTATAGAATTCAAATTAATAAATGAATTTACGTATTTTTATGCATTGTGTTGAAGAGCTGGCAATCTGTGTTGATGTTGCATTAGTGATGTGGACGTGCTGTGTAAGCGTGATGAACGTGTGCAGTGTAATAGTGTGCGTGCGCGAGCCGAAACCGTTAACGTAGCTGTGCACTTCCGCATTATCCTAAAATGGCGGATAATGTGTGGTATGCGTCTTAGCGGATTATCGGTTTTCTGTGGTTATAGTGCTGTAGCCTCGTTTTCGTTTTGTTCGTCCGCCATTTTTTCTGCGGCGGTCATTGCCAAAGTACTACGGTTTAACGGCTCGCCTCGCGAGGATCGCCTGCAGCGCTCATCGCTAAGCCCGCTAAAGTACTACAGTTTAACTGTAAATATGGTCAAACAGTCAAATGACGGTCAATAAAAATTAAATGTTGTGAAATTTGTTTGCCACACAACATGACGCTACATTTGTCCCTTTTTTTTTTCTTAAAATAAATACAATTTTTTTTTTTTAACTTTTTATTTTTGTTACTTTCAACCTATATTTCATCAAATGCCTTAGTTTAGGCGGGAAATCCGATGTTGCGCGAGACAAAGGCGTTAAATCTGTGTTAATGCGTAAATCTGTAATTGCGTTTCGTAAAATGTACTCGCTACTGTCTTTTTACTCATTGCGCGGTTAATCCGCATCCTTTATCTCGTTGTTTTTCAAACACATACGTCTGTGGCTGTGTTTTACGCAGTTCGTAGTAGTATAGCCTCGTTTTCATTTTTTTCGGTGGCCATTTTTTTCTCGCTTAGCCGATTTTCGATCTTTGTAACTCGGCTAAATCAATGTAAATTGGAGTTCCAACTCACTTCCAGATGTCCTGCCTGGTTCCCCATGCTGTAAGTGACCTTTATTTTATTTTTTAGTGTGTATTTAGTGTTTTTTCTTATTATGGTTTTGGTTCCGCCGCTTATCTCGTAATTTTTTTCATCTCGTATTTTTTTTTCTACCTGGGGATATAGCTGTGTTCAGAATTAAGCAATCACATTCCAAATTGTGTTAAATATGAGTCAGCATACACCTGCCATCCTTTCAAGTGCCTCTAACTAACCCCAAATAAAGTTCAGCTACTCTAGTTGGTCTTTCCTGAAATTTTCTTAGTCGCATCCCACAGCAAAAGCCATGGTCCAAAGCATCTCTCATTGTTAAAAGATATCAGTCAGGAGAAGGGTACAAAAGAATTTCCAAGGCATTAGATATACCATGGAACACTGTGAAGACGGAGAAAATATGGCACAACAGTGACATTACCAAGAACTGGAGCTCCCTCCAAAATTTATGAAAAGACGTGAAGAAAACTGGTCTGGGAGGCTACCAAGAGGCCTACAGCAACATCAAAGGAGATGCAGGAATATCTGGCAAGTACTGGCTGTGTGGTACATGTGACAACAATCTCCCGTATTCATCACATGTCTGCTCTATGGGGTAGAGTAGCAAGACGAAAGCCTTTTCTTACGAAGAAAAACATCCAAGCCAGGCTACATTTTGCAAAAACACATCTGAAGTCTCCCAAAAGCATGTGGGAAAAGGTGTTATGGTCTGATGAAAGCAAGGGTGAACTTTTTGGCCATAATTCCAAAAGATATGTTTGGCGCAAAAACAACACTGCACATCACTAAAAGAACACCATACCCACAGTGAAGCATGGTGGTGGCAGCATCATGCTTTGGGGCTGTTTTTCTTCAGCTGGAACTGAAGAGTTCTAAATACCAGTCAATATTGGCACAAAACCTTCAGGCTTCTGCTAGAAAGCTGAACATGAAGAGGAACTTCATCTTTCAGCATGACAACGACCCAAAGCATACATCCAAATCAACAAAGGAATGGCTTCACCAGAAGAAGATTAAAGTTTTGGAATGGCCCAGCCTGAGCCCAGACCTGAATCCAATTGAAAATCTGTGGGGTGATCTGAAGAGGGCTGTGCACAGGAGATGTCCTCGCAATCTGACAGATTTGGAGTGTTTTTGCAAAGAAGAGTGGGCAAATCTTGCAAAGTCAAAATGTGCCATGCTGATAGACTCATACCCAAAAAGACTGAGTGCTGTAATAAAATCAAAAGGTGCTTCAACAAAGTATTAGTTTAAGGGTGTGCAGACTTATGCAACCATATTATTTTATTTTTATATTTTTTCTTCCCTCTACCAAAAAGATTTCAGTTTGTTTTTCAATTGAGTTGTACAGTTTATCGGTCACATTAAAGGTGGAAAAAGTTCTGAAATTATTTATCTTGGTCTCATTTTTTTACAGCCAAGAAACCTGCCATTTTAACAGGGGTGTGTAGACTTACTATCCACTATATATATATATATATATATATATATATATATATATATATATATATATATATAGAGAGAGAGAGAGAGAGAGAGAGAGAGAGAGAGAGAGAGAGAGAGAGAGAGAGAGAGAGAGAGAGAGATGTACCAGCATATATGATCATTTCAAAGTGTCTAACCCTTTTAGAAACAAAAGCAAATTGAATATAATAGTTATAAATAAAATAATGTATATTTGAAACTTTTTAAAAACATGTTGGCGACTTTAAATTCAAGTTTTTCATATGAGTATGTTACAGTTGTCACTTCGGTGGTCCTCTAGACAGCCAAGAGGCAGCCTATGCTTGTCTCTAAGATGCACTGAAAAGAAGGGATTTTGCCAAAAATAAACATTACATATATTAACTCTATTATTTCAGTGACATGCAAGCAAAAGAGAAGATATTTACAAAAACATATACTGCCTATTGAGCTATTTAAACTAGGATGGATATGACTTTAGACTACTAATTACAGCCATAAGATCAGTAATTCAAGCCCTAATCATGGATAGCATTGAAAGCATTGCCAAACAAACAAATCTGTCACATTTGTTAGCGATCCACGGAATATTCCCGCCATATTACCTTCACTTTATTACACCATCTGTACAGCATTTAAATGGGTCTGCATTGTCCTGTAGATTTCAAAAATGATGTCCCTTTAAAATAAGTTGTATTAGATATAACAAAAGACATATTAACCCAGTTATATAAAGCTTTGAATTACTACTTTATATTTAATCTTTGCTTTCTTCTCGGGACATGCTATATTAGCCTTTCTTCTCTTATCCTGTTGTTCAAAGGGTATGAGGTGGGCAGACAGTAAGCCGCTCAACTACTTATTGTATATTGTAATGCACATAGCACAGCCAGTGGATTTCAATTGTTCCACCCGATCATGTGGTGCAATCCCAGATATAGCATTACATAGAGTGCCTTGCAAAAGTATTCACCCTCCTTGACTTTTACCTTTTTTGTTACATTACAGCCTTAAGTTCAATGTTTTGTTAATCTGAAGTTTATGTGATGGATCAGAACACAATAGTCTAAGTTGGTGCAGTGAAATGAGAAAAACATAAACATAAAACATTTTTTTAGAAATAGAAAACAGAAAATTGGCATGTGCGTATGTATTCACCCCCTTTGTTATGAAGCCCATAAAAAGCTCTGGTGCAACCAATTACCTTCAGAAGTCACATAATTAGTGAAATGATGTCCACCTGTGTGCAATCTAAGTGTCACATGATCTGTCATTACATATACACACCTTTTTTGAAAGACCCCAGAAACTGCAACACCTAAGCAAGAGGCACCACTACCCAAACACTGCCATGAAGACCAAGGAACTCTCCAAACAAGTAAGGGACAATGTTGTTGAGAAGTACAAGTCAGGGTTAGGTTATAAAAAAAGATCCAAATCTTTGAAGATCCCCTGGAGCACCATCAAATCTATCATAACCAAATGGAAAGAACATGGCACAACAGCAAACCTGCCAAGAGACGGCCGCCCACCAGAGCTCACGGACCAGGCAAGGAGGGCATTAATCAGAGAGGCAGCACAGAGTTCTAAGGTAACCCTGGAGGAGCTGCAGAGTTCCACAGCAGTGACTGGAGTATATGTACATAGGACGACAATAAGCTGTACCCTCCATGGAGTTGGGCTTTATGGCAGAGTTGCCAGAGGAAAGCCATTAGTTTCAGGAAAAAACAAAATGGCACATTTTGAGTTTGCGAAAAAAGGCATGTGGGAGACTCCCAAAATGTATGGAGGAAGGTGCTTTGGTCTGATGAGACTAAAATTGAACTTTTCAGCCATCAAAGAAAACACTATGTCAGGCGCAAACCCAACACATCACATAACCCTAAGAACACCATCCCAACACTGAAACATGGTGGTGGCAGCATCATGCTGTGGGGATGTTTTTCAGCAGCCGGGACTGGGAAACTGGTCAGAGTTGAGGGAAAGATGGATGGTGCTAAAAACAGGGATATTCTTGAGCAAAATCTGTACCACTATGTGCATGATTTGAGGATAGGACGGAGGTTCACCTTCCAGCAGGACATTGACCTCAAACACACTGCTAAAGCAACACTTGAGTGGTTTAAGGGGAAACATGTAACTGTGTTGGAATGGTCTAATCAAAGCCCAGACCTCAATCCAATAGAAAATCTGTGGTCAGACTTAAAGATTGCTGTTCACAACCATCCAACTTGAAGGAGCTGGAGCAGTTTTGCAAGGAGGAATGGGCAAAAATCCCAGTGGTAAGATGTGGCAAGCAAGAATTATCCAAAGCTACTTGGAGCTGTGATTGCCGCAAAAGGTGGCTCTACAAAGTATTGACTTGGGGGGGGGGGGGGGGGGGGGGGGGGGGGACTAGTTATGCACATTGACTTTTTCTGTTATATTGTCCTATTTGTTGTTTGCTTCACAATAAAAAAAAAAACTAAAAAAAAAAAAAACAACATCTTCAAAGTTGTGGGCATGTTCTGTAAATTAAATGATGCAAATCCTCAAACAATCCATGTTAATTCAAAGTTGTGAGGCAACAAAACATGAAAAATGCCAGGGGGGTGAATACTTTTGCAAGGCACTGTATATAGTTGCGGACCAGGAACATTGATCATGTTTGCGGTTTTGTCATGCTTTGCAGCCCTCGCATAGCGAGGCTGCAACTGCAAACCCCGCGAAGCGAGCCGTTACGAGCCACACCCGCGAGGCCCACAAAACTTAGGCTGCAACGACTTTAACGGCCGAACCACAGAACTCTAAACACCTGAAAATAACAACAAATATGTCTCAAATTAAATTACACACAGCACAGTGGGAGAGGAAGGGTGCCTGTGAGTAAGGTTGCAAGTTAATTTGAGCCATTTTGCCATTTTTTCACAATTGAAAATGGCTGCCGAAAAAAAACACAACACAACGGAAACAAGGCTGAAGGACGGAAAACTAGCCAGTAGGAAGTAAAAAATGAGCCCTAAGCAGTAACACTGAACACAAGCCAGTAACACAACCCAAGACAGTAACACTCAAGCGCAACGCCTATAAAGTATACAGGTTGAGAGGCTGGCAATGAGTGTCGAAGGCCTGCAGCGATCATCATGGGGCTCGCAAGGAGCACCAAAGGTGATCAATCAAAAGCAGGAAAGTTGCGACTCGCAATTAGCTCAGTGATGGGCTCGCGATGAGTGCCAAAGGTGCTCAGAGGGCCCATAGCCTCGCATTGTGTGGCAAACAGCATTGCCAGGCTTACAATTTTACTCCCGTCATTTTTGACAGGCAATTTCCTAGTGTTATAAGAACGTCTGTGACCCTTACAGCATTTTAATGTAAAGAAAATGTTTTAGGATGTTTACAATTTGTTCATTTAAATACAAAATAGCAAATTTGTGATCTTTAATGCAGGTTTTTTAGCTTGTCTTAATTTCAGATTCTTTCTAAATTTTGAAAGGTTTAATGAGACTAATAACTGAATATTTTAGCTCAAGGTAGTATTTTTTCTACTTTAAGACAATTTACTTAATCACACAACAGCAGTAGAGGAAGACAGCAACTTTATACTGTGGATAATTCAGATCAGCCTCAGCACAACAGAAGAAGAATCAAAGCTGTACTCAGGATCTGGAACCCTAAGAACATAAATATAAAATAGCAATTTGTAACAAAATGGAATAAAAATATGTGGTGGTCTGTATAAATTAATACATGGCCCCAGGAATCTGCCAATCACATGTGGCTCTTATCTACATCATGATGTAATCATTCACGCTGAATGTGAACATAATGGATGATGCAAGTACAGACAAATTATGTCAGCTTAACCAGTTACATGTGAGCAAATTTTTTATTACAACATCCCATAACCAAAATGCTACTAGTGTACTGTAACAAAACAATGAAAAGGACATGATGCTAAATAATGCAAATTGAGGCAATTTTATGATACAACAGTAATGAGTATGCATTTGTTATAAGTATAAAACTTGCAAACTGTTAATGCAAAACTGTATCTTTATTAAGAAAAAAAAAAGTCAAGAAAATGGTCATGTCAAATATGTTTAATCTGTAAAATAACTGATGGCAAAATAAAATATTTACATCACATACTGTGTAAACACAAAGTCTCTGTACAAAGAAATATACATGCAAAATAAGTAATAAAAAAATCAAAAACTAAAATAAAATGAAAATAAACACAAATGGTAAAAACACAGAAATAATGCAATGAGGTTTGGCATGATTACACATCCAGTTTTGTTTTTAAAATGTTTCTGTACAGCTTTACAAAATTAAAATAATAAATAGTCGAGTAAATATTGGAATATGCAAAGCTAGTCTTAGTCCATGAAGTATAATTTTAATTTAATAATCAGATATTGAATAAGGCTCATGTTACCTATCCCAGCAAAATATTTCATTGTATGAAACAGCACCATAGCCCCACCGCCTTCCTATTGAGGTAAACGATCTATCACCCACCAGAATAATTCTTGCAAAGGTTCATTCACTCTTATACTCCGCTATTATAAAAACATATATTTTGTTCTATATTCTCCTTTTAAATAAGGTGCAGTTTTGCATGCTAATTATTTATATTATATGAGGTCGGAGGTAATCCAAAATATGGTAATTTTTAAGAATAAGTTATGTTTACTGGGCCACATCTACATTTGCTATTTTAAATTATGTTAAGAAAACAAGAAAAGCATTTAAGTGTTATGTGTTAGTCTTTTGTCAGGTTAAAGGGGAAATTGTGTCAGCATGCAAGACTAAGTTAATTGAAGATAAATGACTGCTCCGGTGCAATCATCTATACAATAAACAAAAATAAGTTTAACAGCACGATCCGATTTAGCAATAAAAATACAGGTTAGCCCCTTTGAAATGTCTTCAAAGACTCTTAGAAATATCCAAATCTGGGCCAATTAAATACCCAGGCAGTTAACTGATTCAGTGCCATCCCTGTAAGCCTGTAGACTACACTTGGCCATGCCATTGCACTTCAATATAACAACATAATAGGTTGTACTTATCCTACTATGTCAAGAATGACATTTATAAATAGTTATTAAGAGTGAGTGTACCTTTAAATCCACCATGTAAATAAATCTATGTACTTCAAAATATCTTGGGCTGTGGTAGAAATTGAACAGTGACCTCTATCTAGATTACTCTGAACCTCTATCTAGATTTCCAATATTGTTAAGAATATGGCTCATCTATCCTTCTTGGCTTCAAAAAGAGGGAATCAAGAAATGCTCTCTAACATAGAACTGCCCCTTCTTGATGCACAAATAGGATTTTAATATTAATGTAGGTCTTGCACAGGTAAACATGGCAAGGAAAGCATTTTGGAAAAAAGGAAATAATACTTTGGCATTTCAAATAATAATAATATTATTATTAATATAAAATAATACCTATAACAACATTAATACATGTCAAATAAAAGTGTTTCCCTGTTCCTCATCCAGTTTGTACTTCGGGAAATAATAATGATCACTAGCACAATGAGACAGTCAAGTTAAAATTGTTATGCTCACAAAGCGGAGCACATCCAGTCTGAATTAAATGGTTGTTCTCTGAACTCATACATACAAATGATCGTAAATCTGTGGGCGGCTCCTGAGTTCACCCAAGGAAAACAGAAAGTTATTGCTAATATAAATAGGAATTGACTACCATGCTTTTCAGTTATAAGGACCAGCCATTCACATTACAAAGGTAACGAATAGGTATTTCAGTTATTCTGGATTTGGCTTGGCTCTGGATATTCCCCAACCCTATATAGCATAGTATAAAATAACCCAAAACTTACAGCAAACCGATTTCAATATTCTGCCCCATTGTCCCTTCCCACATATTAACTCCCCCTGATAAAATTATAAAGCTTGCAGTACTAAGAGTGTGCTTTTTCTATATATTTATTACAGTTACAACATAGTTTTTCATAAATAGTTGCATAAAATGTTAAAGCCACAACATTGCACATGATATGAAATAAAAACCTAGAATTCAATGAGTGCATTTACAGTATTTTCATAATCCTCTGGAATTGCTGGACCTCAAATGATGAGGAAAGGGAGGGGTATTACTTATGGAAGTCATAATCTAACTAAAAGAAATGGTTGTCTTTTTTCAGCCATTTCCCCCATTTGTTCCTTCATGTGTGAAAGATAACAAAACAGGTTGATAAAAGGATTATAGAGTGAAGTCAGTTAAATTGTCTATTTACATGTAAGGCTTATATGTTATCAGAGGAAATCCTTCCATTTATTGTATGCAAAAGTTTGAGATTGTATTTACTACAAAGGAGAACCAGTGCAAATCTATGTGAAAAAACACAGGCAAAGCAGCTGAAAAGCATAATGACCAAGTGAAAAAAAACAAAATGTCAAAGAAACATTTCTTTGACCAGAGTTTACAGTCTATGTGACTATTTCTCAGGATGTCCAGCCTTAAAAAAGGTTATGTATAGCTCAACATGACCAACTGTTTGCACATGGACATGAATTCTTTACTTTGTTAAACCTTGAAAAAAACATTTAATATTCAGCTTGCAAAATTCATTTTGTTCAGTTTAAAAAATAGTGTTTTTTTTTGTTCTCTTGCTTTGTTTTAATTTTTTTTGCAGAAACCTGAATAAAATACTGTGTGATACAGCAAAGCTGTCATCTGTCCTTTTTTTAAGCAGAGTACAAAATCTTCTCCACCCCACCCATCCCAACATAGCTGGAATTTCAGAATCCCCAAAATATCTGTGAGTGGATTTTACAATGCAATATCGCACGATGTACATAGCCTGCCAGTTCTTTTTCGTTGAATCATTTTCCAACTTTACAAAAAGAAATTGATTAGCAGGAGAGTTTATCTCCTTAGTAGGCAGGTGAAAGAGAATGAGAGCGAACTCTCCAGCAAGGTTTCAAATTCTTGGCAAAAGCCTGCTTTGTAAGAAGTTTTTAATACTACCAATGGGTCGAACATCATTCTGGTGTTTACGGCGCTCAATGAATGAGGTCAGTCTTGACATATCGAGGGTGCTACCACTCTTGTGGCGGCCTGGCTGCAGCCACTGCTCCTGAAGAGACAAGGTCGCAGAGGGACGTTTTGTCTGGTCACCTTGCAATAAGAAACATACAAACTCTTTGGCCTCCTGGCTGACTCCCTTGAAGTAGTCATCTGGGAAGCTAAAGTCTAAGCGGCAAATGTTCAGGCACGTCTCCTCCACACTTTCGTCCAGGAAAGGAGAGACACCACTGAGAAGGACATATGTGAGAACTCCAACGCTCCATGTATCAGAGGTGAGGGAGACAGGGTTTCCGAGGATGACCTCTGGAGCTGCAAACTCTGCATTGCCCAACAATTGGTGGATATAGTAGGTGGTATTAAGTTGAACAGCATCACCAAAGTCACAAAGTTTTATTGTTGGCTTGGTAAGGCTCTGATCCACAAGAATGTTTTCGGGCTGAAAATCAAAAAAGAAAATAGGTAATTAAGATCTTAACCAACAAAACAATAGTATGTACTATGATGTTAAGTGCTAATCCTACATGGAGCAAATTATTTTGTAAAAGCTATAAGGTAAAAAAAAATCTTTATTATTATATACATTGGACACATATATAAAATTTAAATTGCCTCTAGATGATAAACAATTTAATAAAGACATTTATTTGCAATCTTCCCTTAATATTTGATTAAACAATCTTCAAAATCATAACAAAGTAATTATACAATGTTTTCATATATGTTTGACAGGTGCAGCCAAACACACTAAATGATTAACCTTCTTATTCATCTTCCATTGCAGAAATCATTTACTGCAGTTCATTGTATAAGACATATTGAAATTATGCTGAGAGCTATATTCCAAAGTTTACCACCTAGACTAGACCACATTTGTGATCATTACTCCAATTTATACCACTATGACAATTTATGGATATTTTTTTTTTGTATTCTAATTTTTTATCTACACATAGTAAATTGCATACAAAAAGACATACGGACATATCTCTAACTCATCAAAATCCCTTACTCTATACTAAATCTCTTACAGAGCAAACACAGGGTAAAGGGAATTGTAAAGAATATGGGAGGGGTGGAGGGGATTTGGCATAAAGGCCCATTTTGGCAAAATTAAGGTGAATAAGAGGAAGTTTTTTTAGGACGTGATAGTTATTAGTTAGAGTGGGACTTGCCTTCTACACCCACCCTCCTTCCTATCACTGTTTAAGTGGCATCGGTCTCATTTATTTTTATTAAATGAGTGCCAGGAGGGACTGAGGCCTCCAAAATATATACTAATAAGTAAAAAGAGTGTTCTTGCAAATTAACATACCGTGTCATTAATACCACACCAATTTAAAACTATAAAAATGGAGCAAAAATGGAGCTAGCCTGGACAACACATGACTATTTTTAAATGTATGCACTGCACCAACTATATGCTTCTTTATAATTTAGAGCATTACAGCAATTATTCATGTATCTATATTATTTCAAAACATGCTTATAGTGCAGCAAAATCCTTGACTTGTATCAGCTAAATGTATTTATTTTCTATCTGGCTCTGGCAGAGTACCTGAAAACTTGAACTTTATCTCAGAACAATGTGCCTTTTCTTTCTTACATTTATTTAGCCTGGTGTTTTTTTTTTGTTAATGACAACAAACACGTGGTATTTTGGAAATACCATGCATCCCTAATGCACAGGAAATCAAAACTACCACTACTGATCACAGATGTTAGCCAACATTAGGAAACAATTATATTATCACCAATTTCCATAATGTATTAATGTAGAAATCGGGACTTCAAATTCTACTACCATAAATATAACTTTTGTCCATAAAATTTGTATAAATAACATGAAATAAAAAATAACTATTCTAAACCCTGAAATGCTAACTTGCTCATAAACCAAGACCTTATGCCTCAGTATCTCCTCCTTGTGCACAGTATGATCAATATTAATGTTAAAAGGGTAATTTGGCAACAGAAGCAGACATGAACGCCTACTGACAAATTAATATAAGCCATGTGCAAACTGTTGAACTAAAATAATAAATCGTAACACCTGAAATGAATAGCCATTGACCTATAACTCTGTAGCACATGCATAGCCCAATATGTATTTCATGTATTTCAAGTGTATTGAAAATACTTAAATTACTTGTGATTTTTTTCCCTGGTCCTTTTATATACATTTTTACATTTTCTTCAAATTGAAATTTAAATATTACACAGACCTTTTTTTTATTTATTTTTTAAGATTAATAATCACATTTAAAAAAACAAATATCCATCTGCATTTGTATAGTGCTATTCTAAAGAACTGTATTTTTATATCCGATACAAAAAAATTACTGTGCACATTGGATTTCTTAAGTATACTTTGAATTCACCTTTAGGTCCAAGTGTGCTATTCTACAGTTATGGAGATACTGCAGGGCTTCCAGCACCTCTCTGAGGTATAACGTGATCTTCTCCTCTGTGAGGTTTCCCCAGCGCACCACATAGTCTAATAGACGTCCCTGATCAGCTCTGTTGGGTAGTAAAACAAAGATAATTCAGGATACATACAAGACAAAGTAAAATGCAGAACTATAATTACAATATTGAATGGAAATATTTACTTAATATCACAAATATTCTAACAATACTGAGCGCAATGAGAAAATATGGCTTATAACTTAAATAATTACAGTAAATAATTACAGTGGTAATAATTTGAAAATGTTCTGTTTTTAAGTCCAACACTTAAAATGTGCAACATGAATTGTAGAAGGGAAAAAAATCCACCTCTAATTTATTATCTTTTATAAGCAATTACGCTCCTATGGAATCTATCATCTTGGCTTCAGCAGATCAACTTCCTGAGGTGGAAGTAGACTTTGAATACACAGGAATTGCCTGTTTGCACAATGGGAATGTGTCAGTTACATCTGCCAGTTGTCTTAGCAGAACTAAAATGTTTACAAAGACACACCTACTTGAAAAAAGTAACAGACGGCAGCAGGGAAAAATGTAAAATGGAGCCAAACAGCAAAGAATATTTGTCTACAAAATATAGTTACAAAATATAACAGATCTTTGCTTTCTAAATAAAATTTGCCCGTTACCATGTTTAGTTATTCGAAAAAACAACATAGAAAAATATTGATATCAGTCGGCCTTTAACAATTTACATCAATATCAGAAACGTACATCTCAAGTACGAGGACATAGCTGGTAGGCGTCTCAAACGTATCGAGAAGGCTGATCAGCTGTGGGTGCTGCAGGCTCTGCAGGACTCCGAGTTCATGGGTAACCTGGTCTCGCTTCATCAACTTCTTGTTCACAAACTTAGTGGCTACGGCTCGTCTTGTCACTTTCTGCTCACACTTCTTTACGACAGAAAATCTGCCCCTATTAATGACAATAAATACAAGATCAAGTTTACGAAAGGTTTTACAATTGAACACTTGATTTATGGAGTTTGAAAAACATGTGAAATTTAGGCTACAATAAACTTTAAAGGGATACTGAAAACAATATTTCTTTGTTGCGTCTGAAAGAGGGTATTTAATAATGTACCAAAAATGATTTCAAATATTTATCTGATCTGGAGGCTAGTCCCTGTCAACCAATAAGTAGTAAGATAGAGACATATTTATACCCTGAGCACCTCTTGCTCATTTCAATTACTTTTAAACAGTTTTTGACTCATTTTTTTTCATCTGGACATAGTTTTATTAATGTTTAAAGCATGCTCTTTTAAAAGCATTAAAAAAAAAAAAAGAGTTCTGTGCCTTTTAAGATACCATTATGATCCCACTCACAACTTGGCAATTTCCCAGTTCCATTCACCATCAGATCTGGGCACTCAGTGCTGCAGGGGCTCTGCCAATGTCACTGGGCCTCATACCATCCATCTCATCAGATTCGTTCTCCAGATTATATTTTCCCAGTTCCATTCACCTTGTTTTTTTTAGCCTCTAGACCTAGAGTCTCACAGGCCGCCACTCTTCTGAGTCTGACTTCTAACATGCCCTCCCACCCACGATTTGTGTAAATTTATAGTGTAGATTTAGCACCATCATCTCTATTTATCCCAGCTGATACACCCACAGACCTAATCCACAGTTAACCCTCTAATCTCTGTTCAGTTACTTGCAGAGTCCGCATTCATTCTTTTTAATTACTTCTTTTGTTTCATTAATCCCTTTAGATTGTAAATTTGCAAGTTTTCAATCTTGTAAGGTGCTTTGAAAAACATAACATTTTAAATTCAAAGACAGGGCACTCCACTTTTTGCTGTGCGTTTAATATTGTAATTTTTTTTTTATTTGTACTGAACCCCTGTATAGCACTACGGAATATGTGGATGCATAACAAAACACGGACAATAATAATACCAGTAATTACATATAATCACAGAATTTCTATGTTGATCATGTCTCATTATATATGTGATTAATCCTAAAGTGTTGTATGAAAATGAAGGTCAAAATGTCAGCTAAAGCTTTTCTAATCATTAAAGGGCCATGAAAAATCCATCAATACTGTTCTACATCCTCACAGAGCACTAAAAAACAAGTGAAAACGTTTTTTTGTTTTTTAAAATTGATGCATATTTCACTTTTTTATAAGAGGTTTATATGACCCCAACAGTCTTAGCTAAAGGCTCTATGAAACTCTACCCTTTGAAGTTCGAAAAGGATGAAACATTACAAGCACCTTGCAAATGGCAAAAAAACTCTCTAACAAAAAATATGGAAGCTAATTCTAATCTCAAAATAGAAAAAAGTTGAAATGTATCACTGCAGTGAAGACTACTAGTATAAAAGCATTTAGAGAGAGAGCTTCTAATTTGCAGTCCCTCCTGGGCCTGACAATTTGTTCAAATAAGCTCAATAACTTCTGTGGTGCTGCAGACTCCTGCAGAAGCAAGGCAAATAAACTGTAAAAGCTAATGGATAGCCACAAGTGTCCAGTCCAATCTAGATGAATAATTACAATAGTGCAGTATATAGTGATACCTTTTTTATTGGACTTATTAGCGGAAATAGTAAACACATTTGCAGTATCCTGGTGTATATTAGCTGAAGTCTATGGAATGGTTATTGTCTATTTCTTCAGGACAATAATGGAAAATAATACCTGCCAAGTTCAGCCACTTCGCTGTATGCAACATCAAAGTTGTCTTTCCAGATTACCCTCATCCCGTCACTCCCAGGACCTGAAGAAGTGAAAGATATAATTTAGACATTTGTTCAAAATATTTGTATACATTGCAGATGTCAGCAGGATATTGCTTATTATGTAAAGAATAAAACAAACCTAGAACTCTTAAACTGGAAGATGAGGACAATGAACCCATGTCATTTGTAGCTATGCAGGTGTAGATACCGTCATCCTCTGTGGTCACCCCTACAATTTTTAGTGTTGCTTCACCAAGATCACTGTGAATCAAAAAGAGTAAGTCAGGCAAACTGGAACATCATCTTAAACCTATACTGAAGTTTATCCAAATGCTAGGTGGGGCCAATAATAATCAGCTATAACATTCTGTTACAATTGTAAAATTATCGTGATCATTAGGAATTACTAACTTTGCGACTGATCTAAGTTTATGGGACGGTTGTACAAAATATTAAGTAGGTTGAAATAATCTGAATACTGAAATATTTTAAGAATAAAATTTCAGGTACACTACATGCAACACAATTATAATGTTATTTTAAGTGTTTAAAGACTACATTTGAAAATTATGAAAATAGTTTTAGAATAGAAAATAATATAGTGCCTTTTATATGCCATTTATCTGCTGTGTGATCTGCCATTATGGTTTTTGGTAACCAACTTTCTGAAGTGTGAGGTGACTGCGCATAGGAAGTTCCATGTATACAATGGGGATCTGGTATCAGGAAGTGCCAGCAATAATGGGAACATCATTAGTTCAGCTGACTAAAGAAAATGGATGCCTGCAGTAAATAATAATTCGGTATAAAACATAACAATGCAAATACTGTGTTTATCTTACTTTCTAAAAAACAATTTTGCCCATTACCAAGCTTAGTTATTCAAAATACTAAATAGAAACTGTGTGGTCCGACAGCAGTATTACAGCATTATTCTTTCCGATACTATCTATAACCACCGTTCTTGCTATACCTGTAAGCGATGCTATAGTGTCCGTCATTGCTCAGTGTGTTATGATCTGGGCCCTTCCATGTGATGGATGCCTTAGGACGACCACAGACTTTGCATCGTAGGGTGACGGTCTCTCCTGCCTCGCATGTTACCTCACTAAGTGGTACTAGAAATTCTGGAGGAGCTGAAAAAATTAGAGAAAAAAAATAAAATACAAAGTATACAAAAATAACTTCTGGTAACAATGTGACTTTGCTTATACATTTATTACTTGCAGTAGCACATTAGATTATCTTTGTTAATTGGATCAGTCACTCAGTTATATACAATATATGCCTTAAATGAAAGAAATTAAGTATAAATCCAAATGACAAATTGCAATCTTTGTAGTACATATAGTAAAATGTAATGTATGATTAATTAGTAGCAACTGTTAATACCCACACATGAAATAGAGTTATTTGGCAGTAAGTTTTCAGAATTGCAACTCACCATCATAAATATAGTTTGGATTCAGGAGCTGTTAAAAAAGAAAATGAAATAGTACGTATTACCATCGGCTGTAAACAAACGAATAAAACATTCATTCACAAGAAATACATACACTGAACACTCAAAATATAAGATAGCTATCTATATGAAGTACTACATTTTCAAGACTTCCTGAAGATATTTGCACCAACTGTACCTATGTAATAGATAGGTAAAACAAAGCATACCACAAATATAGTGGATATACCCTTTGCATTAATAATATGATCTGTATATAGTACCAGAAAAATTCAACAATCCCCAAAAAATCTCCATGTACAATCTGCAATATTACAGGTTGAGTTTAAGTTATCAAACTGTTTTTTATCAATGATACAACATAGAAATTTGTTTTAAAGAGTAATTAAAACGGACCACACTTATCCATTGTAAATCATCCCTAAAGTATTAGGAATTTGTTTTGTTGCTTCGGTATCCTAATGTGCAATACAGAGTCCTTGATAACGGTGGGAGAGGGGTCTGACTGCCAAATAAACATTGTAGGTCTTTATAACAACATATAACCATTTTTTTATGCAACTTGATTTTGGGGCGACAGAGTCCCATTAAGTAGTCAAGATTATTATTATTATTATTATTACTTTTATTTGTAACGCGCCAACATATTCCGTAGCGCTATACAGAGGAAATGAACAAGGAAAAATATACATTTTAACAAACTGCAAAAAGTGGAGGGCCCTGTTTTGAGCTTAGAATCTTTGTAGAAAGTGCTTTTTCCCAAAGCACTCTACAAGATTGAAAACTCTCTACTTACAATCTAAAGGGGATGGAAGAGGCAGATAACAAATAGCAAGGGTCAGGAAGAAAGTGAAGTTTCATTAGGTAGGAGGGTATGCAAAGTTAGAAGGAAAAGGAAAGCAACTGAGAAAGTAATTTGGTAAGTGATCCTAGTATGTAATATGTTATCTGCCCCTAGTGGTCAGATAGTATAATCTGCAAGTGGGAGGTGAGGGGCCTGTGTTAGGAGGTATGTCCCAAGAAGCCAGCAGAATAAAGAGAGAGAGGGAGAGGAAGTGGGATTTGGACTTGCAGGAGTGTTTCTGCTTATGAGCTTTAGAAGGGGTAGGAGATGGTGGATGGAGGAATAAGAGTAGCTCATGGGAGCATAAAAGAGGAGAGGAAAGCATGTAAGGTGAGATGGTTACGTTGGAGACATGATGTGGCAAAGTTGAGAAGAGAAGCTTGAGGAAAGAACAGGATGTAATGAGGAAGGAAAGGGCATGAGGAAACATTGTGTAAAAGATTAATTAGGTATAGTTAGCAGATGTTGCTAATTGATCAGCTGTAGGAAATTTGAGTGACTCAATAAATCAAGAGAAACAAGGGCGGGTGAGTGAGGGGCAGGGGGGGAGGGAAGTAGTTCCAGATCCAGAGAGAGTGAGAGAAGAAACTGAGGCCCACAGATAGTGGAGAGACTTTAGCACAGGTTCAGACAGATCAGTATAAACACTTATAGTGAGAGTAGATGATCTTTAGGCTGGATCTTCTCATATTTATTCCAAACTGTGATAATTTGTGGAACATATTTCCATTGTAGCTGCCTTATAGCTAAATACTGCAGTTCGATTAATCTGCCAATCATGAGGCAGCTGCAGGCAAAATGTACTTGCACAGTACCACAATCTGGAAAAGATAGGAGCACCAGCCTTGGGAGATTAGGGGAAGACACAGTGTTTTAAGTTCATGTTTTCTAGAAAAAGGTCAACCTTTTATTAATCATAATATATTGAAATGAACATTATACTGATTATACTTATGCAGGCTGCGGGTATCCTGCAGTGTTTTCTATACTTATGAAGTTATATTTTGTTAATCTCACTTTAACATTAAGGGAAGAAGAAATATAAAAAATGGAGGGAAAGACAGATATGTTGCAGTAAGCTACAACAATAATTGACAGACAATTTCTCTATTAGTAATGCAGGCCTTGGAATGACTGCATGTTGTATTTTGTCAGACACACTGCATAAGGTACTTTGTGACTGACATATTATGTTTACAAACAGCAATAACATCACAGCTCTACATCTTACCTTCTGATACTTGATAGCGGCGCGCGTGATGTCCAAGCCTTCTCTGCCTGCATCAAGCTCCAATACAAACATATAAAGCCACTGAGTACACTTACTTTGTAGTGCAAGGGCACCGCTCTGCCCACATTTCATTGCAGCATAAATGATGACAGCCACATACAACAGCACAACATTTCAGGTGATTAACCCCTTGGCTATATGCACATATAGTCAGTGTGTGCAGTGGATTTCTATGTTTGTATTGGAGCTTGAAAGGTTAGGTTTCTCTTGGGACAAGATATGCTACATAGTGAGGTGTAGAAAAAAAAAACTCATGGACCAATGTAATAATCTCACATGTCCAACAGTTTTTCAAACCCCCATTATTAATATCAACACATACATCTAATGACTTTGGCCCATTCTGATTTACTATATAATGAACACTTAACATGTATACATTTAACTGGTGGTCTCTTGCAATGGGATGTCTGTATCTACAATATTTTTATCAAAATGTTTTATGTTTTTCTATTGTATTCTGACATTTACCTTCACAGATACCTTATTAGTCAGTCCTTCTCTGGATTTGCGATAACCATTTTCTAGCTTGGTCTCTCTTTTACCATCTTTTTCCCTCTTCTCAGATTTCTTCCTTATTCGGAGTGCTGTATGCCAAGATGATGACTTTCTGCTGGGGACAAAAAAAAACACTAAGATTATTCAAAAGGACAAGCTCAAGGTTTCCAAAAAAGCACATTTCTATCTACACTGACTTTTATAATTATACTATACTATTAACAAAATGTGAAAATACTTTCCCACAGGTTATATAAGGAAAACGATTTTTATGGCTCAAATTTAAGAGCTAGGCAAATATATAACTCAGAGACATGCAATCAAAGGAATATGAAGCAAGCCCCAGATCAGTATTCTAACTCCTCCTCTAGTAAACCATTTATTAATCTATTTGTGTTTAGCGGTATTATAAAACACTGTTCCATTAGTTGATAAGTGAAGATTAGAGCTGAGAAACTCAGTCTAGAGTATGTTAATGTAAATGCAGAATCCTTGTATAAAGATATAACCTTTGCAGAACACTGAAATAACACTGTTGGGAGGCTGTGGACTTCATGCATTTTCACTTATTAGATATATTTTTGGTATTAGTATCAAACATTCACTGACCAGGCATTTCATGCTCTAATACTTACTTCAAGGTTCCATCAGGGATGTCATTGATGACTGCACTTGTATGGCCAAGGACATAGCTTGGAATCCAGCCCTCGGCCGCAGGGCACTCATCAGTGGCCGCTCGGAACACCAGAAACATGTTCTGTTGGTTGCTTGCCAAAATTTGTACAACCTCTCCCTGGTAGACATTAATCTCATCCTCCTTCACTGCTGTGTAATCGTGCGTCACCAGCATGGTGGAGATATTGCTACTGCTGCTACTTTCACTCTAAGATTGAGAAAAAAGGTTGGAGAAAAAAGAAAAAAAAAAAACATAATTAAGATCACTTCTTGCAAAGTTAAAACATTGTTCTTGATATATATGAGTTACAGCATCCTTTAACTAATAAACAGAAGAAGGTTAAACAGATTAAGCTTTACCCCCCACCCTTCCGTATTGTGTAGTGACATTCACACTATACACTGTCTGGACAAAATATATACAGCTTTCATTTGTACAATCTCAGACAAAAACAAATGTTGGCACAAGCTAATCTGATGCTGTATGACATATGGCTAAAACTGTTTTTCTAGTATTTAAATGACTGATATTTTGGGGCTGGAGCAATATATGCAAGATATAAGTAAGCTAAAATAAACTGCTATCGGAGGTGGTAATATTCCCATAAATAAGGAAGGGGAAATATCTATTGTGCAATTTCAAATTAGCATTTGTGTTCGATTACTTTGTATTTCAGAGAAACCCCTAAGCCAAATTTGTAGACACCAAGATGTTCAAGGTTTCTATAATATCAGAGCTCTTTGCATCAGTAGATTAAAAAAGACAGTTACTTCAAGAGTTTCTAGAGTATATTTTGAATAAATTCAAATCTTTTTCCATAAATCTGGCCATTAGTCCAGGGAACTCTTAGAAATTGGTGAGGTTGGCTCAATGTTCAGCTGGATGGTTAAAAGAAGTAGTGTGAAAGTCAGTTGAGATCCGCTTTTGGTCTGAATATTTTGGCCAAGCAGCATAAACTTTATATTTTTAAACAATTTGATACTTTCCATACTCTTAATAGGTTCATGGTTGAGTGATTTTAAACAAACAAAAACAACATTTAAGGTCCAAAAACAGACATATATAAATAATATATACATTGACAATATAAGTTGTATGTCTTATTCAATGCCTCACCCAACATCTGTCCAAATTAATAACATAAACCAATCACCCTTATGCTTTGATAGGGAAGTAAACCTTAAACATGCAAAAAGGATGAAGTGGTTAACAGTTCCCTGCCATAAATTGGAATTTAGCATTAGAAAGCTCTGTGGTGTAATTTGGTCCTGAAAGGTCACTTATGAGAGAGAAAAAATGTAGTACAGATTTTGATAGAAGAAAAATTCTATTGTTCAAATAATGTTCATTTAGATGCACGGTAAAATAGTGATACTTGTAGTTCTACATTAATCATACTTTCGTAACATACAGTGTTTGTATTAAAGAAAATCAGTTTACTTGATAGTAACTGGTGTAGAATATTAGTATAGCAGTTCAGTTTTTTTGTGGCTAGGTTGATTATCACACAACAATGAGGATGGGAAAACCCATTGTAACCCCTCTACAGACTGCATTCGCAACAACTATAACTTCCTTCTGACAAACTCTGACTACGATAGGTTAGGATACTGCACCAGCCAAATTATGAGCTCTAAAGAGGGGGTATGCAAACTTGTATTAATAAAGAGATGGTATACATCGCCGTCTGCATGACTGATACAAATATGAAAAAGCACACTGACATAAGTGTAAATTATTATGGTTCTTGTTTAACTTGCCTTTAAATGATCAAAGATGCAAATGAACACCAATTTAAATTAACAGCTAACAATAATCCATCCATGCGGCCACATTTAAGAATAATGGAAGAGCCACAAGTGAATCTGTTTAGACTACCTGGTTACTAAATCATAATAGTCAGCTGGAAATCCCAACATTGCTGCAAATCCAGTAAGTTTTCATCTTTTGCAACATTTTTCTTATGCAGGTATTTAGTAGTGTTTAGAGTGTGTTCCAGACAAATGTAGGAATTCAATGTCCTTTTAAAGTAATCAATAAGTACGCCTGTTCTGCTGTAATGCATACAACTGGGTATATTTTTGCAATATATAAGGAGGTAAAGCTATAGCACTTTAGACCTTGTTCCTTTGAGCAAAGTTTATTAATTTATTTGCTGTGTCACTTATGTTATCAACTAGAATTTAGCCTACACTTTATGAAAAGGAAATACAAAATATTACTTTTGAATTAAATATTAACATAATTTTGTCAGTTTTGTATGTACAGTTGTGAAAGTATTATGGATATAGGATATAACTGGTTAAACATATCTGTAGCTATTTTTTCTCTCTGAATACAATATGAACTGTTTGTATAAAATACAAATGTGGTATAACTCACCCAAAATATAAATGTTACCATTTCTTGCATTATATTAAATGGTGTTCCTCTTATTATTATTTTTTTTTGTGCATAAATTGAACTTGAAACATTATTATTGGCTTCCTTGACCTTTAATAGGTACAATCTTTGTAAGGTCTCAAAACTAGTTTGGGGACCTATTTATGTTAATTTAAGTTACATAGTAATTGAGGTTGAAAAAAAACTTTTAGTCCATCAAGTTCAACCTTTTAAGATCTCCTCTGATCTGCAATATGTGGATTAGTTGTTAATTAATCCAGAGGCAGGCAAATTTAAGAAAAACTAAAAATAACTAATAATAATTGTGTGTTTTTATATTTATTAAATCTTATTGTTGTAAATATCTAAAAGTATGTTGTATAATATAAAAAACCTCCCAGGACAAAAAGCCATTTAATGTATGTGTTTATGATGATAATTAATATTATTAAGTATATTAGTAAAGCAGCTCACAGTTGATGAATGAAAAAAGCCTATTAATAAAAATATAAACCTCACGCCAGTCTTCAATTGTATTAATAAATAAATTGAAGGAGGGAGTGTATTAAAAAATAATATGAAAAAATTTCACGTGCAAATCAAACCAGCTCACTCCTAAAGACAAATAATGTAGGAAAGTTTTGTAGTGGGAAAGACAAGCAGTGTACCAACTAGAGAGTAAACGGAGCAGTAGTTTGTTATTAGACATATACAGTAGATAGAATAAGAAAATAGTAGTAAAGAGTGTTCCATATCGAGAAGGAAGTCTTTGTGGAATCATCCAAGTATCCCATACGTGATTTTGCATACAAAGGTTAGTGTGTTGGAAACCCAGCTTATCTTGAGATGTTGTCTGTGTAGTTAAATCCCACTCTCAATGCTACATGGAAAAGTGCAGATCAACCAAATCTTTGTGCATCCAAACTTCAAAATATGCACAGAAGCTTTTTCAGTTGAATTAAAATTAATCTTCCATCTGGAGGAAAAAAACTTGCATCTGGAAGCTGGTGAATTGATGCTAACAAATATTTTCCAATTGTCAACTTAATATTTTCTCAATAGGGTGGTCTGTGGCAGAGTTAAAACACCTGCAAATCCATCATGATTGAAGCAGGATGAGGATTAAGTTTAACACAACAAAACTTTATAATGCAAGCAGAAAAAGATATAGTGCATTTCTAAACAAAATTATACTATTTTTAAATAACCAAAAATGTTTCATGAAAGCTTGTGTTTGTTAAAAAAAAAAAAACACTATAAACTTAAAAAAAAAAAAAAAAAAAAAAAATAGTCCCACTTTTGAATTAAGTGACAGGGGGAAATTCCTTTTTGTGGTGAAAATGTATGTTTAAGCTTTTTAATCACAAAAATAACTACCCTAAAATTGAAATACAGAACTAGATTATTATTATTATTATGCTCTATAAACTAAATTACAAATGAGCATACTTTTTGTCATTGCATTTAAGAATAAAAAGAGAGAAAAAAAGCAAAGAAAGTTGTTAGTAATCTATGTTGATTTAGCAGATATCAAAGAAGTCAAAATAGGGTTAGGTAGCCTTTCATGTGCTGGCGAACAGATCACAAGCAAGTGCAAATGGTGTACAGAAGAAACCAGGAGAACTGATTATTTCAGAGCAGGTAAGCGCTGAAGAGCCAGAAGTTAGTAACGCAGAGTGATGATAACGAGCAGAAGGGAAGCATGAGAAGTTTTCAGTAGAGCTTGCAGAACGAAGATGGCTCTGTTCTTACCCCATTACTCTGGGTGGAGTGAACTGACTGCTCACTGGTCGAGGAGCATGTACTCATGCGGTCTGTATCCTTGCTGTGAGTGGAGTGGCGGTGAACTTGGCGTTGAAGGGAATCGCTGTCTCCAGGGAATGTGAATGAGCCAGGGCGGCTGACTGGAGATGCTGGGATAGAGCTCCAAAAAGAAGCTTTCTGCTGTGGGCTGCTTGGAGGGTAGGATTCTTTTCCAAAAGACGATGGAATATTAGATGAGACAGGTGAGTTGAGGGGTGAGGCAGCTCCATTCCTTGGCTTCCCTAATGTAAGGGTACCCAAAGTACTTCTATTACGATTGTCCTCTGTGCTACCACGACCCTCTTTCTGTCCTCCATCTACTAAGCATGGGTGACCACTACCAGGTTTCTTGGCGCCATCAAGCATCTTCATCTTTGGCACGGGGTCTAGATCTTTATCCCTGCAGCCTGTCTCTGAAGCAGGAGGAATCCGGTCTGTGTGGCTGGAAGTAATGTCTAAGGAGAGGCTGAGAGGTGCAATAGGGGGATGGCGAACTGACATACCTGACAACTTGTCTGCCTCTGCCTGCGATGAAGCTGCAGAGGAGACCAGGACAGGGGAGTGGTGTCTGACAGGCTGGGGGATCCGGGAGGGCCTGCTTCGACTGGAGCCACTCATCCCACTACAGTTGCTGGGACCGCTGGTGGGAGCAACGCTGCTGCCACTACTTCCACCAGTGTGGTTCCTGTGGTATTCAATTGGTGATGTCAAGGCTAAAATTTAAAGAGAAAAATATTTATTGGTGAATGAGATGTTTCCCTGATTTACTCTAAATGTATTTTGCATACTGTTACTTAATAAAACACATTGCCTTAGTTAAAGATATTTTGATATGATTCCAGAAGGTAGGAGTGTTATTAGAGCGTGAGATGTTCTTTATTCAATCAATGGGTCTAGCGATGCTTTAATATGATAGTACATAGCAGCATAGCAATTAAAGTTCAAAAAGAGACTTCACCCAATCTAATTTGGTCCAGATGTTTTTAGGAGTTGTATATTGATTCAAAGAAAAACCTAACTCCATTGAAACACTTCCTGATTTTACTGGGTTTCAATGGAGTTGGGTTTTTCTAATTTCTAATAGTTTTTTCTAATTACTCCATGTACCAAACTAGTGCAATCATTCCTGTAATAATCAAAGTACCGATTAGTAACCTTGCATTGTTTCTTAGTGGTCAAAGTAAAAGTCATAAATAAAAATAAGAAATACAAATATATAGTCACCATTTAAGAAGTTGCGCTGGTTTTCCAAAATTTGGTTGATTTCATGAATCCATAACTGTCTTACTCCCGGGGACGAAGAATGCAAAATGTACATCTCGGTGGAGTCAACAGACCTTGATAACAGTGCAAACTTGCATGGATCACTATCAACACATTCTTCTAAACTAAGGCAACTAACCTGTTAAAACAAAAAAAAAAAAAAAAAATGTAGATCAGTACATGAGTGCATGCCATTAAAATGTATCACTGGTGTCCAGCAGACTTCTTCTATTTCTACTGTTAGTTATGTTTCTATTTATCTATACATGCAAAACTTTCTAAGAAAATAATTTCCTCTAGATAGATCATTTCAGTAAATGTAGTCATTCCCTACTGTTGCATCATCTAAATCCAGAGTTCCACATCAATGATGTCATACTTGGAATGTCACCTGTTCTATATTATTAGAAGTTCACAAATTTATATTTATTTATTTTACGTTAAATGTTTTTAAAAAAGTAAACTGTAAATACAACTGACAATTTATAAACTGTTCAATGCAATCATTTTTCCCTAAAGGCAGCCAAAGCCTTGACTGAGCTACTTGCTTGAGCTGCTTTTCAATAGGGAGGAGTTGCATTTTTCAGTAGTCCTATTGAAAGAACTGCAATAGAAACTGAAACATTTCAATTGCATCTGTAAAATTAAAAATGTTCTTCAATCTGCAGAAGCATATCATCAGAAACAAATGCAGGATCCCACTGCAGTATAAATGTATTTAAATAGTTAATAAATTAAACATATTTTAAAAACATCTATACAAGCTGTCTTGGGGTTTTCACAAATTTCAAAATGAAAACTAGGCCAGTAGTAAAAATAGGACGAGTTACAAACAAAATGGAAAAATAAAAACTTTATTAAACTTTTATATAGAATTATAATATGATTTGCATATATTTGCAAATAGAATCTGTAAAATGTAATAGTATCATTAAAAATAAAGGTTTTCAGCCAAATGTCAATGTAGATTACCCTCATTACTTTTCAAGCACTCCTCTTACTACTATACACATTGAAGAATTGCTTGAGCTTAATGAAATGTCTGTGGCATTCTGTGACCCTTTTTCACCTTTTGGAGACTTACCTTGACACTATTTTTAAATAAAAACCCTGGCATAGAGTATCCTTTCTTTTTATCCAAGGGCTCACTAAATATAACGATTTGCTCAAAAAGGAAGACCCGCCTTTCTTTGCAGCGTGGCAAAAGCCCAGTGTCTTGATCAGTGACCAGGAATGTGTCTTGCAATAAGAGCTTCCCTTGGGCTACAATTTTGCCCTGTTAAATATAAAGAGAAAATGTACTTAGAACTTGATTTACTGCAATAACATTTAATTATAACAATGGAAATGAGTTCATACATTAATCAAAAAAGAAACAGTAATATGGAAAACGGTTATGTAGATTCAAACCTCAGCACAAGAGTTATTAATGATATGGATATTTTTTTAATTAATAGGTCCAAATATTTGTAGCAGATGAGTTTATAATATGATTTTTTGCATGTATATGTAAACATAAGAATAATTAAAAACTACTTTAAATTAAGACAGATACATAAATGAGCCAGTTTTAAATATTGCAAATATATTTGTTATGAAAAATTGAAGTTGTAAAATGAATTTTTTTCCAAAATTCACAAAAAGATAAAATTCTAAAAACCTTAATCTACTACCAGTAACCAGCATATGAGAGAGTTGAACTTTTGAACTTATCCCAAATAAGAACACATTTAAACAAAGAAAAATAAAAAGTGCCCTATATCCAAATTTTCTCAAAATATATTTGAGTACTTTTTAATATGTAAGAAATTGATTCTGAATAATAGATGCAACAAACCGCATGGTACTCAAAAATAATAACTACATAAAGAAATAGTCATACTTCTCATTAGCTTCATATGATCCTTAAGTAACTGTTAAAATATATTACCCTGGAAAAGACATTCCTTTGCATGCTTGAAACCAGTATTATATCATAATTAACACATTAAACTCTAAACATTCCTAATTCATTCTGCATCACTAAATATATATACATATGTACAAAATACAATCTCAATCAGCATTACATCAAATCCTTGCAGGCGTCCAACGTTCATCATGTCATTACAGCGTTTCGGTACAATACACATGACGTCCACCGCTCTCTGTTGACAGAAGATGACAAGAGAAGCCACTTATAAAAAGGCAAGACTATTGAAAATTAACAAGATCATTAGATACATGTGAACCTATACTATAATGTACATTGAATGTAAAAAGGACAGAAGACACAAATATGTGTTTGCAGGGAAGCACTTTAAATAACATGTATCTAAAAAAACAAAATGTACATATTTGTTGTGCAGTAAAGTGTGTGAATACCTCCAGTTCTGCAATATCCACACATGCCTTCTTGGAGTATTTAAGAAAATCCTGGGGATGAAAAAATAAATACATGTTTACCAATAGATGTCTTAAACAATTGCTAATGTGCATGTTAATATATATAACAACTAATTAATGAATAACTAATCTGCATATTGCAGATCAGAGGAGATCTTAAAAGGTTGAACTTGATGGACTGAAAGTATTTTTTCAACCTTAATTACTATGGCCCTCATTCAATTGAGATTTGGCCAATTGAATAGGGCTCTAAATAAGCACATAGCATATTTTTTTAAAGAAGTTTTTAGTTAGTGAAAACCTTGCTTTTGGATAGATGCTTACTAACTAAAAACTTATTTAAAAAATATATGTTATGTGCTTATTTAGAGCCCTATTCAATTGGCCAAATTGCAATTGAATGAGGGCCTATGTAACTATGCATCAATTGCATCAAGTTTGGTAGTTGAAGGAGTGCACAAAACTTGTGCCAACGCTAGGACATTTGCAACCAAATTAAAAAATAAACTAGAAGTTAATACAAACAAACCATAAAAATGCTACAACATCTCTCAAACTATTTAACATTTTTCATTAGACGATTAATATCCATCTGCTTCCTTAGGATTGCAATAAAATACAAAACATTGGACTTACTCAATTTTTTTTTTCTTCAATTGAATGACATGTAAGAAACATACCTTTAAAAGTAGCTGATATTTCATAATTCTTTGCACTGGTTTGATTAGCAAATCTGTGAGCTGTAACCTATGGCCAAGACGTTGCTTCATGTCCTAGAAAGTAGTAAATTAATTATCAGTATTTTTTTTTTCTTAAAAAAAATTCTAATGTACTCTCTTTTCTACTGTAGATTTACACCTATCTCCATGATGATAGAAAATTGAACTACTACTACCATGTTTCCATTCTGGCTGTTGTATTGCACACATTTACTAGGTCAGTAAAGACAGGATGTGCAACAGATGGACAGGTATGGAAATCAGGATATGAAGAAGGTACACATTGAATGTGTGAAAATCTAAAACAGTGACAAGTTCATGTAAAAAATGTTTTAATAAAGACTTCCTTGAACTTGCAATGCACAACAAAAAAATGTACAAAAATAGATACCAGGTCACAGAGGAGTTTCACTCATATTACCTCAACAATATCTAACCTGCTATAAAAATCATATAAATAGAGTCATAGTTCAAGCTCCTATAACCTGATTTAATAACTCAAGTTGCCTTTTAAGAATACAAAAAAGTAATGCTAATGGTTGTAGTCCAAAGACCATTTATACATGAGTGGATTCATTCTAATTATGTCATGTCTTGCGAGGATGTGGAGTCTTAAGCCACATCTTGAATATCATGCATATACACTCTAAAGTTCACACTGAACATGTACCTTTGCTAAGAAAGTAATATACCTTAAGCAAATTAAATTTAAAGGCAAACAATTAATACAATCTATCCCTACTCTAGGACCATCTAAGGCACAAGTCTCTACTCTTGTATGCCACTTTTCTGTAGCGGAGATGGCCCTGGCTGAGGTTTCCATTTTACTATATTGAAAATGCTTGCATTAATGCAAAGCAAAGTTACATCTGGAATCTTATCTACATCTAAAGGTCCTGTCCACATTGACAAACACAGTTCAAATGCAGTGATTGCTACTCACCTCAAAATAGGTATCAATGTATTCTGAAACAATGTGTTCAGACTTTGGTTTATTTTGGCAGTAAACTATGTACATGTGCAACCTCCGCTCCTGTTAAATAAACAGAAAAGATTACAGCAATGTTATGACAATGTACATTAATATTGTTCCTCAATTACGTTTTATTCCAGCAAGAAGAGCAGATAATAATTAAAGTGACACTGAAGTGGTAAAATAAGTCAAAATTAAAAATGAATAAAGAAAAGTGGAGGGAATTGAAGATTTCATGGTAGTGAGAAGGTGGGACATTGAGAAAGAAAATACTGTTGGGGTAAGTTTAGGAAAATGGAAAATAAGTATTGTGGATACTGAATATCAAGCAATAGGATTTCATTTGTTTAATTAGTAACAGATATGCAATGAGATCACTATTTGAAGAAAATAAATCCAATGAGGCTTTTAGAACTTGCATATGAACTTTAGTATTCAGGAAATAGAGTTCTCCCCAGTGTGTCCAGCGTAGAAGCCCTGCCCAAAAGGCAGCCATATTAGTTTTCTGACTCATCTGCCCATGATGCTGGTTGTCTTGATAGAAGTCTATCTGCAGGAGCAGATACACACCTGCCATCTGGGGTTTTACAGTAGCACATCTGCTTAAGTCTTAAACTTATAATATAAGTTTCCTGGATTTAAAATGTTTGGTAAGAAACAGGCAGGCATTATCAGAAAAATATGTGTTATATGGAGAGTAAATACCAGCTTTGCATACCCAGAGGAAACTGACATTACCAAGTATGCAGAGCAAATGCATCTAGGTATGCAGTTTGATCTTTTAAAGTAAGTATTTTGAGCTGGATTTCATCACATGGTTGGGTGTTATCAGAGTTTACAATTTAATCAGATTGTCAGGATATATAGAGAAAGAGACTATATATTCCAGGCTTCTTTGCAGCACAGCAATGCCAGAGTATGATACAAATGTACCTGCTTTCTCCTAATTGGCCAAAACAAATTATGCTAATCTTAGCAGGGATTTTCAGGGGAGTCAACTGACAAAAACATCAGCTTGCAAACTGAAAAAATGTAGCAAACATCAGGGTGAGTTTGTCAATGTTTGCATACACTACGGATTCTCCTCTATCCGATGCATTCATAATACAGGAAACTTAAATATGCCTTTAAACACTAAGGCCCTCATTCAATTATCGGCCGTAAATCGGCCGCAAAGCTGCGATTCCTTGCAGGGCTCCCGTTACCTTGCATTTCAAACAGACGGCGCCGCAAGGATATCCCCTTACGGCCGGCCGCATATCTTGCAACCGGCCGTAAGCTCAGAAAACTTTAAAAGCAAAAATAAATTCAAGACGGCACTGTAAAGCTCTGTAAATGCTAGGGATCATAATGGGGGACATGAGGATTAATAGCAACCCCCTCTCAAGCTTGCACATCAGCCCAAATCCGAGATTTAATAAACTGTTTATTTTCCGGCCGCAGCGTGGGCGGGTCTGAGGTGCTCCAAGCCCTCTGGACTTTTTACATGGATATGTGACAAATTAAAAAAAATTATTTACGGATTTGCGTGTAGGGGAATGTTGTGCTATGAATGCTAACACCTACAATCTTTTTATAGTCTCCTCAGAGTGCAGGATGGCTTTATTATGTGCTTATTTGTGTGCCTGCGGGACCTTTTTGCTGCAAGTAAGCTGCGGCTCGGTTTTAGCCTTGCAGAGAGGGTTCCCGGAGCAATTTATTAGCAACCGGGATTTTCTTGCGGACAAAACTCTTGCGGCCGTTTTAGATCAAAGGTTTTCCTCCGGCGCGTGTGGCCTCAAGGGATAACAAGGCGCCGGCCTCAAGCCTGCCGGAATCTCCGGCCGGAAGGGAATAGAATAGCAGAAAAGCTTGCGGCCGGTCCTTGCGGCCCCGCATCTCCTACAGCCGATAATAGAATGAGGGCCAAAGGCTCCAAAGTTGAAAAACCTATATTGAATGTTTGTTCTTCAAATACTGATTTTATTGCTAATCAGTTAATAAATAAACAAATGAAATATGGACATTATAGTGTCACTTTAAGGACTTAACACTGTATTGATATGCCCAAAATAGACCTAAAAATTCACCCTTTTAAAGAATGCTTAAATATAATCACATCTATTATTTGATACTAAATTAAAAGGTATCTACTTTGTTGTTGCTACTTGGAGTTAATTTAGAGTTTATAAAAAAATGTACAGCATTAGGCAGATGATCCCACACATTTTATTAAATAATCTACCTGTTGACAAACAACATTTATAATACACACATGTTTGTATTGCATTTACATGTGTCTGGCAAATGCATTGCAACATAATTATTTCATATATAATTATACACATCCTTTTCTTAATACATGGGTGTTTGTGTTACATTTGCATGTAGGTGGGTCGGGTATATTGTGTTTTTATCATACCACAACAACCAGTTTGGCTTCAATGCAAAGCATTATAGGGTCATAGTAAATAAATGGCTAACTAGTACTTCCAAATCTGAGTTACTTACATGTTTCACAAATAGGGATGCCAGTCTTTCTGGCTCATCCAGGCACTTCTCCAGTTCTCCCAAAAAGAAGCTGAAATAAAAAAAAAATGTGTTACTCAGCAGTGCTACACATCCTGTAGGTCATATTGTGAGAGACTATCATTGTTTTGGGTTCAATAAGCTCTAAATAGAATAATAATATATTAAGCTTTTGCTAACAATGTTCACATAATAAAAAAATCATAAAACACGATTACAGAACTGGAGCAATTTCCTCTATTGTGTGCAAATACAAAAAGGATATGGAAATGCTCTGAAATGAATTTAAACAAGTTTCACAGAATAAATTATTCATGTAAAATATGACACTTATTTCTCTCAATTTGACAACAGTGTTTTATACTGTAGCGCCAATCAAAACAAGGAGATAGGTTTGCAGTGCATTACTGGCTATGGAAATGAAAAGGAATACCCTCTTCTGTACAGAATGTGACACTGGACAGAAATGGAACAATGTTTGTTTAAACAATGTACATAAATAAAAAAATTCTAGAAAAAATAAGATTACTAAACTTCTTATGTTCTTCATTTTCAAAAATGCTATGTTACCCCAAATCATTGTCTTGATTATGAGATCTTAAATGCCAAGATGGTAATTGCTGAATAATGTAAGGTGGAGTAATCAATCACTTTATAATAACTTATTTAATATTTTAAATAATTATTTTTTTTACTTTGTTAAAAACAGAGGTTTACGTACTTTCTAGGCCAATATGAAACATATTATTATTATTGTTGTTATTATTATTATTATTTATTTGTAATGCACCAACATATTTTGTAGCTCTATACAGAGTAAATAAAAGTCAAAAACAATCTTAAGAAATTACAAAAGAATGGTGGGCCCTGTTATTGACCATACAAAGTACTTTCCACAAAACATCAAACATGAATTAAAACTCGCAGACATACAGTCTAGAGGGTATGAGAGAGGTGTAGAAGGGTGAGGTACAATGTTTCTCTAGTTTGGTGCCTGCATTGTGTATTGTAAAGGCAGGCAGAGAATATATTAATTCTGCAGTTATATGATGTTTCAGGTGTGAAATAACCAAAACTTAATTCCATAATTTCTCTCTCTTAGTTACAATAAGTGATTATAAGAACTACTCTTAAGAAATGAACCCTTTTAAAAGTAAGATGAAGCAATGGAATACAGAATAAAAGCTACTGTAAATATTTAATACCAATGGAAGTCTATACATACTCTCTGTGCCAGTCATAAATCTGATGGATGTTGCCAAAAACTATTTTATCTTTCCCCTTCATATCATCAGGAACTCCATCCTCCTTCATGAGAGCCATATATCCCTGTAAAAGAATGCAAAATATTTCTTGATTATGTTTATACATGTAAACCGATGAATATGCAAACACATCACAGGCGGATTGATAGAGCTTACAAAACTCCAAATCTAGTGCTTAACAATAATAGGCAAAGTAAGTGGGTGAGTAACACCATGCCATTAGATAGGCATTCTAAAATCACAGATAAAAATTTACAGATAAAACAAACATACCTCAACCACATAACCCAAGTCTCGAACATAATCTCGCTCAGTTTCGACTAATTCTTGTAACACATAGCTGTAAAAAGAAAACATAATTATTAAAAGAAGGCTTAGCTTTACATGTGCAGGTCCATCACATTCTTTTTGTACCTGAAATTAATCAGTAAACTGTTTGCAAAAACGGTCACACAATCTATATGTCCTGTAGTTTATGATAATGGTCAACAAAGTACATTCATTTATGAGCAGTAATACTGATGACTTAGGCTCAAGCTATTAATTTGGTATCTGATATAGAAGACTCATGCAAATTTAACAGAGTGAAAGAAATTTCGCAGAACAATAAAAAGAGAAAATGATAAAATAGGAATTGCTTAATCACAACCAACGTTATATTTAAAGGAATAAAAACTAGGATATACCTTGGCAAGCTGAACGCTTATTTTTCTAAGCCATAATGGAACCAAGACTTGCTTCAAGAAGAAGGATATTACAGTGTACCCAAGCTTTAAACAAGTATTGGTTATCAAAGTACGTAACACTTAGCACAACAGTATAGTGACTCTTACTGTCGTCGCTTCAAAGAGCTGGACTTCTTTTCTTCCATCTCGTCAATGGGAGAGGAGGAGGAGAGCAGAGACGTGTCTGAAGGATTGAAGGATGGGCTGCTACTGTCACCTTGATCAACTTGGAGTGAACTTGGACGGTCTTCAAGTGCCTGCAAATATGAATTAAATGACAATACTGAATATTTTAGGCCACATTTTAACACAGGCAAAATGTTAACTGTGTCTCACCCATGACAACTGGGCATTTTTACAAGGAGAAAATAAAACTATTGTGGTAGAGCGCAATTTATTTTATTTTGCCTCAACTTAATAAAATATTGAAGGGGAAAACAAGTTATTTTTGATGCAGATTTTCTAACAATAAATTGAAAAATTGCTTATACTGATCTTGTAACTTATGAAATCTGGACCATTTAGTAGTTCCTTCATTTCTTTCTGCAGTGTATTTAAGTAATTCTACACTATGATATTATAAATCACTTCCACAAAAATCCACAATAGTAATGTTTATAATTTTGTACATTCATTTTAAATAACTGGCCTGCCATCTTCATCGGGATAAACTGTAGACTGGCAACAGTGATCCTCATGATTTACAGAGTGTATCAATTAGCCCAATTTACTACAGTAGAATGTTTTTTGATTTGCAGCCTTCAACTATGCATTATGTATGAACAATATCCCAATACATTTAAGACATATATGACACTTGTCAGTATGGCACCTGTATGATGATCCTGGAGATAATTAAAGGCTTATACATGTATTTGTGAACCACTAAAAATGTAAATAATTGTAAAATTATAAAATGGAAAAAAACCTTTGTTTCTAAAATTTAGACTTACAGCATAACTAGGCAGAGAAAATATATTAAGCCTAGTTTAAACAATACAGAAGTAAAATTTTGCCTGAAAATTTAAATCTGTAATTGTTAAACTTATTCTTAAAACTCTGAAAATACAACTGTATTACAAAGTCCCATTTGCACTTGCACATACCATTTTACTCTTTACAAGTTCTTCAATTGCGCTAACAAGTTCTGCTGCGCTTGGTGTCTCCGAGCTGGTTGGACGTACCAGTAATCGAGATGACGTCTGTGAAAAGAATAATGTATTTGTTTACTAACTGGAAGGGACAGACATTAGATTGTATAAAAAACAAGTTCTATAATAGGGCTTTCCTGCATATATTATGGCATTAGTAACACAAAATCGGGTTACTTTTTCATTGATGACGTTTTATCAATATCAAGTGGTCTATAAATTGTGGACAGATACCACTAAACCAAATGAGGAAAAAAACACGGTGTTAAAATTCTGCCTGAAATAATATCCTTGCATTGTTGGTTTATCAGGCATAACCTAGCCTAGGTCAAAACAATATAATTAAAGTTATATAGTGATTGCACACATAAGACAACAAATTAATTAGAGAAGCAGGAAACATCTAGCCTGTGAACCACTGCTAATTAGAGTTTAAAAAAATATTTGTGCTCTGGGACCTTAATTCTATAACTGTTTAAAGCATATAATTAAACTTTGTTCTGTGAAATTGCTATTAAAGGGCTACTGTAGTGGTCAAACAATTAGGTCTTTATTTAGTAACTCATTAACAATAAAGTAATTATTTGAAATAAAGAATTGCAATACAGCTTTAAAACCTACATTTGAATTTAGCACTGTAACTTCCAGCAGATGGGCAGATCCTCCCCCAACCCCACGACATTTGATAGGGTGGTGAGAAGAATATCTGCTTAAGTCTAATACAATAAACATCTAATTAAAAAAAATGATTACATTGATCTTTTTTCCTACAAACATGGATTGTATTGCTAACAAGTTATTAAATATACAAATGAAACCCTATTGTATGAGCACTACAGAGGTAATTTATAGGATATCAATAGTTCCTTTACGGCATACTGTGTGATTGCAGCCCATATTGAATGCATGCTTAGAATTAATATCTCTTGAAGGATTATGTGGGAAGTAGCTCACCATGTGTTATTCCATCCATTTTGCCCACAGGTATATGCAGAGTACAGAAGGTTTCTTGCCTCATACTCTATAAAATGCCAAATCTTGGCTAGAAATGGGGGATTGTGGAAGTTGACAAGTAGAGGATGCAGGGTTAAGGGGCATTCATTTCAAGTTACAGTCATTAGCAAACATGTGGTTTATGTATCACATGTCATTAAGTAACTGGAAACTAGAACAAGGTACAATACGGGTTGTATTTCATGGGAACTAAGTCACACACATATGTACTTCATGCAACACGGACCAGCCCCATCACTAGATGCTGTGTGAATATGTGACTAATGCACAGAAAATAACAAATCAGTCAATGACAGACCTTGGCAAGACGTGTTCCCCTTTTGTTTAGCACAATTTCCCCATTTTAAAAGTATGTTTAAAATATATTAGGATTGATGGTAATTATTCTATACATCAAGAGGAAGGGACTAGGGTAAGGAGATGCAACTGATTTTATATGGAAAGGTATGGGAACTGAGCCAAAACAGCCACAGAACACAAGTCGACATAATGCTTTTAAAATTACACAAAAACACGAGGAAAAAAACACATTCACACAAAAAGAAAAGAAAAGAAAAAAAGGAAATTAGTTGTACAAGAAAAAGCGAAGTAGCGAAGTGCACAAAAATTATACTGGGTTGTACATTTAAAATAAATGCAAAGCAAAAACAAAGCAACAGTGCTCTGTGTTAAAGAAGTATATTCAGTGCAGATACAGCTAACCAATCATGCAAAAATCAGACAATACTTCCTCAGATAACATAAATCAATTTGGAATAGTGGATTATGTTAGCTACCTCTTTGCTCGAGACATAGGCAAAAAACATATATTTTTAAGAGGAATTCTATTATTACAGTTTAATTTTCATTTCTGCTAGGGGGAATTTTGAAAAATAAATTCTGTAAAGGAGAAAACATTTTTTTCATAAGCGTTTTTCATAAAAGATTTCAAAGCAAAAGGCCCTATTTATTTGTCAACAACCACCCACAGGATAAGCATGAATGTTTTTTATCCTGCTGCCAGTGAGATCTAATTTCTGTAGTGATTTGAACTACGCTTTACTAATGTAAGTGATATGCAAAGCAGATTTTCTGAATTGTACTATGAACAAATGTAGTTTTAAAGGCATATAGACATGATTTTATTCTTGGATGGTTTGTCCCTAAATTGTCACAATGCCAGATTCCCCCATCAGCTGTTCACTCCAGAAACGCAGACTAGGGCAACATTGTATGTTGTCTTAAAAATAGATTGGCGAGTGTCCCCTAAGTGGTGAGATCCATTCTCCTAAGCTTCAAGTAAATGTATTGCAAAGGATTATGGATCATCATATAAAGTAAACACTAGAGGTCAGCAGTGAGTCAATTTTCAAGAAGACAAAAACAAAATTAGAGGCGCTCAATCTGAGAAAGAATAATACCTGAAGTAGGTTTGTCCTATAGGCCTGGTTACCTACTCAGACAGCAACCTCTTTTAGCTCACTTCCCAGTGAGAAATATCCTGTCGTATATCAGTCTGGTCCCACTCAAAAGAGTAAACCAGCCCTGAAATACCAGGCAATTCTACCCTGAACAGTGAGCTTTTAGCTCACTTCCCAGGGAGAAATATCCTGTCGTATATCAGTCTGGTCCCACTCAAAAGAGTAAATCAGCCCTGAAATACCAGGCAATTCTACCCTGAACAGTGAGCTAAAAGAGGTTGGTCTCTGAGCAGGTAACCAGACCTACAGGACAACCCTACTTCAGGTATTGTACATTCTCAGATTGAGCGCCTCTAATTTGGTTGTTATGTATGCAAATGACCCTTAGGGGTTTTTCTCACCCTAACTGTGATAGGGGGAAACCAGACATGGACTCCTTGCTCACTGTGCATTAGGGATTTCAGCTACACCTCACTGACATGGCGTTTGCGGTTTCTCCTGTTCAGGGTAGAATTGCCTGGTATTTCGGGGCTGGGTCGCTCTAGTGAGTGGGACCAGACTGATATACTACAGGATAGTTCTACCTGTGAAGGGCACAAGTGAGCTAAAAGAGGTTGCTCACTGAGTAGGTAACCAGACCTACAGGACAAACCTACTTCAGGTATTGTCCGTTCTCAGATTGAGCACCTCTAATTTTGTTGTTGAATTTTCAAGAAGAAAAGTAAATGTCTTGGCCATACCTGCTTGCTTCATGTTTTGGCTACACAGGGTATTCCATGAATGGATTACCGTAAGTTAATATGCTTTTAAAATTGCTTAAAATAAGACCCTGTTCTTTGCCCACAGCACACATCTAAACCCCCCTTGACAACACACCTCTCACAAAACACCTCTTTTATCCAGAACGTCGATATAAATCCAAGGACACAATAATTATTATTTATTTGTGTGCAGGTTTGTTTGACCTAGAGCTGGAAGTACTCCAGTAGGGAAATTACCTTGTCGTCCTGAGAGTCAGGCTGCAGGAGGCTGTGCTGTTGTATAGCCATGGGAGGTGGTAATGGGACTGCATCAGGCCCTTCCTCACCCTCTTCCTCTCCGCAACTCTGCATGCCGGATGATGAGGATTTAGAAAGTGTGCCACTGCTGAGCCCTTCATTACGCACTCGCTGCAAGAAAGAGAGCGAGTTGACTTAGTGGTTAAGTTTAATACAACACACATTAAATGATATGATCCAACCGACTTATTGCAGACTTCATTGTAGTGAAATACTAAATCTGATTAAACTGCTAATATTATATTACCATTGACTGCTCAATTTTGTCAACATACAGAACTGCTGCTTTTACTATATCAAATAAGGGACACACTAAACTACTATTTTGCATCTTTTTAAATGGAACATTTTTCTTGTGCAAAACAATGATCCCTTGTGATTGCCGTTCATTAAAGGGATACAGAAGAATAACAGAGGTAAAAGTTACAAAGTTCGATGATATTTTTGAAAATAAATGCAACTGATAAAGTACTTATTAAGTACAGCTTTAAGATATATATAAATATAACTATTTTAACAGTTGAATTGCTAACCTCCTCGATAGTTTCATCTTGAGGTGTGGCAGCACTGTCATCCGAGTCCTTTTGAGAACCAGCATCTGTATTCTTGCGCACCTCCCTCTTCTTGTGCTTATGAGCCAGTTTCTTCACATGCCCATCTGCCTTCCCGCTGCTTAGTCTCCTTACAGGGCTGGTGAGCCATTTTCTTAGTGTATTACCAGGTCGCTTAGGCCCAGGAGAGCTTTGTGCACCAATCATGTGGGGTTGAAGAGAGGTCACAGAAGCAGGAGGACTGGCATCATTACTGGAGACTGAGAGGGAGTCTGTGGGAAACAACACAATTATATTTTAACTAGTTTTCAAGAAAAGAGGCTCAGCATCTAGAATAGAACAATTTTAGCCTGCAATGAACTTTGAATTATAATATTTTACAATATATTTGTGTTGTATGTTTTGTGTAATCAAGGCAGAGCAAAATGTATAACAAAATGAAAGCTCAAAAGTTAAATGACAACTATCCAACAAAATATATATGTATGGAAAATGTTAGTGCATAGGCATTAATTGCCAACACCTTTAGTATTATCAAGTTTACTAGTCCAGTTAGAAGACCATCTTCTTCAACATCTTTTCTTTTTACTGTACTCTGTAAGTACTTCATGATCATATACAGGAGAAGTGTCACTTATTTTCCAAATGCACTTTGGATTCTAAAAAAAATGCTCAATGAATAGCCCCTCTCTACGTGCTAAAGAAAATATTATCTCCCTTAACCCAGAAAACAAGGGAAGCTATGTAAGCAATATATTCCAAAAATTATCAGAACAAGCAATCCAGAGAAATCTGATCTCGAACAAGACTCTGGACTCAAAGGCAAAGCATTGCTGGCAAAGCACAGAAAGCAATCCCAAGCCAATACAAAGGAAATTAAATCTTCTCCCACTCAAGACACCGCTAAGAGAAGAAAGTCTGATACATTACATTGAGGAATTATTCTTGAGTAGCTATCACAAATGTGAAGATCCTTGTTTTGGGGAACCAATTAGGAATCTTTCTTGCTTTCTGCATAATGTAAAACCACAGTCACTTGTTTCTGGATGAAGTAAGAGTTCACAGAGAGTACAGGCTGACAATGTATGTTGCCCCCTCCCAAAATTACATATGAAGTTACACCCAAATGAACGAGTTTACTGTAGGGCCCCAAGGACCGAAGTATATAGAAAGTTTAGCCTCATTTGCTCTGTTCCCGTCTTTGTAACCTTACCTCATCTGTGATTAATAACCCCTTGAATATTTTCCCCCTGCAAACAATAATCAGATGTGAGCCGTTAGCTTCAGCCTAACCATTTCCATATTGTGGGACTCAAATCTTGTAAGCCAAGGAGTGTGAGCCCTGCTATGACATATAAGAATAAGGCATACTAGGGAAACTTCCTTGGTAATAAAATCTCAAAGTGAATCTTTACATGGCCAATATTCTGAGACATTTTCACTAGATACTGAGCTGCTATTTAAAAGTTGGCAGGACCTAATTAACATGTCTTTTTAAAGTGTCATTTTGCAATTTAGTTATAGTTTATTAATCAGGACAGAAAAGGTTGTTTTTTGAATAATAAGACCCTAATGCCATGTGTGGAGTTGTTGAATCCTCTGCTGTTTAGCTAAGCAGGGAGTTCAATTATTGTAGTAAATTGTTCTCACACTGAATTATATAAAATATAAAGATATACATGTTGTTATAACTTATTATTTCATAAATTAATTAACATCTAATTAATTAATAACTAATCTGCATATTGCAGATCAGAGGAGATCTTAAAAGGTTGAACGTGATGGACTGAAAGTCTTTTTTTCAACCTTAATTACTATGTAACTATGTAAATGCTTCAGAACATAATATGTTTTCTTCAAACAATTGTCACCAACAAATGAATATGAAAGTAAGTCAAAAGAGCTTTACTTCTTCTATTCAATAGAGCAAAGCCGTCCAATTTATTCAATGTGTGGGGCCAGGTTTTACATGGTCAGTAAACTGGTAGGCTGATAAGTGAGTTGGCAGACCAAATAAAAATAAATACATTTATTTTTCAATATATTTTTTGATTTTATATGACATAACTAAACATTTTGGGATTCATATATGCCATATCACGTGTTTATTTGACCATTATTAATGATAGGCTTGCGAGGAGATTTTACTTGACAGTCAGCGGGCCACTAAACACAGCTGGTGGGCTACATTTGGCCTGCCAGTTGGACAGCACTGGTATAGAGAAGATAGATAGATAGATAGATAGATAGATAGATAGATAGATAGATAGATAGATTCCAGCTTCCCAAACAGATAGTGACATTACTTCTCATTTTACAACATATTACTCAAAGGAATGCACTCAATGTAATCAAACTGGTTTGATAATGAGTATCATAAACAAAGCACAATGCCAACCTATACTTGTTCATTCGGTACTTGGAGCTCTAAAAGAATGTTCACAGATTAATTAGCCCAGCAATGAATAACACTTCTGGTATCTATTGGAAGTCACCGTTCGGTACACCTAAAATAACATCCTGTGTACTGGTAGCCTGGGAAAGTTCACAGATCAAACGCTCTGAATGAAATTACGCTAAATACAATTTGTATCCTTTAGTAATATGGCACCAACATTATCTGTAGTGCTATACCTGAAGTAAATACACAAAACTTTGGACAAAATACTCTAAGATGCTGCTTTTGAAAAAAAACAAAATGAACATGTCTCCAAGTTCTAAGATTTATAGGTACTTTGGGAACTATTCTTCCTGTCCCAAAAAAATCTATTACTTACTTTATTTCCCCAAATGGAATATTATTTACATCTTGAATAATATGTACATATATTCTCATATGCATCTGGCAAGGTTATCTGCTTTGTGTACAGTAAATCAAAACATCGAACAGGGATACATGCTGAACAACTATGTTTGACATAGTTTGCTCTTTAAATGTGCATTATCTGTACATACGCAATATTTTCTACTTAAAGTGACACACAATTAATAAAACAACTAATGATCTAAATCTCATGTATTCAATTATAATTAATAATGGAAAAGATGATCAGAAATTCAGACACCTTACAATTAAAAAGATACACAATGGCGTCCCCCCTTTGTATGATTACTTACCAAGGGAGAAAGGTTTAATAAATGATCATAAAGTCATAAAACAAAAAATAAAATAAAGTTTAATATATGATCTTTTAAAAACATAATAAAAAAACTGGTCTTGTTTACCTTCTACAGCTCTGCATTTACATTGCCACAGATCTACTTTCATTTATAATAAGGGCTATCTATTCGTTCTGTGCATTAGAGATACAAACCAACAATACATAACACATTATTTTGTGCTACAGGCACATTCTTGGTTTTGAACATCTGCGATGCAGACACTCCTGAGCAGACATACAGAAAATAGGGAGATTTCACAGGATACAACTTATCGCATGACGTGCTGCACTTTACTTCCAACATTTCTTTGTTCTACTGTGTATAAAAATATGGTTTACTTCTAAACTGGCTCAAAAATCATTCTTCTGAATACCAAGATCTCTACAAGGTTCTGGGTTTCCAATGAAAACTAAACTTTATAGTAGAGTGTGCGTGCGTGTGCGTCTCATGAACGAACTGTAGTTACAGTACTTTTACATACTCTGACATACATAAGAAAACAATAAACATTTGCTGAATCACTGGCATCACCACCCAATAACGTTTGTAATGAATAAGCGTGATATGACTGATTAATGAAATGCTGATAAATGTTACTGGAAATTGTGTCCATGTGGTAGATCTTCTTACTATCCACACAAGAGCTCTAATGTGTTGACACATAACAGTACAAACCACAAGACCAGAAATTCTGCCGAGTTCCAACATCCCCCCCAACAACTGTATACAAGCTGGATATTTTCCATTTAGAGGTTGTTGAATATTTGTTGGCAGAAATACAGCCCCAGCAGCAAGAACTGCAGATGTGGGTTAAGAGGCAAAGGAAATATTTTTCACAGTTGCCACCTATACCTATAGAATCCATGTTTTTGATTGAACATTTTGATTTTGTCTGTATATAAAGGTGTTTTCATGTGAATATATACATATACACACATATATACATATATATACACATATATACATACACACATATATACATATATACATACACATATATATACATATATATACATACACATATATATACATATATATACATACACATATATATACATACACATATATATATACATATATATATACATATATATACATATATATACATATACATATACATATATACATACATACATACATATATATATATATATATATATATATATACACACACACACACATATATAGCATGTGTGGGTACATATATATGCAACTTGTAAACCAATATATATATATATATATATATATATATATATATATATATATATATATATATATATATATACACACAACATCTAATATATACTGCTTCTAGGGAATCAATCATTTTGGGGAGACTTTGAATACACAGGAAGTGTGCCCGAACAATGGATATTTGACCATTACATCTGCCAGTGCTCTATGGGAAGCTCATTAGTTTACACCCACCTGAGAAAGAAACCGGCAGCAACAAGGAAGAAAGCAAGAAAGAGCCACAGCAAATAAATTATTGCATATAAAAGTTGCAAAATATAAAAGTTTGTATTTATTTTTTGGTCATTCTACATTTTGACCACTATCATGTTTAGTTGTTCTAAAAAAACAATAGACAAAAATTGGCCATAATGGTTGTTGGAGAAATTAAAGCAGTAATCTTTCATCGATCCAGCTGCAGATGAAATACAATTTTGTTCCAGTTTGATATTTTTTTCTGTAGCTTGCATCACCAGTCTCCTCTAACATGGAGACTTCTTAAAGTAATAAAAGCCACATTTAAGAAGTTCTATACACAATAAACATTTTACATGTGGGCTCTTTTTTACAAGTGCATCTGAAAGCTCCCTTTGTATGGTAATGGCCTGTAATACTATATAAACAGTTCTAGAATGTAAAAAAATTAAACTATTAATAGGGGCCACTTATAAAACACATTCTTTCTTAATTGTTCATTGAGGGGGTTGGGTAAAACAGGAAATTGAAGAACTCTGAAAATATACTTTCTGCTTTGCTTAATTCCCAATCTCCATACAAATCATTAATCGCATTTAATCACTAGGTTCATTCTCGTGGGAGGAAGCTGCAGTTGTTTTTGAAGTGGTCAAATACCAACATATAAACAATCAAACATTTCCAGAGTCCTACAGAATACAAGAGAAGCAAAGAACTGCTGTGAATTTGAATACAAATTAATAGAATTTTAGCTGAACTCACTAAAAGTACTTTTGTATACAAAAAATATTGTGACTTTGCTGTTCTTCATTCTTACTCCTTTTACAAACAGCAGAACATTTTTGTGATATCTTCAGAAAACTGCAGATAAAGCATGAGATCACCCTGAAAATTATTTTAAGAGATAGCTCTGGAATGAAGTCTCATATAACCCTAATTTATATTAGTTAAACATTTTAATTTCCTGACATTTTGTCTATGTTGTTTTTATATTACGTTGTTAAAAAAAAAAAAAAAGCAGGCAAATCCAGGAAAACACCATCTACTTTTTTTATGAATAACAGAAGAGTCTCTGTTCTGGCTGCCCAAACTTTCTCAGACTGCAAGGTCTGTGCAGAGCCAAGTTCATAATCCTATGTATACAACTTCATCTGGTCAGAAAAAGTGCCACAGTGAGGGGTTACTGCAGGAACAGAGATTTTGTATCTTGACATATAACAATAAAACATATTGTGTGTACATTTAAGAACCTCACAATTTTCCCTCATATAACCTAAGAAAAGTAACTGCATAAAAACTACAATCCAATATAAATATAAGCACATTCTTAATAAATGCCAGACTGAATGAGTTAATCTCTTGCTTGAGTTTCCAAAAATGTAAGCTTCTTTTCCAGTTATATTAATTTCCTGAATAGGAAGTTAGGGTTATTTTAAATGATTTGAAAATACCTGGGTTGGCTAATTAGATGCTCAAAGTCCACATCAGCCAGATCTATAAATAAGGTCTCAAAATGACACCACACATTTATATCAAAAAATATATAAATATATAACATTAAGTAGGATACTCTGTAAATTACATATTACACAGAGTATGTATATATATATATATATATATATATATATATATATATATATATATATATATATATATATATATATATATATATATATATTTATTATATACAAATCCCACATTTCTGTTAACTGTGATGCAGACTCCCATGTTTCCATTGGCAGATTCTTGTAACTGTAAACTGCAAAGTGAATATCCAATGCCAAGGGAAATACAGCAGCCTGCATCACACCTTAAAGGGAAATAAGTTGGCCAACACACTTTATATAAGGCAGAATTGCTGCTGACAAGATTACATTTGTCAAAGTGATTTTAAACTGTATGCAAGCTTGTAATAACACCCTCTAAACATACAAAGGCATTTAAAATGCCAACACACTTCCAGAATTGCAGAAATGCTTGGACTATTCATCATGTCTACCACATTAAATCTACTACATTTCTCCCCTTTAGATACACTTTATTGTTCATGAATCTTCACCCTTGACTAATGTCCTCTTGTTCCAGTATTCCTTATTTAATCCTAAAAGTGATTCTAAATTCCTCAAAAGAAAAAGTTTCACGCTCAAACAGTTAAAAAGATGTTGATGCTGAGTCAGAAAGGAAAAAGTCCCTTTCTAATCCTTATTAAAAAAGGATTTATCTGAACAGATCACACAGAGTAAATAATAGAGTCTGGAGACATTGGGGGGGAAAAAGAACAACTCTGCTTATAATTAATTGTGAAAATCAATGGTCTGTTCAGTCAGTCCTACTGTCACTGTGGTATGTTTGTATGTTACAAAGGGGAACCGCTGAGCAAAGTGGATAATTAGGGAGCTGGGTAATTTCCATGGTGTACAGCAATTAACAATGGGTGTGATAAGTTCAAAACACAAGGCTGAGTCACAGTAATGTGGTGGGAGACAGATACATTTTTAATCCAACCACAAGCTCAGGAAAAGAAACACATTGTGCTGAGACCAACAAAACAATCAAAACCTGCAGAAACTAAGCTTTAAAAAAATGTAGTACGACCGCAAGCATAAGGGTCAGGATGCAATGATCCATGGTAGGCCATAATGCATTTCACTGAATTTAGAGGCAAGCTCTTGAGACTTCAAAAGACATGGCATCAATTATATTTATAGAGCAAACATTTGAGGAGGACAACAGACTTCACTCTAGACACAAATTGCTGGTGAAATTTCTGTAATTTCTCTATTTTCCTTGCTTGACCAGACTTTGACTCCCCCTATACTGTATAGGTCAGGATCAGGCAGAATTTGCCATGGTCAAATCAAGCCTCCCTAAATCAACATGTAAATAAAATATCATGTATTTTGTGTGGTTACTATTCAAACATAAGTTCTGTCTGAGGTGGCAGATGATCGGAGTCTCGTAATTTTGGCATCAAAATGAAGTAGTGCATATTTGAACGGACACTGTCACCCCAACAAGATCATAAAGAGCATTAAAAGCCATCACATTTGTTACTGTTTTTCTATATAATTACATTATTCTTGAGATATACATATATTAAATAGCACCAGAGTTGTTGTCATTTTAGGTTACCATAAACTAAACTGTGTTTGTTCACAAAACCTCTATTAAAATTGCTGAATCATCATTTATATATAAGAGCACACACATGCACGTACAGTAAAGTCTTAGAGCTCCTTCTCATTGTTCTATGGATACTCTCTTAGCATATCAGTGCTCATTGTAACAAAACTAATAACAGAAACAACATATTTTATTTATGATATTAATGTCTGAAGCTATTCTATCTAAGTAAAACCACACGGTTGGTGAGGGACACATTTGGCAGGGTGTACAGCAATTAACAGGCATGAGTTTAGGAACTAATTAAAAATATATATAATCTGCCATCTGGTGCTAATGATGCCAAATGATTTAAAAGGACATTAAGCCAGTACTATAGCAAGAAACAATGGAATTTCTATATTAGCAAGTAAGAAAAGGAACTCATTATGAGTACATTTAATTCAATAGACACATTGCTGATTGTTATTTGTTTTCTTGAAGTTGTTGTTAGCTTGGGGAATTTGTAGTTGAAATTAAAATATTGATTATGCCTTAAATGCCCAAAGGAAATGTCACAAGCAGGTAAATGAGTTGTAAAGACATACAGATCATACAAGTCAGTATTTTTTATTGGAATTACCTCTAGAGACCACCATAGAGAACAAGCCGCTATGTTCCTAGCGTGTAACAGATATATTGTTGAAAATTTTGATCATTTTCAAAAAGGGTTCCCCTTCTTATTCAGTAGTCGGCAAATTTCTGGATCAAATGCTTTAATGCTAGCGGGCAACAAATGTTTAAATCAGATAACCGTGAAAAATAAGGATACCGCCCTAATGACAGCAGTCCATGAGAAGACAGTGTTGCACTGAGATTATCCTAATTTGTTTTCTAAATGTATGTTATACCCGACAGAATATAATGAAGTAAAATATGATACTTCTAAATTAGCCAGTGCACAGAAGAAAACAAATCTATATATGTAGTTTTAGTAAATGTTGTCACTTAAGATTAAACTAAATCCATGCTCAGGAGGACACCAATATGGTGGAGGGTGTTGTGTACATTTATTTTAATAAATAAAAAAGCATTTTAAGTGATGGGTGAATTATTTGGCATGTCTGGAGTTTTTGACAAAAAACATCATCCAGATGCACAAGAAGACTCCCACTGACATAATAAGCATCTGCACTATACATCATTTTGGAAAGAAAATATAATTCCACCCAAGGTGAACCGAGGAAGAGTAAGAATTACTAATAGAAATTAGTTTAAGCCTTTTTGTTTTCCCAAAGGGAATTGACACGGGCTTATGCTCCCAAAAGCATGGGCAGTTACTTATAAAAGTATATATTTTAGTATGTATGACTTGGTATGACTAATGAAAAATCCCTCATACTATTTTCACATATTTATTTCATGATATAAAATGTTCATGCATTTTATAGGAAAGGCAAATCCTTCATCTAGGGACAGTAGATGTAAATGTAATCATGAACTTCTTGGAGACAAGAATGGGTGTAAACTTGAGATACAATATTAAGCAATCTTATTAGTCCATATTAATGCCTTTTCTGGTGCTGGTTTCCTCACACTTTTTCTTGGTGTGCAAACAGTCTCAATTTTCAATGCTCAGCAATTGTGAACCCTGGTCTTGGTTAGCAGATTGCTTTGAATGGCAGAGTGTATTAATAAACTAGAGGGAGAAGAAAACTGTACGTCAGAGAGTATTGTTCATGAGCACATCATATGGTAAGGAAGCATTGTGGGCAATAAAATCCACACTTTTACACGTCTAATTTCAGACTTTTTGAAAAGTAATAATGCTTATTATGTCACAAAACAGGAATATATGAGCAGTAATGCAAACTCATTTTGACAAGAACATCCAACAGTTCTCCACTGTCTCTGCAGGTCTCTTTTTAACCTTCCCCTTTTACACTTCAAAGACACATTTCCATCTCCTATGATTCTCTGAATAGAGAAGATTTAAGACACAGATCTCCTAATAACCTATCTCCGTGACCTTTTGGATGCTTAAGACATGCCTAGAATACCTCTTCCGCTACCTGCTGCCTCTCATTTCACTGGCTGGCTTTAAAGAGCTTTAGTAAAGACCTGATGTTTGAACAACACCAGGACCCTTTTATCATTTGGTATCCTGTTGAGAAAGCAGTTTTTCCAACAAAGAAACCCAACACTTCCTACTTCATTCAAAATTATAACATAGATTAACAGGAGACTTTAGGTATAACAACAATGTACAGCCTATGACAAAAAATACCATGGCAGCTTCACTGATTATAAACCGTAATCTTCTCCATCAAAAGTACAAACAAGAGTCGAATCTGTGCCAATGCAATTACAACTGCACACCAAATCTAATGTGTTTAGATCAAGCAAACAATCTTACTTCCTGGCCTATTAATGGGTTTGGAGAGGATAAATATTTTAGACCAGTAATTCCTTAACATGTCCACAGGAACCACCTAGAGACCAATATCTGAGAATATACCTGTTTGAGTGTATGCATGCTAAACAGTGGCTTAAGTTTGATATCCTAAAATCCTGGCTGGGGGTAGTTCCCTGAGGGAATGTGGGAAATACTAAAATGCGAGTCATCACCTGCCAACCTGGAAATTACTGATAACCCATAACCTGAAATCCTGGCCTATTTGCGTGTTGTGAGAGCAGGCGTTGGGGGCACCTGCTTGAAATTATATCAGATTATGAAAACTCATATAAATATCATTATGTTTAATGTATTCACGGCAATTAAACATATGATTAAATCTATTTTAAATAAAGCCCTTTTTACTACATAGAAAGCCAGCTCAATGGAAAAATGATGACTTCAGCTCCTTATTAACATTTTGACCAGTTACCATTTTATGCTTTGAAGTATTTCTTACAACAAAAGATTTCTAATGGAAGTTATGAAATGATAAAGACGCTATGCATAGGTTCACAGATCATTTTCCTTTGAAAATGGTAGGATGGTTTACAGTACACAAGCTTTCATGTCTCACAGTGCTCTCAAAGCTTCACCATGTGAGGTATGAACACTTGTGTACTGTACACCATGTTTGTTCCTATAAAAAGTATCATACTACTTCAATGCTTCCTCTACACATAACATAAGGGACCAATATTGCTAAACATTTGTTTAAGTCTAGACTGCTATGGAAATGCTGCACCAGATCCCACAGTAATAAAGGCTCTGTCAAAAGGGCAAGACCATTCGGTATCGGGTAACCTCTCTAAATAGAAGGAGTTTTTGAGTTAACCTATTGTTAGTACATAAACATGCAAGAATGTTGTGCTAGTATTCATAACCATATATTCCATCCAAAAATATCTGAGTAATGAACGTATCAGAGTATATAAGAATATAGGCATACATTAAGATCTACAAAGAATATGTTATATAATATGGAAACCATTTGTATGTTCATAATAAAAGCAGATAAAAGCATCAATTTCAATATTTAAAAAAATATTATAACAATGAAAAGATCCATGAGATATAAATTAATAAATATAACTACCACTTGCAATTACAAATTTGTGACAGCTACATTAATGTGATCCACATTATAAATTATGGTGTATACTTGTGATTAATCTATGGAAGTGCTGCCCTTAGATTGTATATCCATTAACAGGCTGAGTTCACCTAAATATGGGAAAGTGTGGGAAACAAGAATCATGTGATATCAAGACTATCACATATATAGGTGCCGTATTTGCGGGCTTGCCAAAAGTTGTTGGTAACGCAATGTTAAGATTGTGGGCTCGCAGTTACGGCCCGGCAATGAGCACCAAAGGCGCTCATTGCGCTGGTGGAGATGAGCGCCACAGGTGCTTATCCCAACATCCCCACGACTTAGCGGAGCAATGAGCATCAAAGGCACTCATTGCGCTGAGCGCCGCAGGTGCTCATCCCCACACCCCAACGATTTCGCTGGGGAGCGAGCGCAGAAGGCGCTCATTGCACTGGTGGAAATGAGCAACGCAGGCGCTCATCCAGAGACCCCCACGACTTAGCTGGATTGGTAGCACTGCTTGGAGATCAACAGAATTGCTTAAAACTACATTATACACTTTACAACGCAAGGCCAGAGGACTTTAAAAAAATTGCGTTAAAAAATTACGGCCCGTAGGACATCGAAAAAAAATTGCGGACCTCGCAATAATATGAATTTAACGGCCAAACCGCGGGATTACAAAAAAAAAACAAAATATGCCTTACTCACACACAGCACAGGGGAGAGCCAGGGAGCCTGTGAGTGAGGTTGCAAGTAAATTCTAGGCATATTTCGCCTTTTTTCACGAACGAAAATCGCCTAAGCGAGTAAAAAAAATGGCTGCTGAAAAAGCATAAACAGGACGAAAACGAGGCCCAAGGACGTAAAACAGCACAAGGAGGTAAAAAAAACGAATCAAAAAACATCCCGAACCAGTAAGACTTAACGCAACACAGTAACCAAGGCAGTAACACTTCAACAAAGGCAGTAACACAAACCAAGGCAGTAATACAACCCAAACTACTAACGCTCATCGTGAGCCACATAAACTACATGGGGAGGACAGACTCGCGAACAGCACCGAGAGTGACCAGAGGGGCCATAGCCTTGCATTAGGTGGCAAACAGCTTTCCCAGGCTGCAAATTTTATTGCCGTCATTTTTGATGGGCAAGTCGCTAGTTTTACTATATTGTTAAACAATACTCTCCATATCTGGTGACTGGCTATATCTTATAGCAATCAAGAGCATTGCTGTAACTGAGTTACTGTGTTACCTGCTACCACTAATTATTGTAGTGTCCACCCTTCTTCAATAAAGGAAGTCATTTCTTACATTACTCTTCCATCCTCTTCATATTTTAACTTTTTTTCACTTAAATGGACATGCAAAGTTTTTGCATTTCACTATAAAATATAAGATACTGTTTTATGTATTTACTTCTATGTACTTTTATATTGTTAAGAAGTGTTTAAAAACTCAATCTTTTCTACCTAAAAATCATACAAATTTTAATTGTTTAAATCTGCCTTCTGAAGGCCATGCAGCTCATGAATAAACAGATAGGTTACTATAAGGCAGTGAACACCCTATACTTAGAAGCACACTGCATGAGCTGTGGACCAGTTAGGAATGATTTGTAAGATTTTAGCCACAAAAAAAACAGAGTTTTTAATAAAATAAAAGTACACAAAAAAGTCAAGTGATGCACAGATATATGATATTCCTAGTGAAAATCAGAAACCTTAAATGTTCCTTTAAGAACACTTCTCTAATTTACTTTCTTGAGTTTAAGTGTATCAGGTCTGCCTCTTTCTGTCATACTACATTATATAAACTTCTGTTCTACCTCTAGACACAGGATAGGTATGGTTTATGTTCATTTCAGAGAATGTGATAGGTAGTTTCATGAGTGAGGTTCAAGTTGCCTTTTTGTCGCTTGTGGGCCATGGGATAACTCAAGACTTTTTTGGGAACCAAAATGGTTTCCATAGCCAAATTTGTTTGGAAAAAATAATCTAGAAAAGTTTTCAGCATAACAAAATGCACAAGTATTTTAAAAATATTTTTTTTTTTTATCATCAGCCATACATGTTATATGTTCTATAATATTAAAGTAAAAAAAAAAAAAAACACTATATTGGGAAATAGTGATTCTAAAAGCTAAATATAATTTTTACTTAAAGTCTTTTACTTAAATGTTATGTTCTTGTGTAACACATTTAAGCAATCTTAAAACCATATTAAAAGTAATCATTTCAATCTGTTTCTTAAAGAATAGAACGTTTTTTTAAATTGTATTGCTGGCCACCTGAAGCATTAAAACTTTACTTGGTGTGGTGTGAGATCCTTGTAAAGCAATACTAAAGTATCAACATCCCAAGGGTACCACTTGTCAAAGGCAATAAACATCAGATTTAGTAAAAAAAAAAATATCACAATCTCTCAGGAGATTCCATAGACTCTAAAGCAAGTTAATGGGAGCTTGAGACTAATTATACTCCGAAGAATATTTTTTTTAAAATATTATCCCTTAATACTTTGTATCAACATGAATCCCTTACAATAGAATTTAACAGTTTAGTAACGAAACGTGATCTGAGATTACAAAATTGCCAGACTTTGAGACACCCAATTAATTTAGTTTATAGTCTCTTCATTTATGTTTTGAAGCAGATTTTCACTGGAGAACTGCCACAAATTCTCATATTTTTTTGGTTTGCATGACCCACTTAATTTATTGCCAGATTCTCATCTTTAACCTTGTTTTTTCCTATTTTTCTATGTGGGAGGTATGGAAATCATCTCCTAGATAGCTCAGAAATTACATTTTAATATGTTTCCCTGTACTTTGCCCGGTGTTTGCTTTACCTACAGGGGTATTACTGCATTTTACTTTATGGGTTTTTGGCAAGAAAAGAAGAACAAATGGCTGCCTTTGTTTATGTGATCTTGTTTTGTACGTTTGCTTTCCCCTTTGATGCAAGTACTAAAACTTTTTTGAGTAATGCTTTTATTACAATACTCAATAAAAAATGTGTTATTTTACACTCTCTCATGTTTTTTTGTATACTTTATAAAGTAAGATTTCAAACATGATGCAGCTAAAAAAAACAAAAGATAGATGGTTCAAGGGTTATGGAAAGCACTTTGTCATGCACTCCACAGAGAATACTTTAAATATTACAAACGCTTTTAAATAAAATATGTTTAAACAAATGGAAAATGCAAAGATCATACTGTGATAAGTATGTCTCATTCATGACACATACAGCCTTTCCCTCCAGAGCTACTAAACATTAAAATGTGTTTACGGAGCTCTGAGACATTGACAAATACCCTTGTTCTGATGCAAAAAAGAAAAAAACATTATTTCCATGTCCCTATATAGTTTTTTTATTTTTTTTTTATCCACTTGGTTCTCATAGCAGAGATACTGGAGTGGGTTGCCTGTTCCTTCTCCAGTGGGCCACAGAATACAACTCCTGTTATTCCTAGGTGGTCTACCATCCAGGTACTGACCAGGACTAACCCAGCTTGGCTTCAGGGTGGTGTGACCTCTTGGTTCCCTGACTGAAATCAAACTCAGGTTGCAGCGGTGAAAGCACCAAATCCTAAACCACTGGACCACCAGGGAACACCTTTTAAAGGGGTACTGTCACCTTTTAAGGTTTCATGTTTGAACTTTATTTTGTGTTCCTTAGTTCAGTGGCACAGCATAATATTCAATTCAATTTGATTTGATTTCTTTGTCCTTTAAACTAATTTGAGTCTAGGCTCTACATTCTTATATGTCATGGATACAAATACAGAAATGAAATGTTCATTGATAGTTTCTTGTCTCCCCAAACATGGAACAATAAATCATTGTTCCCAGAAACCATCTAATATGATCCCACTTGTACTCAATGGGACACAGTCAGTCTGTCCACCTCCATTTTTGGAGAACCTGTGAGAGTGGACATGCAAATTTAAGGTCCAATCAAAGTAACAAGGTAAAAATATGTTTAATTATTTTGAGGTGTCATAACCAATACACTAAACCTTCAAGTACATATTTATCGCTGTGCTTTCTCAGGAATGTTTGGTACACCATAATTACATATTGCATGATCACTATATAATTTATATATGCTTTGAAATGACCCAGGTAATTAATTCATCACCCATATATTCTTCAGATGCTTCTATTTTTATTTAACATGCTAATAAAAAGTAAGAGCCTGAGAAATCTTTTCTAGTCTTCCAATTTCAACTGGGACATGGAAACAATTCTTTTTTTTTTTTCATGCACTTAAAGGAGAATGCTGCAAACATTGTCAAAGATGTGTTCTGCTTGAAAAACATTAAGCAAAACCTTTTTAAATCTTATCAAAAACAACATGAAATGCACAGGGCATACGTACATCGGTAGATTTCATTGGCAGACAAGTTTGAGTCATACATATTACTACTCACTGGATAACAGGGACAAGCCCCCAGTTCAGTTAAACATTTGAGTCTGTTTTATTTCTGCTTTGAACAACTCATTTGAAAAAAAAAAGAACACACATAGTGGCACATTATGACATACCCTCTCGCAGCCTCTGATGTTAAGCATTATTAAGCATACAAAAATACTTTCAGAAACAATTAACTGTACAAGTAGGGGACTCAATAAATTAAAAAAATACATATTCCTATTGTGTAGCTTTAGGAAGGTTATAGTTAAAGGGGCATTGAAAGTATTGTTTCCTCTGTTGCTCTGACACATGTATATGAAACTTAGGAGGCAAGTAGATTAGTTAGAAGCCAGCCAAACCTGATTTAGGAGTCTGATAAAGGGGTTATAAATAGAATAAATGTGTAATATCTAAAACGTTAAGTAACAGCAATACCATTTCAGAGCCATTGCATCCCTGGCTATTGGGATTTCTCAAACCATGGCTTAAATGCAATCCATTGATTGACACATGCACAAAACTTAACTAAGCAATTCTACTGTAATTAAATAACTATTTGTGAATCTAATTTCCTTATGTTAATGGCACTGGATCAATTCTGTGGGATTTATAGACTAAATTATGCAGTAATCTGTGTCTGGAACGAATCAGTGGAAGTTGGAACTATAAATAGGGGATTTACAGTATAATTTTATTATTATTATTGTATTATTATCCCTTATTTGTAATGCACCAACATATTCCGTAGTGCTATACAGGGGTTAGGTACAAGTATAAACAACAAACAATTTCCACACAATGAAAATAATGGTTTATGCTTTTATCTGAACAGTTTCAATTATTTAATGTATGAAACTATTTCACATCACACTTATGAGAGCTAGTAGAATAGAAATAATCAGACATTGCCTACAGATCATTGACAGGCAAACATTATCTATTCATAAATCTATATAATTATCTAGTTATATTATAAGAAAGTTATATTATAAAAAATAGTTAGCATACATAGAGAAAATAAATTCAGTTATTCTATGTTAATGCACAGCAACAAAACTATGTATTTTGTTAGTTTCAAATACGGACAAAGCCGTATAGTGTCAAATAAAAAATATATATCTAAAATAAAGTCCTTCAGGTAACATGCTCTAAAAACCCCATAAAATAACCTAAAACATAAAATTGACACAGTGTATAATCTGGAATAAATTAACAGCACTGGATGAAAACAAATGGTGATGGCACTATAGCAGAGTGAACATACCTAAGTCTAGTATCCAGTACTTGCAGCTCTCTGGCTGGCTGTTTCCTCCGCAGTAGTTTGGATTCACACAGCCCAGCGATCCGAAAGCCTGAGTCCGATTGATCCCATTTGACATGTTGAATGTCAGAGGTGTCCTCAACTTAACTGGTTAATTCACACACCAAATGCTCCCTAACTGGCTGCAAACAGGCAGGTGAAAATGCAGCAGAGATGTACAGGAGAGCTATGGAGACGTGTGAGCCATTCTGCACTCTCAGATGAGATGCTCTCCAGTTCCCCAGCACTCTGATTTCAGAGCCTGGCCTCACATATGGGAATAACCAGCTGCTGTGATTCACATACTACCGTAACCTTTGTAAATGAAGCCCAAGAACATTCTTGCAATACTATTTGGAAGCTGGTGCAGTCCCTCCCTTGTTTCCCTAATGTACTGCCCCTGAAAAAACTAGTTATGATGGCGGTGGGTGGTTGTGATATCAGCTGCAGTGATGAAATGATGGAACTGAATGACAAAATGATTTACTCACGTTTTTGATAGGATTTTAACATACTGCCAGACTAGTATTAAGCATTTATGATGAAGACTGACAGAGAGAGTATTAACTTTATTAATGTAATTTAAGAATGTTTATGAAGCACTATCATGATAAAAGCACCTATCACCCCTAATTAAAGCACATGGTAAACTGTACTAGCCTTTTTTTTCTAAAGTAAATAATTCCAGAGATATTAAGCATTGTTTTGCAGCATTATTAGGCAAACAAGTAACTAACAAGTTGTGTTGATGTTCTTGTTAGCGCCATAGTTGCTGGTTTCTTTTTGTGATGGCAAAAACAATGTTCCCCAAAGTTATTATGCAGTTAGATCCTCTCTCCTGTTTTTATTAAAGACACTGATCAAGAAATTAGCAAAGAGAAACACAACAGGGTAAAGGATAAGTAACACTGAATATGCCCAGAAATGACTTTGTATAGAGTAAAAAAACTAATAAAACAGGTCTTTTTAAGGCTCTACAGATGAAAACATAATTGTTGAATACATTCAGTACAACATTTAGAGATTTACAGGTGGTTCTTATTATTGACCTTTCATTTTATAATGTCGTTCCAGCCACTGACTTTCTGTATTATTTTATAAATAGTCTGATGTATATTGTTAACAGTGGGACAAATTGACATGTAATTAAAGGTATTTTAGTTTTCAGAGCTGCATCGCTATTATGGCAGGATGGCACACACTTTTTCTCCTTACATTCTACTCAGTTGTGAGAAGTTGCAATTGTCACAAACACTTGAAGAAACTTGTGAGGTTTAGAAAGGGTTTTAAACTGTAACCCACCTATGAGGATTCTTTTCTCAATGTTTTCACCTATGGCAGTATATTGGTCCTGGAGCTTTTCTCCGTGAACAATATGGCAATCTGTACTTCTATACTTTTTTTGTGTAAACAGCGAGTTATCTGTGAATTCAGCCGAGGTTACTGTAGTCAATAGTTAGACAGACTCCTAGTACTAGATGATCAATTAATGAGGCCTTGACTGGCAAAGAAAAAACCTGCAGCTCCATCCATCATCAGGTTAGGAAGGACATTGATAAGGGCTACTAAAATAAACACTGGAGCTCCTCATTGAAATAATATATTAACAAAGTAGAATTACAGACTATTTCATATTATCTCCCAAAACACATTAATAATGGTGGGGATAGTGTAAAACGTCAAACTGCTTATCAGAGCCAAAAAGTGTTATTGAACCAAAGCAATACCTGGTTAGCTTATAAAATTTAGAGAAACTTCGGTCCTATCCTCTTATGCTAGCGCAGCACAAGGCAGCAGCAGTGGTGGTGAGCATCCGCTAGATGGCGCTGCCGATATTCCGGTGCCATATCATAGAGTCAAGACTTAGGTAAAGTGTTAGGGTTAGGCTAACATTATAAGCTTAGAACTTCTCTCACATATTGGCATCGCTGCAAAGTATCGGCAGCGCCATCTAGCAGTTGGAGGACACACTACAGCGGCGGACTTTTCCAGACAACATAATAGGATAGATCTGAAACTTCTTTAACAAAAATATTAAAGCAGATTAATATAAAAGGCAACTAAAGCAAGACATAGAATATAATGCTAATGCATTTATTTGTATAGCATACAGTTTTGTGGTGGGAGTGGTGTTTCGAGTATGTGGGAGTTGTGATGTATTTGTTTCTACACGTATAAGGATGCAGCCATGATAAAGTTACCAAAGCAAACCTTTATACAAACAAATAAACCAGAATCTATGTTTAGATATCGATAATAAAACAGGATAACCATGGAAAGGAGCCAAAATAAACCTGTTACACCGCAAAATAGATTTTTTAAAGATTTCCATAAATCTCATTAGGATGCCATGCAGGAAGGGTTTGCCGTTCTCAAGGCTTTAACTTCAGATTTAAAAACGAATAAGCAATTTAAAGGCCAAAAGATAAAATCACGAGTGTGCCGGGAACAAAGAACAAACAAACCCATGTTGAAATAGAAAAACAAAACTATTTGTACGAAAGCAATAAATAATGATTAAGCAAGTCATAATTGCAAAAGAAAACATTTTACTAAAGAGATTGTTATGACATTGGACAGAAATGATATAGTAATAAAAAAAATGCTGAGATATAAGTAAGATATCACATTTCTACAGGTAATTGGGTTTATGATTTGGGGAAAATTATTTCCTTCAGGGCTTAAAGACTTGCAGTAATAGCACAAAGAAGGAAGTTATCCAATGTGACTTTTTGAAAAACTAGAATGAACAATGGTCAAAATCTTATCAAATGTAAATGAATTTAATGTATTACTTACAACACACAATCTTCAATTACTGTATTCTTTTCTGTCACTTCACACAAGATAAGTTTTTCTCATTTTAAATACATATTTAAAAAAATATTTTACAGGCAATGCTGATCATTTGAACACTTGTTTTACCCTGTCCATTTAAGGATTTTTAGTGGAGCATTGCAAACACTTTTTTTTTTTCTATATTTTGGCTTCAAATCTGACTATTTTTGAAAAATGTCCAATGTATACAATGAAGCAAATAACAAATAGTCGGTTTTGGTGGCCCCTACCACATAATTTCCTGTCCTTGCTAGAATAATTTCACTATTTTTATATTCAGATATGTTTGTATAAAAAAAAATTTTGGGCTTCATCCCACCAAGCCTAATTAACAGGGAACCATTTGTCATATTTTTCTCGCTTTCTTTAGAATCGTTTATAATTAGATATCAATAGATGCCTATTTCCTTAAAAACAAAAAATTTCCTATATTCTACAAACATGGTTCGAGAAGTTATCAACACATTTTCTTTAACTTTCCGACTGTTGATTTCATAGGCACAACAAGGGGCATTTTAGAAAATCCCCCCAGTATAATTTCACCACTGTATTCATTTAGTTGCATTTCAAACACTGGCACAACATTGGAGCATGAAATTTAGATCAGCCCCTTTTGTTTGAAACTTATTGGCATCAGCCAGATTTTGTTTGCAGGCTAAATCTTATAAAATTGTTATCTCCAAAAGCAGAAAGTACTAACTATGGGAAGATTATACTGAAGAAATGATGCTTTGAAAGGGACACTTTAGCATGTTCAATCACATATTATAATTGTCAAACTAGGAGATGTCATCACGCTTTGCGTGGTGCGTACGACTTAGGCGATGAGCGCTGTAGTGAGCCGAGCAATTAACTCGGAGCATAGAAGAAGAAAAAACGAGACTCAGGACTTAGAAAAAAAAATACGAGATAGGAAAAATCCAAAGTTAACGGACAAACCGTGCAAACCCAAAAACACCACACACAGCACCGGGGGACACAGCACGGGGGGAGAACAGCTAGGACGTCTGGGAGTGAGGCAGAACTCAAATTTAAGTCGATTTTCCTGAGTTTCTGCACTCGAAAATCGGCTAAGAGAGAAAAAAAATGGAGGCCAAACAAATTAAAACGAGGCTACACGACCCTGGACCGCGCAAAACACTGCCAACCGCATACCACTTTCACCCAGGAACGTACGAGGTACAAAATACACTATTACAAAGGACGGCAAATGCTCGCGAACCGCGCAGTACATAGACAAACAACACTATTTTACAACCCTAACTTGCAACTAACAACATTACGCATCTAAAGTTGCGATTTACACAAATAAACCAACAGCTTCCCCTCGCACACGCAGCCTATTTCTAATGCACAGTTGGGCCAGCAACAGTCCCACTGGACATTATATGCTGAACGACAATAAAAAGAGATTGTTACCTCTTCAGGCTATTGATTGTTGCATATATTAAGTAGAAAAAGGTAAACTCTATTAATTTATTATTCAATGAATTCATTAATTAGGGCCTCATTCAAATGCAATTTGGCAAATTGAATAGGGCTCTAAATAAGCACAGAGCATATTTTTTTACAGAAGTGTTTAGTAAGTGAAGATCTTGCTTTTGGATAGAAGTTCACTAACTAAAAACTTCTGTAAACAAATATGCTCTGTGCTTATTTAGAGCCCTATTCAATTGGCCAAATGGCAATTGAATGAGGACCTTCGTATTTAGCAAAACATTTTTTTTATAGGTTACTCACAAACACAGTTGTTAGAATAATGGTTCCTATAAACTTATTTAGGGCTGGGTCTTTTTTTTTCCCTACTGATTTTGGGAAAATTCTGAGTCTTTGAGCACAGTCATTGTTCAGGAATGACAATTAACCAAGGAGGTTTCCAAGTCATTGCTGCCAAAACCACAACAGAAGTCACTTCAGACTATTCTGACTGAAACTCACATTCATAGCTCGCAGGCATCTTGAGAGCACGGGACATGAAACATCAGCACGGCTAAATCTCTAGTGCTGCAGAGTGACACACAGGCATAACAAGCACAGTACGGAGCTTCTTTTAAAAAATAAATAAAATGCTAGATGTTCCCTGATTATTTTGCAGCTGGCTTCTCTATTGTGTCCAATTAAATTATCAACTGATCTGCAGTTCTCAGCATGACAAAGACAGGATGTGATCTGAGATGGCGCATACAAAGTCTTTGCTCATCAAGTACCTGGGCGCAAAACGGCATGTCAGCATATTGCAGTTGATGTAAACAGTGCAACAAAAACAGATGCAGTAATGCATAAGTAAGCATTCAGTAACACAATGCTTAACGAGACGCATCAACCCAATAGGAAGTTTATTTCATCTTAGAGAGAGAATGAAAAACTGCCTGTACATTGTACTGCCCTCTTTTCTCTACAGTGACTCATTCCTCAAAAATACAGCATAGTTTCTGCCACTAATGTGCAACTCAAAATGCTAATTTGCGACTCACAGTACTTGAAAAGGGAGGGGAGTGGTTCTAACAACATTGGGGTTTATTGTTTCGGCCACTGCAGGGACAGACAAGCAGGCTATAATTCTATTTAGTACATCAAAGGAGCTAATTATTATTCATGAGCAGCTCACTTGTATAGATCTAGAACACAAACAATAGCAAATGTCTCAAGAATGATCCACTTTAGAAAAATATAACTAATATATTATATAGAGCCATTTTTTTGTTTTGTTTTTTGTTAAGAATAACCTAAAAAAACACAACTACATTTGGGGGTGACAGAGTCTCTTTAAATATTTTTTATGGCTTTCATCTCTTGTGGTCTTCTTTGCATCCTGTCAAGAGAAAGCACAACCTAAGCAGTTGGCTGGCTGCAGACTCTAGAGAATGACTGTACCCACTATGATCTTCTTACTAACCATGTCTACACTGCATTAGTTGGCCATTGTTATTTATATGTGCTTTTATTGATGCAGGGCAGACATCCCTATTAAGCTGATAGCACGTGTTTTTTCTACTATTTAAAAAATATATTTCTTCTTATACATTGTCTTTAAAAGACCATTGTAGAGGTTTTACAAGTAAAGCTCATACGTCTCTTTCATGGGCATAGAATACAAAAAACCCTACGCAACTTAAAATAAGTTATGATTAATGCTTTTCCTTCACTTCTATGCTGTGTTTTCGCCTAAATCAGAGCTACGCATCATCTATCAGAGCAGTGTTCTGCCAAACCGTTTTAGGAGGGTGCTCCACCCACCTAACTTGAAGCTCTGTCCAGCTTGAGAAGCAAATAACATACACCAAATATTGCAGAACTAATTTACTATATATATATATATATATATATATATATATATATATATATATATATATATATATACACATACATACATACATACATACACACACATATACATATTAGCGACTTGCCCGTCAAAAATGACGGGGCAATACAATTTGAAGCCATGGGAGTGCTGTTTGAAACCGTTTTGTACTGTGAGAACCTTCGGCGTTCATTGCAAGGCTTGCGCTCATCACTTGCCTTGCAATGAGCGCCTTTTTTTTCCGGCGGTCATTTTTTTCCTTGCTTAGGAGATTTTCAAGTGGCGAAAATCGTCTAAATAGAGTTAAATTCGCATTCCACCTCACTCACAGACGTCACCATGCTGTTTGTGATGTTTTTGTAATTTTTTTGGGTGTATTTAAATGTGGATTTCGTCTTTTTTGTTCAGCTGCTAATCTCGTAAATTTTTGAGTCTCGAATGTTTTTTTTCTAAGTCCTGCGTCTCGTATTTTTTTTCTCTAAGTCCCGCGTAACGGCTCGCCTCGCAGCGGCTGAGTGCTACGATTTAACGGACAATATAGAGCCAACACGTATTGCTTTAAAAAAATTACTTCTATAAAAAGTATAAAATGTGCTTTAAATGTATCATTGAACATTTGGAACTACTTTGTTGCTTTAAAGTATTATTCTAGTTTTATCCAGATTATCAGAAAGTTTTACCATTTACAATATATTCGTCAATTTATTTAAGAACTTACTAAAAGAAAAGTGTATGAACTATAGCTTTGTTAAAATGTCTGTTCTAGTCTCAATTTTTTATTTTTTATTTCCTTCAAATCAGTCTATGGGAATTTAAATATATAAGTCACTAAATCATAATAAAAGTTTATTAAAACATGACAAGTTTATTATGAAAAACAAAACATAATATATAACCTAGCATTAAAAATATGGTCTATCAATTTGGTTAGAAAAAAAAAAAGTTTTACGATATATATAAAAAGTATAAATACAAATATGAATACTTGTGATTTGAAGTTATTAAAAAATGTCCTCTAGTAATAGAAAAGCAGCTTAGAATATATTACATTTTGGCTATCACTCACTTCAAGAGTACCTCCCACAAGACTGGCCTTCTTACCAGTGCCTAAAAAACATTATTATCAATAAACTGATTAATAGCTTCCTTTTGAGGCAACCACTATGGTGGAAGTTTCTCTTGGGATGAGTAAAGGACATTTAGTAATTCCAAAGCTGTTTCTCTATTGCTAAATTATTTTTTTAAATATACTCAAAGTGCAAATATTCATAATTTTATTGGTATTTTAATATCCGACCATAACCGGGTCCTCTGCTGTGGCTCTTTAATATATTATAGGATTTTGTCTATGGGTTGGGAGCCAAAATTGTTTTTATGGTGTAGAGGTGTTTTTCTTTCCATTCATTTTCCAGTTCTACATAACTATAAAAGCATTCATAGTGACAGAAAATATGGCTAAGCCAAGGAGCACTGCTTGTAACAAATCTAATATCTTGTAATGGCACCCTGCAATACACAAGGTGAAACTGGCTAAACAATCTTACAAATTTAACTTTTTCAATGGAATTCTAAAATATGTTTTTCATACCTGAATAAGAGTAAGTATTTCTGGAACTTGCTACTTTCAGTAGGTCTAGTTTCCCTTTCCTACCCAAAAATCCCAGTGGAGCAGAGCAGGAATGCAAATGGATTTTTATAAGAATGGCAGACTGGTTACATATATATGACATATGAATACTCTGGAGATGCTTCTCTCCTTACACTAATTATTTAAATATGCCAAGATGGTTAAAAAAAAACATATCTTTAACACCCTGTTAACCTGTACGACAAGGAAGCAGTTCAAGTCACTGTGATGAGGGCACGCCATAATATGTTCAATAATATTCGGACCTTTAGAAAATTGAATTTAAGTAGTATTGCCACTATCATCTTGTCATTGCACAGTTATTGAAGGAGACATGTCCGTTTTGTAATTATTTTCCTAAAAGGAAAATTAGATTAATAAACATGTCCACAGTGTATTAAAAATGGCAGGTTTCAAACATTAAAATTGCTTTTTCTCAGATGGAAAATAAGATCTGCAATTTATTTTAAAAAAAACAGCTTTTGCTACAATGTTAAGCCCTACAACTATAATTACAGTGGGTCAGGGTACTGGACCAATCAAGGTATTGAGCTATATGGAGAAATGCATTACTGAATGGGTGCATTTTCAACTTAAAGTAAAACCCTGATTATCCGTCACCCACAGGGAGTCCAGAAAAAAAAGTGTCTAAACGACCCTTAAACCCCTTAAAACCCCTTTAAAAAGGCATTAGCACCTAAACCGGACCATTTAGGCCCAGAAAAAACAAATAGGAAAATAGTTAGTTTTTTTTTTGTGCAGTCTCGAACTGCCGGATAATGCCTGATTATCGGGAGTTTTCCTGCAAATGGGGAATTTAGGCAGGTGCCGGTTGGTTGAGAGTCCTGGTTGGTTGAGTGCTGGATAATTGGGGTTTTACTGCTTTTGCAGCACTTGTTTCTGGTCTTGTATTTCATGCAACCCTCTAAATATACATAAATGTTTATATTAGGTTCAAACAAGACAGCCGGTTAAGAACCTTCAAGCCAGCAGCACAATGCAGAAATCTACAGATCAGTGTCTGGGCTCCTCCTGCTTCCTTCTACACATCCCACAATTCCTTCCTGAACCAACTGCCATCACAGATTTTTTTTTTACAATGTATTAAAATGCATTAACTGCCTGTGATTGGCCAACACAAATTATGGATTTTAGCCCAATTTTAGCAGAGATATTCAGGGGTGTTAACTCACAAAAACTACTGCTTGCAAACGCAAGAGATTTAGCAAACATCCGGGTAAGTTTGTTGATATTTATTTTGGTATTTCTTCATATTTCTATCAGATGCATTCATAATCCAGGAAATTTACACATGCCTTTAAAGGATTGTAATATTGAACCTCTAAATTGTATTAAACTGTTAAACTGTTCAAAGTCAAGTTAATGAGAAAATCAACTATTCAATAATATATTACAGCATTTCATTGCAGAATTAGAAGGTGTTCAGCAGTATATACATGCATGCAAATGCTTCCTGTATTTCCTTTACTGGCTTTTATGCCTCTTACTTTGGGATTACACATTAAACCCTCTACACCTTGCTTCATTCAATGCGTAATGGTCTGGGCAAATTTACAGTTCTTTCCAGGTGTTTAATGCCATATACTATTAATGGCTGGCTGCCTGTGTTTAAGCTTTCAGTTTGGGGCTCTTGCAGAATGTTTATTTGTTAATATAGTACAGTACATCTTAAACACTTTTTTTTTTAATGATGTTTTGTTTATCAAAACAAGAAGTGTTCTTAACTGGGACATTCAAAACCTGTCCTGTAAATGATTTTCATTAACTCCCTTCACTACTATTATAGATAATATACATCCACTTTTGTGCATCCACTGCTGAATAAATCCCAACTACTTTAATATAAATTTAGATAATGCCCTATATGCGATTGTCAGAAAGTGGTGGTTTAAAGATTGATGTATATGTACAAAGTCTCTAAGTTAAAAAGTTCATTGAAATTCATTCCAAATGTGTCATTTACATTCATGTGGCTTTTAGAAGGATCTGTCTTATTTTCCCCACAGTAGTCTCAAACAAAAAACTTAAAACGTATAATCCCTTGATACAAAGCTCAGGTAATCCTTTAAAAGGTACACTATACAAAAAAAGTCTCCTTAAAAGACCACTGTATAATGAATAAATATATATATATATATACTGTATATTAGAAAAAGTCTGATTAAAAGCATAAATTAGGCAGCAAAAATGTTAAGGTAACTCATAATTAGGAAAAAAAATATTTTCATGCATCCATTTTACTTTGCTAGTGTTGCATGTATGAGAGGATATTTACATTTCTGTAAAACAGGGCGCAAATAATTTCCCATCTTCCTCCATAATCCCCCCATCCACTGATCAAAATGATTAGTACAGTACGCCCTCGACATCCGCAGGTTTGGCACGATCTGGCCTGAAAGCCCCGCGCTGAGGTGCAGAGGGGGACGGTAAACCCCACCGCTTGCTGGAAAAGGACGCTTGGGCCCTAGTAGACGTCCCAAATGCAGTATTTCTCTGCAAGCTGAATGCCACCCAGCACCTAGACCCTTTCCCAAGGGACAAAACATGGGTAAAGTTATAGTTTACCCATGTTTTCGTTATTCACGTTTTTTTGACATTCGCGGGGACCCCAGGAACGGAACCCCCGCGAATGTGGAGAATTGACTGTACATGCCTTTAGCAAGTGCTCAAAATTGAACAAGATGAAAATACATTACACAAATCAATGTTTTTATGTATTTAGTGTATACCGCTGCTAATTGTACTGTTACATATATTTTCTAAAATACTATAGTCAAATAACTACATATACATTTAACTAATCAACAAGTATATATATATATATATATATATATATATAAAGAATAAAATATAAAACTTGCACTTGCTGACCAGCACAATCGAGTAGGAAACTGTTTAAAAATGGGCACTGAAAAGTAAAATCAATACCAATGTGAGTTGTGATAGGATCATAGCTGCTGTTTTTCTGTCTGCATTTTAAATATGTAGTTTATTCCTACTGAGTCAGCTTTTCAAAGCTCAATATCAGTTTGCTTGTTTTTTTTTCAAATTATATTAACTCAGTTAGGAAAAGGAAAATGGAATCACTAAAAAAAATCACTAAGAACCAATCACACATTCATTTCTGATTTACAAAATGTGTAGGACATAACGACATTACATCATTACATCATTCCTGTGAAATATTTGGAAAAGTAAATAGCTCACGTCATCACAATAAAACATTGCAGGCTTCACTACAAATAAAATTGATTAATAGTGCAAAATTTTAACAATTTGATTTATTGGGATTAATGCAAAATTGGGGTGACATTCATTCCCAGAAATGTTAAAACCCAAATATGATCCTATAGCATAAATCAAACCTAGGAAAAAGCCACACAGTCCCGAAGCTCTATCCTGAAGAAAACCCCTTTGTGTGTTTCTAAAGCTCTGTATTTCCTCTATGAATAATCATGTCAGTTCACTAAAAAGGTATCATTGACTGAAATGACTTGTAGGTCCCAAAGCCAAATACCACAAGCAAGATTGGAAACAGTACATTGTTTTCCATGTACCTTAGTCACTCAAGACACAAATTTACTATCAAGCATTTCAAAAAGACAGAATTTAAACATTATTATACATTTCCATTTAAAATTAGTTCTGCAAAAGTAAAACATGTACCATTATTTCCAACATTAAAAACAAAGTTAAAGAGCCAGTGTGAGACAAATATTTCTATCATGCTCTCAAAGAATGTATTTTAAAGATTACAAAGGGTATTTTTTGTATATAAAACAAATGGTGTCTAGACAAAAAAAGTGCATTAAAGAGAGACAGAATTGGATTGTTTTCTGCTTCTCTGTCCTGACATTTTTAAAGGAAACAGAAAGGCAGAGAGTCTTCTGGATGTCTGGACTTCAACACATTTAAGGTAGATCAGATAAGAAACACACTTAGCAGGTTCACTAATAGTCTTTGTTTACAAACCCTCTCAATTTACTTGTAAAGGTAAAGGTGGATCAAACATGGTTGTTTATCTGTTTCTTTGATAGATTATATTTAAGTAAAAATTAAATATTAGTCACAAAATTTTTTTTTGCACTACTGTATTTAAAATATTTTGTTTTAAAGGCATGCTAGAAATCATTAGACTACAATGTCATTTGACACACCACCCCTCGCTAAATTACAAACTATAAAAAAACACTACCTCCCATACATAAACTTATAATGAAGTGGCATCCTTTGTTATGCATACTCTCTAGCATCCACACTTTCTGGTACTCAAATATCTCAACTACCATTAACAAGCCTTGCAATACCTGAATTTATTGGCTATTGGGTTACACTTTAAAATTGAAATGGTTAGGTTGTGATTTAGATGCTAAAATGTACATTGGCGAAGGTGACCCTGACTATATGAACTTTACTATGGTTATTTGAGCCTGGAAACACACACAAAGCAATCACTTATAGAGATATCTAAGTGAGGTGGATTAATACATTTCTGCACTCTGTAGGCAAACAGCAGCCTATGTGTATGCAGCACATCTCATAAAATATTTTATTTTTATTAATATCTCAAAATCCATCTAATTATTATGTTGACACCCCCACGTGGTGTCTACACAACATCCTGGTCCCCTCTCAATCCGCATGCAGCATCCGGGGAGCAATATCAACCCACTATTTACCTACTCTTGGTAGCTCAGCCAATCTCCTTGCAGCTTCCTGTCCCATGTCAGTGATACACTACATTACCCAGGCTTCTTTGTTCATATCCCATGCTGCTGTGCACCACAGCCAATAGGAGAGCAGTGTTGTCAGCTTCCAAGTTACTGCTGGTATATGACTCATGTGCGCTGTTGCCATAGCAACTAACATAATGCTATGTCTCAAATCTTTCATCTCACCGGATTTGCCAAAACAAATTAGAGGGGGTGTTAAACTTAATTTGAAACTGTCAGAAATTACAATAGATTTTGCTAACTTCAAGGTAAGTGTTTATTTTGGTATTTTCTCATGCACACATTTTTTTTCATACACTTCTGATTCTCCTCCATCAGATGCATTCATAATCCAGGAAACTTACATTTTCCTTTAAGTAGCTGATCTAGCTCAATGCAATACATTAATAACAAAAAACAGGGTAGTGAAGCTTTTTTGACACTATACACAAACGGTTAATATAACATGACCAAATTCATGATTCCTTCTAAATGGGGTGTGTCAGTGCACTGTCCAAGTTAAAATAATGTTATATTTGGATAGTAAAGTAGATAAATGGACTCCACTGTGACTCATGTATAAAAGTTATAGTACTTGTCTTTTATTGTAATTAGACATCTGTATGTTAAGTGACAGGAGTTCCTGTAGAAACAAAAAAGTCACTGTAACTATCACAATCTAGAACCACAGTTGTAGCCTATTGGGTTGTGAACTGGCTCTTGATCTTTTTGACCCAATCAGACCACAGATCAGAATGGGGGTGATTTATTTCTTTAATAATCTCTGACCAAATACTTTTACAATAACTGAAGAAGTTTTAAACCCTAACAAGCTTACCAAAGATAATATTCCCTAGGTGTGGTCTTAAAAAACCACAAGTGGAATCTGACCTTCAGAATTGTATGCTTTTTAGGAATTCTGGGTAGGTTTGCCTTGATCCCAGTCTATAAAAATCCATTGTTTAGCTTTATTCAACCATTTGGACAAATGAACAATAAAATGAGACATAGCAAGGTCTTACATTTTCCATATACATTATTTAAAAAAAGGAGTTTATATTTTAAAAGCTGGATCCAATATCTGTTAATGGAGATACATGTAAACAGATGACATGATATATTCTCCATTGACTGTACATTGATATAAAACAGATTTATCAAGTTTGAACATCATCTCAAATATTCTGCTGTTCCCTTACTATGATAAAATTAATATTTAGTCATATAAAGTACACCCTTCCTCACAAATTAAGAGCACATACATTCTTTACATTTGCTAATCCCAGAAACTTAAAGGGACATTGAGGGTCGCTGGATTTTACTAGGTATTTAATATACCTATTTGTTTATTTACTTGTAGGCAATTTATTCTATTATGAAGTGCTTATAAGATCTTGTTTTAATGCTTCGATAAGGAATGTCCAAGTTTGGTCCTGGTGGGCCACACACAGGCCTGGGTTTGAGGGTATCCCTGTTGCATCCAGGTGAGACCATCGCTTTTTCAGTCATGCTGATTGACTCATCTTTAAATTCAGGCCGGTGTGTGGCCTCATTTAACTTATTTTCAATAGCCTTTTAAAGAACCAGACTTGACAATGTGAAAAATAAATAGTATGTAAATAACATTTTTAACTACTGCAAGAATCAGTAGTGGATATTGAATGCATAACTATTGAGCTGATTCAATTTAAATATAGTGTTCCTTAGTGCCAGTTACTGCAAGATGAAGGAAAACTTTGTCTTCAAGGACTTTCCCTGTTGAGAAGAGCAGCTCAAACCACACAACGGCCTTATCCACTGTATAATCATTAAATATAATGGCTAATAAAGGAAAAGCTCTATTAATTTCCTTTTTTCCCCCCAACTTTCTAAAAATATTTTGCGGTTTTTCAAATCTAGGTCTTTAAGATAACATACTGTACATTGCACTTCAGAAATTCTCTATTACTCCCTCATTAAATTCTTAATCCATTCCCACATGCAGATATAAAGTAATTATTATTGACTTTACTGCTGGCGAATGCTACAATGTTGTATTTCAACCCCATTGCATTAAAGTGAAAAATAATGGAAACATTGTCCAATTAATTCAAATTGTGTTTCATGACTGCTGTTGCCCTTAATCCTAAACAGGGATATAAGGAGAACATGCTTAAGCAATTTAGATTCTAACAATTAGTATTTTATACAAAATTGAACCAGCGAGGCATTTTAAACATACATAAATATACATATCCTACCTTTATGGTTGAATATTCCCTCCATCTCCATGCTACTCCTTGAGTGTGCAATACACAATGAGTTACAGGGTACCAAGCCCTCTGCTGCTGGCGACCGGTCAGTTGTCCGGACTAAACACCAATCAGGACGATCGTGCTGCCGCTCCAGAACTTCTACTGTCTGTCCGCGCCGGATTGTCAGCTCATTGCTGTTGCAAGCAGTAAAGTCATGGATGACCACGGTCAGTTCACATCCACCAGAAAGCTGCAAGAGTGACAAACATAGACGTAAGTCACACAGAATGTGTACATATTTTGGAGTGACTTAAGAATTTAAATAACAGTGACATATTTTTGCATGTATGGAACAAAATACAGTATAAATGCATGAAAGAAGTAATTCAAGCTTTTCATATGACATTCTATACTGGAATAGAGCAATGATCCAAATTATCACTTTAGACACTCTACTAATATTTTGATTCAAGAAAGGCTTCAACAAAGGTTTTTAATAGTAAAAATGTTTCCAGATTTTAATTAAATCACCTAAAAAAAGAGCATTCATTTTAGCCTGGACTCAAAAAAAATGTTTTATTCAATAAGCTTAATTGTACATTTCATGTTCATTTTTTATATCTATGATGATGTCTACGAATACACTAGGCTGTATATACTGAATGGTTAAGAATGGGAGATGTCAAATCTTACTACACAGGACTCCGTAACATAGGAATGAACAAGGTCTCCATCAGTTAACCCTTCAGTACCTCTTGTTCACTGTTTCTCAACTTCAGTCATTTGATAATTGATAAGCAACATATTAATGGATCACGGTACAGTGAAAAAAAATATGCATACGTTTGAAAATGTTGAGTCTAATAGCATAAATAAAAAAGGAAAAATGTCAGAGCTAGTTGTTAATTAGAAATAATACATTCATTTTGATGCCATTGCTGGACAGCATTAGCTGCATTTCCTGATGCAAGCTGACTACTTCTTGGATTGTGAGAGGGAAGGGGTGAGGTGTTAATTTCAATTCAATCTATTACGCAACAACTTCTGCCGTCTCCTTTTTCTCTCCTCCCCCAGTCCTCTTTCCCCAGAAAGAGAAAAAAAAAAAAAACACCCCTCCATGACCCAGCTCTCAGAAAGTGATGTCCAAGAGAGAATTTTTTTTTTTTACGGATTAAGACTTTCTTGGATAAACATGTTAGGCTTTTGTTGGTAGCACTTTCCTCTCCCTAAGAATAAATGAGGGATTCTTACTTTAATTTCTTTTTAAACTGGTGATTTTTTATTTTAGAATAGCAAATACATTTCATATTAGGTGTTAAAACAATGAGTTCTCTCTGGGTGTCATGGGAAAATATTATTATCGAAAGCACAATCATTCCAAAATGAAACAATGTATTCTGAGTTAATTCAGATCTAAACTGTGTAATTTGGGGTTTAATTTAAACAAAATGGAATATCATAAATTTCATTTTTTGAACGTTTAACTATATTGATTTTTATTTCTTGTAACTATTAGTAATACAGATTGGAAGAGTTTCACGTAATACATCATATAATTTAAAGACAGTGCTGCAATGTACAGTTGATGTTTTCGGCAGCTCTCATTGCAATAATGAATCGCAATATATTAAAATAATTATCTGTAACTAAAATTATTCTTGCACATTTCCTCTGATGTACAATATGCCATAACTTAGACCAACATAGTTTGTGGTTTAGATATCTGTAAGGCAATTTTGAAATGGAATAAAATGTGCAGCTATGTTCATAGGAACATAAATTTAATAAAAACAGACACAATCAAATTAATATGGAAGATTTCTGGATTTTATTAGGTATGTAATATACATATTTTTTTTACTTACAATAAAAAGTTCTGTTTTTATTGTCTAAAATCAAACAAATAGTCCCTATATGGGTCTGCCCTCTGCAGTGTATGCAGATTCAGACGCTGTAGAAATATATGTGCAGGTGTGGTGTCCTAGCCTATAAGCGACCACCTCTCAGCAGCATGTTTTTGTGACGTTATCCCTGATAAGCTAATATACTACACTGCACATCCAGTACTACAGCATCTGTGTCCGAGTAATCTGCATTGGGCAAACCCAAGCAGGGACTACTTGTATGCTTTTAGGTAGTAAAAACAGATGAATTGCTTCTTAATAAAACAAAATACATCAATGTAAATAAATACACAAGTACATTACATACCTAGTAAAATCCAGAAAAATTCCATGTCCCTTTAAGAGTGTTTTAAGATGTATACTTTTTCTTTATGTTAAATTATTTTTATCCCACTTAGCTGGAGCTGGAAAATACAGCACTAACATCTTCTAAAATGTTTTACCGGAACAAACAATGATCTATAAAAGGGCAGTCAAAATGTTTTTCTTGTAGGGAAACCAATAGGACACCATAGCATCCTCTGCTTTTAATATAGGACACTCATGCTCAAATCCAGGTTAATATATTGCAGACATAACCCAACTACGTGAGACATGAGAACAACCCATTCCCAAACATGTAGGACAAGGCTTTGCCAATGTCACTGCCCTATAATGGAGTCACTGATTGACAGGTGTATCCTGACAATGTAGTGTCATATCAGCTCTACAGTATTGGATTATTAAGTCTAAATCATTCATACTAATGGACAGAGTCTGTTTTTCATACTTGTTTCTTTGTAAGTGAAAATGGAGGCAATCATATGTTACTCTGTATAAAATTTCAAAACACATATTTGGCAACAGATCTAGTATCTAGGAGATTAGGATTAGGATTTTACTTAACAGATTGCAGTAAAGCAATTTTAAACAACAATGGCAACTTCTGGCAAGTAAAACCAATCACAGAAGTAATACATAAATAAATAAAAATAATACAAATATGGGTACAAATTGAAACAGTTACTGCCTCAAAGCAAATTAATAAAGTCATTTTATTTTTGAGGTAAAGCATTTCTTAAGGGGGTTGTATTTTGTGTCACATACCTAATAATTCACTCAACCCTAACGTCTCCCTTGAGTAATGATTAGAATTTTAGCACAAAGTCTTAAGTTAGCCTCCCAGGACAGACTTTGTTCAAGATACGCAGGCTGAAAAACAGACCGACTCAATAAAATAGTTACATACCAACCCCTCCGCCTTTCCAAATTTATTAACTTTCTGTATGTTCAAAGCTGTGCTAAGCATGAAAAATAAATCTATCTATAAATGCATGTATAAAATAACAGCTCTCCATGAGTTTTGGCAAAGGTTCATTTATATCCCTCTTTAGACCAGAGAGCAAAACAATTGAAAACAGCTGTGGACTGGACAATGTCTGAGAAACAGTTCTCAAAATCTATTAAAAATGTTGTAAACTCCACCAAAAGTTTGCATATTGCACTTCCTGCACTTATTTCCATATGTACATTCCATGGCTCAAGAAGCATTATCACATTTCAGTTTCATATCTGTTTTGTGTGCATTAATAAACAATATGCACAATATTTTAGTGAAATTCCTAAAATAATCAAGCTGTTCCCCATTACATACATTATGATATTTCAATTTGTTTTTCTGGTTTCCATTTTCTGCATATATATATATATATATATATATATATATATATATATATATGAATAATCAGAGTATTGCAGTATATAGTGATGCCTTTTTTATTGGACAAACATATTCATATGTTTCATGACGAGCTTTCGAGAGCGTTCCTCTCTTTGTTGAGTCAATACTGATTATAGATTCACAAATACAGGAAAAAATTCCAGGATTAACAAAAAATGTTCTAATCCTGGAATTTTTCACTGTATTTGTGAATCTATAATCAGTATCGACAAAGAGGAACGCTCTCGAAAGCTCGTCATGAAAACTATGAAAATGTTTGTCCAATAAAAAAGGTATCACTATATACTGCAATACTCTGATTATTCATCTGGATTACTGGACATTCACGGCTACCTCACTCTTCATATATACTGTATATACAGAGTATAAGCCGACTTTTTCAGCACATTTTTTTATGCTGAAAAAGCCCCCCCTTGGCTTATACAAGACAAAAAAAAAAAAAAACTCCTCCCCCCGTTATCCTCCTCCTTCCCCCCCGTTATTCATCCCCTTCCCGCCCGTTATCCTCCCCCTTCCCCCGTTACACAAATGTATAATCTCTGGAAATTAACATATTATTGACATCTAATTATATCAATGAGTATTTGCATGAGTCACAGATAACAGTGCGACATATACAGCACAAAGTAAAATGTGAAGTATTGTATGTAGGTATTGACTTCAATCAAATGTGTATTCCAGCATTTTGCTTTTGAGAATTTTTCCTGTCAAACAAAGAAAATTAAGGTGGAGTCACTTATACATATGCAACAAACCAAGAGGTCTGGGAGGAGCTGGCTTATTCTGAATACTTTTCTTGCAGGCTCCCAACTTTTATCCCATGTATTTCTATATACATACACTTTTCATTGGTTCATAAAAATTATCAATGGCTCCTCACCAACGTGTCTGCCTCTTAAGTTTCATTAAAAAAATGTCACAATCTGCTGTAAACAGCTTTCCAATCAACTATACATCAACTATGTACATTCTTCATTGCAAGGTCATCGTAATTGTGGTGTCCACGCCCCAACCTGCAAATGAAAACAACTGCCAGCTATAAACACGCTCTTGTTGGCCAAATATAGAATTATGTAATTAGCTTACAAAAGAAGCGATAAATACTTCTGATATAATTATAATAATCTATAAGAGCCTCTGAAAGTATTTATATTATTTTTCCAGCGACACACTTTACATTCCATTATTTATAGACATTATTCAACTAACAATTCACATCAATGAGTAGAGTGTTTGTTGTCAGTTACACACTAGTTCATCTAAGGAGCATCACTCAGAGGGCTACCAGCAGCTCTATAGTGATCACTGAAAAAGGACACACTTTAACACTACAAGAATCATGGTTTTATGGCTGAAGCTTGGCACTAATTGAACATTGGAGTATATGTGACAATTAGACGCTCACAAACTATTTCATTAAATAGTATATTATACCGTAACTCTGTATATTCAAACTACCGTAATTGTCTTTTAAAATTTAAAAACATTACATTCTACAATGACAAAGGTGAACATGTCATCATCAACTGCGCATTTATAGCTATGGATGAATCAACAATCAATCACCAGCAATGGGGGAAAGGATAACCTCTGGGAATGATCTCACATAATATAAATGTTAAAATAAAGGGTGTGGGCTACTAAGAAAATCCAGGGGAATTAAACAACAGTGATGATGCAGATTGAAGGGACTGGTGCTGAGAAGATACACCAGATGTTGGAGCCGTTTGCCAAAATGTGGCAAATGACTATATGGGTCACCCATAGTTTAATAATGACTAATATAGATCGCCCAATCTCTACTGAGAACTACATAAACTTTGTTTAGCCTTAGGTCCAAAGACATTTTATTACATAACTAAATAATACTAACCATACTGAATTACTTGTCTATCTGGCTAAATGTAATCTCTCTATACCAACACAGGAGCCCCCACACATACAACTGACAGTCGACCTGTTACAGTCAGGTCTATAAATATTGGCACATCGACACAATTCTAATCTTTTTGGCTCTATACACCACCACAATGGATTTGAAATGAAACAAACAACATGTGCTTTAACTGCTGACTTTCAGCTTTAATTTGAGGGTATTTACATCCAAGTCAGGTGAACGGTGTAGGAATTACAACAGTTTGTATATGTGCCTCCCACTTTTTAAGGGACCAAAAGTAATGGGACAGATTAACAGTCATAAATCAAACTTTCACTTTTTAATACTTGGTTGCAAATCCTTTGCAGTCAATTGCAGCCTGAAGTCTGGAACGCATAGACATCACCAGACGCTGGGTTTCATCCCTGGTGATGCTCTCCCAGACCTCTATTGCAACTGTCTTCAGTTCCTGTTTGTTCTTGGGGCATTTTCCCTTCAGTTTTGTCTTCAGCAAGTGAAATGCATGCTCAATCGGATTCAGGTCAGATGATTGACTTGGCCATTACACAATATTCCACTTATTTCCCTTAAAAAACTCTTTGGTTGCTTTTGCAGTATGCTTCGGGTCATTGTCCATCTGCACTGTGAAGCGCCGTCCAATGAGTTCTGAAGCATTTGGCTGTATATGAGCAGATAATATTGCCAGAAAAACTTCAGAATTCATCCTGCTGCTTTTGTCAGCAGTCACATCATCAATAAATACAAGAGAACCAGTTCCATTGGCAACCATACATGCCCACGCCATGACACTACCACCACCATGCTTCACTAATGAGGTGGTACGCTTTGGATCACGAGCAGTTCCTTTCCTTCTCCATACTCTTCTCTTCCCATCACTCTGGTACAAGTTGATCTTAGTCTCATCTGTCCATAGGATGTTGTTCCAGAACTGTGAAGGCTTTTATAGATGTTGTTTGGCAAACTCTAATCTGGCCCTCCTGTTTTTGAGGCTCACCAATGATTTACATCTTGTGGTGAACCCTCTGTATTCACTCTGGTGAAGTCTTCTCTTGATTGTTGACACACATACACCTACCTCCTGCAGAGTGTTCTTGATCTGGCCAACTGTTGTGAAGGGTGTTTTCTTCACCAGGGAAATAATTCTTCGGTAATCCACCACAGTTGTTTTCCGTGGTCTTCCGGGTCTTTTGGGTTTGCTGAGCTCACCGGTGCGTTCTTTCTTTTTAAGTATGTTCCAAACAGTTGATTTGGCCACACCTAATGTTTTTGCTATCTCTCTGATGGGTTTGTTTTGTTTTTTCAGCCTAATGATGGCTTGCCTCACTGATAGTGACAGCTCTTTGGATCTCATATTGAGTTAATAGCAACAAATGCAAATAGCACACTTGAAATGAACACTGGAGCTTGTATCTGCTCTTTGTAAATGGGATAATGAGGGAATAACGCACACCTGGCCATGGAACAGCTGAGCAGCCAATTGTCCCATTACTTTTGGTCCCTTAAAAAGTGGGAGGCACATATACAAACTGTTGTAATTCCTACACCATTCACCTGATATGGATGTAAATACCCTCAAATTAAAGCTGAAAGTCTGCAGTTACAGCACATCTTGTTCGTTTCATTTCAAATCCATTGTGGTGGTGTATAGAGCCAAAAAGATTAGAATTGTGTCGATGTCCCAATATTTATGGACCTGACTGTATGTACTAGCTGGATCAATGACATCCACCAAAGGGGGTCCAGCCTATACAGTCTTTACAACTTTTGTGTACAATACATGAAGCCTATTTAAATAAGTGGCTTAATGCATGCATTTGCTATTTTTATGCACAATATTTAAAAAAATCTATACTTATAATATTATTTGCTATGATAGCAAAGGCAATAAATGTTTTCTTTCCAAAATTTCTTATTTCAAGAAGATCCTTCCACCTTTCTTGCAAGACTAGGAGAGTTCAAAAAATATCATCCTCCTAATGCAGACTTTGCTAAATTAAGTTTGGAAAAAATAATGATGGTCAGCGGACACATCTCAAACACTAATTGGCTTAAATTGCAAATAGATGGCGTGTAAATACTTTGCAACTTAAAAAGCGAAAGACTGTATTTGTAAATTATCATATAAGATCATATGGGTCATATTTTGAGTGCTGTAATTATAAAATGTTTAAATATATGTGGAATTATCTAATTTTTCCAGCTGTGAAGTTGTTTGCAAGAAAGACATATAAGTCGTAAAGGCACAGCAGTAATAAGAAATACTTCCAGAACGTTTTTTTTTAACCATACAGTGAAGGATTGTGGTTTTCAGGGGCTATACTGAACAATTGTTACAGTGTGAGCTAGAGTGGGTGTGAGAGATACCCTTGAGGTATGTACAAGATGGCAATCTTTGTTACATAATAATTAACCCAATATGGCCGTAACTAAGCCAAGTCAGATAAAGTATCCACTCACGTCAAACTTAAATATTCCAAAACATTTTGAGGCATGCATTTAATTGTATTCCACATGCCCAGAAGCAGTCATTTAAGTTTTAGACAGCAAATTGAGCATTGCAAACATAGATAATTTATACTGTAACCCCACGACAAACATGTAAATTGCCTATAACTGAAGACAGACCGGATGCAGCAATTAGTGTGCATCTTTGTCACTATATGACTACAAATCTGTAATCTCTGCCAATTTTCTATTTTATTATTCTTTTTGGAATTGGATGCCAAACAGATGTGAGTAACCCGTGTAGGATTTTCAAATTTCAAAGCTTAAAACCCCCTCATGACCAGAGTGAGCAGCTGCTTCCTGCAATCTCCAGTTGCAGGCCAACCTTCGCAAATATAAGGAAGGCTTTTGGCCTAAGGTCAGCCACCAACCAGGTCGAGAGTTACAGGCATGAACTTGGTTGTGGAATACATGACCATACAGTATAATAAAAAAGTATTACATATACAGAAAGGTCAACAAAGTAAATGCTTAGAAAAGCTTAAAAAGACAACAAAACTGAGTTATGAGATATAATATAAGGTAATGTAAAGCAGTTTTGAGAGAAAAATGTTAACAACCTGTATTTAACCAACTACTTATATGTTTGTTAGAGCTGGACATCAGCTGATGGATCCTCTGACTTACTGGGCATACAAGATAGTCATCTCTGGGTGCAAGTGGTTCAGTAAAAAAAAATAGGAAACATTTTTAATAAAGCTTCCTATTTAGTTTAAGATTTGTATTAATTTAACTACATATATCTGACAAGTTGGATTATATCAGGGGTAGGTAATTATGTTTTACAAAAAGTTCATCAAAGGTTCAAATGTCCTTATGAAATTGTCAAGGTCTGAAATCCATAATTTTTTGTATGTATGCACATACAATTTTATTTATATAATGTCATTGAGAAAGCACAGGAAGGAGATTTACACAGTGAATGGGCATTAGGAAAATAATAACAACATGCAACTGATAGCTTATTTATGAAGATTCAGTTAAGATAGGTTATAAATTTAAGAATGCACTTACCAGTCTGGAAGAAATGGGCTGAAGATCCAGTTTCAGACCTAGGTCTGCCTAATGGCTTATATAGAAAATGTAATGTGTCCCTAGGATATTTATTTCTGTCCTGACTTTAAATTTGAAGGTAAACAAGATACATTTCAGGCAGTAAAATGAATGAATATATATATATATATATATATATATATATATATATATATATATATATATATATATATATATATATATATATATATATATATATATATTTATATTACATAGTGTGTGATTAATTCTGATTTTAGGAGATACATAATATATATATTTGATGGCTGAAACATTGATCAGCTACAATTCAAAAGATCATCAAAAAGAAATAAATACTTAATCTGCATGGAGAAATTGAGCTAGCTCATTAAGTGCGCAGAGATTTCTCCAAACAACAGATTGATTGGTATATTGAAGCCTTTGAAACAAAGTTATATTTAACAGGGTCCACATTTGTAATTAACAAATCTGTAAATGCCATTGTAAACTGACTAGTCTACAATATGAATGGAAAGGATCCTAAGATATTACTTTATTTCTAAATTACATACAAGAGAGTCATCCATATATACAGTGCTTTAGAAGGAAAACCTTGAGTTTTGCAAATTAACTGATCACATTTTACAGCATAATATACCTTGGATTATGTTGATTCATTAACTAATATTTTCTTGATTAGACAGGAGAGTTGGTCAATGCTAAACATAGATATTACAAATGTGTTTACCAACCTCCAACCTTATACTAGAGTCAATACTATAGTCAGCACTTCCACTATGTTGAAATTGTATTTTTAGTTTTTTTTATGGTTTTAAGCAGATCCTACATGTTCAAAAAATGTATATATTGTTTGTGGATATACTAAAAATGGCAACATTCCACAAAACTGATCATAATAACAGCGTGTGAGTGGCTCTTATCTAATCTTCAACATCAAGAACATTGTGATTCCATATTTAGTATCACTTTCTATCACTAAAACACAGAATTGAAAATGATTGTTGAATACTTGGTATTTCAAATCATACATGATAATCACCAGTCATCCATTTTATATGGAGAACTTCTATTTGTACAAATGGCCCCCTATTTGAAAATGAGGGCATTTATTGCATATTTTGATAAATGTAGTAGGTATTTAGGGTGGCACCCCGTCCTTTGCGTGCTGCAGAACAGCGCGCCATCATCAGGGCACCAAGTTCGGCAACCCATCTGTTTAAGGGGCCCCCATCTCATATTTTCTGGACCTGCTTGGCAAGGTAAGGGTCTGACAGCGTGCCATATGGGCCAGGCATTGTGTGCATGTGTCACTAGGAGCATGTTGCATTGCATGTTTATCATGTATGTAGTGATAAACATACAATGCAACATGCTCCTAGTGACAGATGCACACAATGACATTACATATAATATGCTCCTAGTGACACATGCCAGTCCCACATGGCACACTGTCAGACCCTTACCTTGGCCTCCAGCAAGCAGGTCCAGTAAATATGAGATTAGGCAGATGGGATACAGGCTGGAGGGCAGAGCGTCATCAGAGCGCAGTTCTTGGCGCCCTGATGACGGTGCGCTGTTCTCCAGTGCGCGAAAGATGTGCCACCATTTAGGGCTGCAAAGGAACCTCACCTCTTATTCAATCGTAAAATATCTTAGTATAGTAGTGAGGATAATTTATTCAGTGATTCGTAACTGCCAGTCATATCTAAAATTCACTCCAATTCACAAGAGTGCATATGAACTAGGAATGAATATTTAGATGCAAAATTATTTTTATTTATTTATTAATCATTATTGTATTTTTTATACTTAACTGTTATTCTTTCAATGTTTTATTATACGTAATATTTCTTAAATTATTTATGTTGTATTTACGAAATTATATGTTGGTTTTATTGTATTTAATTCTGATTTTATGTTGTACCCTATAATACATTTAATATAAAAAATGTATCCAAGAAACCTAAAAATCTAAAATAAAAGAAATATTGAAGAGAATGAGAGAAAAATGTTTTAATTTTTTTTAGTAAGAGTCAATCAATAAAAATAGGTTTACTTTCTCCTACCTTATCACTGTCTAGTGTATTCTGTGAAGTTCTTGATGCAATAGAAATGGTATCAGGCTGACTACTTGCATCTCCCTGACTGTCCAGGTCTTCTCCATCTCTGCCAAGGAAAAGAAAATGTGTTTTATATAGAAGGGAAGAGAAACAAATACATGATATTAAGCATTAGTTTATGAATAAAACATCTATTTTGATCTAATTTCACACCAGTATCATTTGGTTTTAATATTACCAAGTCAAACAAGCTAGTAATTTCCATTTATTGTAGGAGTTTGTATCACATAAATAACTAATATCACACAAAGTGTCTTGATATGATGTATGAATGTTAAAGGACCACTGTGGCCAGAAAAAAAAAGGCCAAAATATACGTCTGGGGTTTGCTGTTTCTCCTGTTCATGGTAGAATTGCCTGGTATTTCGGGGCTGGGTCACTCTTGAGTAAGACCAGACTGATATACATATACTACAGCATATTTTTCCCTGTGAAGAGCACAAGTGTGCAAAAGAGGTTGCTCTCTGTGTAGGTAATCAGACCTATAGGACAAACCTATTTAGCAGATGTTCATTCTCAGATTGAGCACCTCTGGTTCTGTTTTTGTTTAGTTTTTCTGTTGTTAATAACTAAATATGATGGTGGGCAGAAAGGTATTAGAAGACAAAAAAACTGAAACACACCATTTACATTATGAAACGTTTAAATGCAAGCATTCATTGCTGTAGGAATTCATTTAATTTTTGTCCCCCCGCTGCAACCTGCTACTTCCTGAGGTGGGTGTGTCTTGTAAACAAACAAGCTTCCCATTAGCGCTACTAGGATTACTGGCAGTAGTTTCTGACTCTTTCCTACTGTGTAGATACAAACTCCATCTGTATTCATTTCCTCCTATTTCAGGAAGTTGAACTACTGAAAGCAAAATTGCAGATTTCACCGCAACATAAATGCATATAAAAAGTAATAAAATACAGGCTGTATTATTTTTTTATCTACATTCTGAGAAACGTGGCACATTTTGTGGTGACGTGCTTCAAAACAGTACATTTTAAAGATATGACCACAGTGTTTATACTTCAGTAAATGTATGAAAACAAACTTCCATTTTCATTATTGGTTGGTATAGTATTAAAGTGTTAGACTAACCTATGTGTAAATAAATGGATCTTTCTGTACTGCACTATACAACACAAAGTTATAACTATGAAAAACTGCATTTATTTGTGCAATACATAATCCCAGTAGCAGCGTTCCTCACCTTCTGCCAGCTTTCTGCTTTGAGGTTGCAGTTGTTTTGGGTATGTGAATTGGTTCTTTCAATGCACCTCTTAGGTGAATGGTTCGGTCTTGGATCACCTCTCGTATATGCTTGATCCAGTCTTGTTTGTTCTCAATACTGGAGCCCTTAAATAAATAAATAACAGTTGAGAAAAGAATTAGTTGTTTTTTCAAGCCCTTTAAAATTGTATACAAAGGAGGTAGAACAAACAAAAATAAACATTGAATGAAGATTAATAGTTGCAACCTTTGACTTTATTCCTAGTAATTCTGGCTACTAGTAGCACTGGTCTTTTTCAAATTCTGAGGTAAAATTAATTTTGTTATACAGCAGTAATTGTGTAAAGTAATACCTTTGCTGATGGCATCAAATTATTCCATGTCCAAACTTTAAAGAATGACATCTTATAGCATATTTCCCCCACTGAAATCTAGTGTTGTCTCTTTTGAATATCTTAATTTATCCAAGTGTTTCTAGAATAGCTTTGCATATTTTCTCTTCCATATAGATTATGCAGTTACTACAACTTTATGCTGTATGGACTAACCACAAGTATCTTTCCCCATAGTCAAAGACAGTGTGTTTCCCCAGTATTACTTAGTTTTGAGGTATGTGTACATGCCACTAGTCGGATTTTTTTCTACAACAATAATAGTTGTAATCTGAACTTTTTAAATATCTGCATCTAAACCCAGAGAGTTTTAAATGATGAAGTTTTAAACTGATATGAAACAAAGGGGTTTTATTCAAACATTTAAAAGAGCATGTTTTTAACATTACAAAAGTTGTTCTTGCACAAAAAAATTTAAACCGGTTTAAACGCAAGTGAAAATAAGTGCAGGGGGCATTCTTTAGTCTGCAGATCTTATCGGCTTGAGGGGGCAAGAATCTTCTTTTTAAATAAATGTCTCAATGTCTCAGAACAGAAAAACTTAATTCAGAAAAAATATTGTGCCACACTATTAAATATGCTCTGGTATTTCCATGTCTCTTTAAGAAATCCAGGATCAATACAGTGTCTATTTACAGCACACTAGAAACCATATTTCTTACCTTTAGGACTATTTTGTTGTCAGATGACGGAGTCCTGCCTATCCAAAGTGCAAACTTGCAGGCATCTCCTTCCACATGTTCTGTGACTCCTAGCTCTGAGGTCTGTTAAAAAAAAAGAGATACAACATATTGATATATGGAGGCAGACATATTATTATTTGGGTGCATTCTATAAAACAATAAACTAATATAAATCTGACACTCATATTCTGTATTGTTTTTATCAGTACATTTATGGTTCTTGAGCACTTTGTTACATACCATAAGAATAAGCACAAACATGTCAAGGTTTCAAAGTATGAATAACAAGTTCAGAATAAGTTAAACAAGTAATGCTATTGTCTGTCCGTCATGAAACAAAGCAGATATACTTTAAACTAACAAAGCAATGTTCCCAATAACAAATTACTTGAGGGCTTTATAATGCAGCATCCTTAGCTTAACAATGCCGTCAAATGCAAATGTGCACTTATTGAGGACAATATAGTCAATGTGGGTGCCTATCATCTCCAAATGCATATTAAAAAAAACAGAGATGTGGCCTATGCTACATTATTCTCATGATACTATATTGCTAAGTGGCAGACCATGAAAAAAAGTTTGTATAGCTATCCATGCATATTTTAACAACATTTTTGATCTTCGCTCACAGGCTTTGTCGGTAATTTGCTTTGTTTAACAGCTGACTGCATACGGTTTCTGTAAAAATATAACTGTACTGTACATAGCTCTACTGCTCCCCCAAATGGCTTCATTTATGTATACACAATAACTATTACTCTTTTATAAAGGTTATTTTAATTATGTTGTACATTGATTTAGACTTGTGTGAAATCTGTGAAAAGTTAGTATAAGAGGTGGTATTTGACATGTATAGATTTACTCTGGCAAACTGGCATACATATATAGACCAGTCCTTCGAGTAGTGGCAAATACAGCTAGATTGTACTTGGAAGCACCTAAAATTAAAGTAAGCATACCACTAATTCGAAAGAAGCGGAGCCTCAACCTATACTATGTATGTTTAAATAACTAAATCAGAAAAAAAAAATATATATATGTTAGATACACCAAACGGAAAACATTTTGAACTTACAAATAATTTAGACTTGTAGAGGTACTTGCTTCTCCCACTTGAATCTTTCACCTCTTTGCTGAAGACCAGAGACATCTCAAACAGGAAAAGATGTCTTTCACGGCCCTTGCGAATCAACGTTTTAGGATCCCACACCTGGAAAGACTCCTGCAGGATAAGCTCTCCCTGAGTTTCTATGTTCTCATCAAAACCTGAAAGTTGCAACATTTTGTGTAAATATCCAAAAGGAGGAATAGCAAAAATGAAAAATGACAGGTTCTTAATGGGACACAATCATTAATTTATAGAGAAAAGTTGACTAAAAAAGAAGTTTCTCATATGGAATATGAAGTATTCTTAGATAAGCTTAAAATACATAAATAAGTATATGAAAGTTATAGAATCTGATCTATATAGTTACAGATGTGTTGTTTAAACATAAAGGCCCTTGGACAATGTAGTTTGATCAATTGAGTCAACAGTTGCAACGGAGAAAGGCTGCCTGAATAGAGATACATCTTGAATAAATAAAATATTAGTCAGAAATTCAGTTGTATCAGTTGCCAAGCTAATCAAGTTGGGATGTACCTGCATGTATGAGTAAGGGATTTAAGTGTTTCAGCAAGTATTAAAATGTATTTGCTACTTTTTCATGAACACTAATAATGGAGAAACTTTTTGAGCCTGAAGAAGCTACATTCCTAAGCTCCATACTAGTTAAATAGTCACATTTCTTTATTTTTTACACCTACTGCAATCATTTTTTTATAGAATTAAAAAAAGTAAACATTATTTCGGTTTGCTTTACCTTCCAGCATGCTGAGATGCATGGCATCATTAGCTCTTTTTGGCACACTAAGCATCACCTCTAGACCATCTTTAATTTCTCCTTTCCCTTCTTCGCAGCATGTCAGCAGTTCCTACAGAAAATTCACAGATTTTGTTAGTCTGAACCTGCTTTACGCAACAGCAGTTGTGCGCTTGATGTAAAACAAATAGCAGTGGCTCTTTTGCCATAATTACAAAATACTGGAGTCACTTGTGCTACTACTCAGCTTCCATCACAACACAATAAATCTGTCATCCTGGTACATCTCTCCTTAGTAAACAACTAAAAAATGTCTTATGTATCACTGAAGTGACATATTTATAAGTGCGCTTTTAAAAGCGATTGACCTTATAATGCAAGAAATATATTTTGAAAGTTAAAAATAGCATATACAATTCATATTCATTGAGGGAATAATTTTTTTGTTAATTAACACACATTACTCACTTGAGGAGCAACCTTGAAATCAGCTAAGATCTCTATTCGGTTTAATTGAACCACATCTCTAAACATCAAACATGAAACTCCCCAGATAGAAGCTAACATTTTCTCTAAAAATGCTTTTATGCTCATGAAGTACATATCGCCTATTGTTTTTAGGCTGTTACATTCTTTTCAAATGACTGGTTCTTTAAATTTACTGGAACCGTCATATCTATTTAGTAGTATAGGGAAATAAAAACAATTGTAATTATACATAATTTTATGTAAATCGGCTTAAAAGACTTTAAATATTCTAGCTCCGACTTTCAGAGGCAGACGGATCGTCTTATGTCACAGCACCCTTTAAATAAATGGATAAGTAAAGTGGCATTATCAGATATCAAATGATCTTTCTCTGGGAAGTGAATTCATGATAGATTATTTATAATGCAAATTAATTAGCTTACCTTTAGAAGAAGCTGATATTTTGTTATTCTCTGTACAGGTTTAATAAGGTAAGAAGAGATTGAATTGGCCAGTTCATGACGCTGTTGAATTTCCTGTGGAGGTTACACAGAGTTTAAATAAGCAAGATTGTTATCAAAAAGTGTCTATTTCATGCAAATTATTTCAAGTCATTATAAATCTGTATTACCCTATGGAGTCCCCTCTATACATAATATACCACATTTCTAATGCGCACCTTTTTCGTTATAAACTGGGTCCCAAAGACGGCGTGCACATAAGAATCGATGGAGCACTGGATTCCATGTTTTCGTTGTTAACATTGAATCTAGTGCGCCATTGATAACATTGATGCACAGAGAGCCCCACGCAGAGCCTGGCACCCAGAAAGCAAACTGGCACACACAGCCTGGCACACAAAAGCATAAAGAAAAAGAATAAAAGAATAAAAAAAAATAAAAAAAAGAAAAGAAAGCACAGTGCAATAAAGAATATTGTTGTTGTTGCTAGGTACATGTTCATTTGAGTTGCCAGTAATTCAGCTCTGCAAATTTTTGTGATACTATTGTGTACAAAAATTTACCCCAAAATGGGAACAGAAAAGGATGTCATATAATGCAGAATTCTAACACAAAGTTTTTCTTTTTGCTGAAAAAAAATGTAAACAGACAAGCTGGAAGAGTTATTGTACAAATGACAAATGCGCTTTACATTCGCCAGCAAAAGCATTTTTTTGATTCATGAGTACCAAACGTGGGGTGAGCATTAGATTTTATGGCGCACTACATTTGCATCAATATGGTAATTACAATTCTAAAAACAAATATAATTTTCATTTTCAGTTAATCTATGTACATTTATTAACATTATTCCACCCTGCACAAAATAAGAACACTTTAATAACAATCTAACTTAGATATTTTTTTTTCAATATATTGCTTAATTTGTTTCATATTCAGTTAGGTACTAATGGTTTCATCACTGCCCTGTTTTTTTAAACCCAATTCCCTCTTAACTATAACTATTAAATATGTTTCTGTTTTTATGGTTTTGTTACATAAATATTTAATATACTAATTAAAGGCATACAGCAGACTTTCCACTTATGGTAGGATACTAAAATATCAACAAAATATGTATAATTGCATCTGGAAGTTTTAAAAATTATGTCCTCTCATTACAGAAAAAAAACTTTGAAATTACTAATTTTAGGTGTGTCAGGGCTGTCATCCTTACCAACAGTAAAATTATTCTCATTAGCGATGAATGGCTCCCTGTATTCTAAATTACTTTTGCAGGTGTCAGCCAGACCACCTATATTTTTAGCAAAGATGTTGCCTGCAACATAATGCAATTAATCCACTAATAATTATTATTTGATAATGAAAACCACATTGATGGAATGATCTCTTTAGCTGACTGGCAGTTAAAAATGTGTTAATTTAAAGGGCCTCATTCAATTGCAATTTGGCCAATTGAATAGGGCTCTAAATAAGCATATAGCATATTTTTTTAAAGAAGTTTTTAGTTAGTAAAAATCTTACTTTTGGATAGATGCATACTAACTAAAAACTTATTTAAAATAAAATATGTTGTGTGCTTATTTAGAGCCCTATACAATTGGCCAAATTGCAATTGAATGAGGGCCAAAGTGTTTTTTCAATTAAATGACATTTTTACATAGTGTCTAATTGCTAATATTCATATTGGTTCTTCACTATCCTACCCTAATTAAGACCTATGCTGTGATCCTTGAAGTGTATCCTAAAGTCTACAAAATTAAACATGTTTAACAATCCTAGAGAGTAGGTCTTTAACTCTGTGAAGGGAATTAAAAACTTACATCAAAGTAAGGTCCTGCTTGGTCCAAGATGAGTTGTGTTGAATCAGGTTTGTTTTTACAGTAAGAGACATACATCTGAAACTTATCGGCCTGGAAAAAAATAAGACCATGTATCATGAGTATTGTTCTATGGAGATATAGAAGAGAGAAGTGTAATAAAGATACTATTATGTTCATACATGCATTGTGTTTTACATTAATAGCAAATTATTTGTAGAACATTATAGGAACATAGTTTATTTACTTTATGTGTTTTGCCCATTTTACAGCAAGAAAACACAATCCTATAATTTGAAAACAATCTAAATTTTGTATGGTCACTGTTAAGACTCCCAAACATTTAATTTTGTTTAATTATAATGTATGCAAATTAATTATACATTAAATTCTAATATAGCTAATTACCCATGTGACAAAACAATGCCCAACGTCCTCAGGTAGCTGCTCATATTTTTCAAGCTCTTTTAGGAATATACTGTGGGTAAAAAGGAAAAATAAGTCATGTAGATGGTGTGTGCATATTGCATGACGTATATTCTGCATAATAATTAATAAACTAAATATAGCATCTCATCAATAGATTTATTTACAAATTAAAATATTCTCTCACCAGGTTATGGAAACATGACAATATAACATGAATTTAATATAGATTATACCTACTGCAAAAACATTTATTATAGTCCATGCATTATTAAAAAAAGCTTGTTATGTAATTTCTACAAATCAAAAACCTACATTAAAATAATAATTGTAATATTAACAGAACTATAGGCCTTAAAAATAATGTAGTTCAAACTGCAATGCTTTTGGAAATACTCTTGTATTATTAAAAAACAAAACTAACAATAAGTAAAACAATGCATTGCAAATGTAACTTTCTGGATTCAAGACAACTTTTCTTTACATATGTTCTCACTTATGTATACATTTTATAACTGAAAAAAATATAGGCTGGACTTTTGAAAACAAAGTCAGTTAGAGACCTCAGTTATCTCTATATGGTGGTTAGGACGATTGCAACAAAAATGACAACAGTTGTGGGGCTACTGCAACACTTGCAAAGCACCAGAGCCCACAACAAGGCACGGGGACCTCTGCTATCTAGTGTATAGGGGGCTCTTCATTTATTAGGGGGAAGTGGCAGATAATTGTTTTTATAGTAACGTGATCTTATCACCTTAGGGTTAATCTGATCACCTACATATATATATATATATATATATATATATATATATATATATATATATATATATATATTTTACCCATGCGGCCACCTACCCTGTATAAAGAAGATGCAATGGGGCCTTAAAATATTTTGTACTGGGGCTCTCCATTTGCTAGCTTCGCCATTGAATGACAGCATGTATTGATTTATCCGCTTGCAGATCATAACATTACAATCTGATTACCTACTCATTTTTTGTAAAGGTGCCTGCAATAGTACAGATGACCCTGAAACTCTTCTATATACCCTGTGTAAATAATCTATTAAAAGACTGCAGAAAAAAAGTAATTTGATTTTCCTAATTGCTCAACAATTAGCGCTGGTGTGCTAAGCGGACACACTCATGGGATCTTTCCAGCATTTGAAAAAGGTGAACATACAGCAATGAAAAGTAAATATCCTGAGTTCAACTTGAAAGACGCATATACTCCAACAGAAAACTAGGTTATGGAAAGTGCATGCCTCCGATTGGAAGCTAGGAAAGTTTCTGCTGCCTGCTCTGTAAGATAGCCTCTCTCTATTAATTTATATATTTTGTCAATTGATTTATAATATAAAATATATATATATATATATATATATATATATATATATATATATATATATATATATATATATATATATATATATATATATATATATATTTAAAAGGAAATCAGCTGCCCTCTTCTTATGAGCTGAAAAGGGGAACTCGCTCATATCGTCCAAAAAGCTAAAGCACCTGGGAAAAGAGTTCACATATTATATTAATAAAAAATAATTCTAGATATTTAGTCAATTGTTTATGACTAATGGAAAACAAATCCTGTGATATTACCGATGAATGCCCCAGAACCAAACATGTCATTCTCTATGTAAAGAAAAAAGTTTGCTGGACGATTAGGCTGAAGGACAAATTCATAGTTATTGCAAAATGTTTGAAAGCTTTTTTTCTTCTTCTTCAAAAATCCTTTGTAGTAAATTATGATGAAGCAACTCTGGACTTGTTTTTTTTAAGTATCAAACCTTATAATAAGAGAATATTCCATCTCTCAATGGAATATTCTATAGAATTATAAATACTTACAAACCAGTGAAAACAAGATCTGTACCTTGAAAATATGTTGTTGTTTTTTTTGTTTTGTTTTTATCTAGAGTATGCACATTGTATGGGGGTCCACGATGTTCTCAAAATATCATTCACTTTAGAAGGTGGAGGATTAAGAGATAATGGGCGTACATATTAATTTACAGAAAAGCTGGTATATATATGTTTCATGCTCAATGGAGAAGCCACTGCTAAACTGATTTTTTTATTCTCACATAACCTGAATACAAGAGATGAGTTAAAAGTGAGCACCATTACAGACCAGTTAAAGGACCACTGCAATTAGGGGGAAAAAGACACTTGTATTAAAATAATATTAGAAGCTGTGTAAGACATGGACAAAAAACATTTTATTTTTTTAAACTGAATTTATGAAGCCTGTTTATGAGTACAGGAATCCATTTTGTGTTTGTTACATCACTTACTGAGAGCTGGAAAGTGATGTGTGTTTGTAGTTATCAGTCGAGTGAGGGGTGGGGGTGGAGGGGGCAGGAGAAAATCCAGAGCCTGTATTTGACAGTAGGATAGGACTGAAATAGATACCACACTCCTTCCCAGAACTCCTTCCCTGGCTCAGAATTGGTCACCTTGCATCATTCAATATAACCAAAGCTTTCCAGACATATGAATTCCCTACTCACTCAACTTAATCCAATGTATCATGGATCCCTCCAGGGTCCAGCAGAGGCATCAACATTTTTTATAATAAAAAGCTGGTTGTATGACATTTTCCTACTTAATTATGTTTTTAGTCAGACGCAGAGTGAGCAGTGGTCCTTTAATGGCAATATCTGTATTACATGCGTCACATTGTTGTTCCAGTTCTATAGATGCACCTCACTTCCTGTAGGAACAGCAGGGTGAAAAACTTAAACACAAACATTTTACTTACTTGTTATGAAATTCATATATTTCCTGCATGTTCCCAAAGATAATGTGTTCTTTGTTTACAATGCCAGGCGGGATCTCTTCAACTCCGCTTGTCATTTCCCACAGATATGTCTAGAAACATCAGAGGAAGGAAAGCGGTTATTACAACAATAAAATCACCTGCAAGCCTGGTAACATCACTCAAAAGGGGTTACAACTTACATATATCAGGTGAAGTTTAGTTTATTGTTTAGTAAACCAGATCCTTTGAATGTTACTAACTGTAGAAGAGATTACCTAATTTCTTAATATAATAATTAAACTCAATATAAACCTTAAATTATAGAAACTTTTACAGAAGAACAAATGTGCATCATATAAGCAGTAGGTGGGGACAGGAAAACCCTCTATGGATCTCTCTCTGGAAGGGAACTTACTCTGGGGGATACACTCTTACACACTAGCGCAAAAGATGTATAAATCCTGGGAATATTATAAACATGCTGGTATGAACATATATACATGGAAAAATAACACAAAATAAGCAATCTGTTCTTGTTATGTCCCTGTTACTTCTGTGCTCAATACAAACTATTCAATTCTATTGCAATTTTTAGTGTACTTCGAAAGGAAAAAGCAAATGCCCTAACTATGAAGAAATAAAAATTATAGATACACATGGTTATTTGGAATTAGTTATAAAAAAATGAATTAGTGGTAAATTACCCAATCTTGAATGTTGTTATATTTAGGCACACATTACTCTTCAATATCAATCTTGGCTTTTTACTTTATCTCACATAAAATAAATAGCACTCACCATGAGGGTGAATGATTCGTAAAAAGGGCATGCTCAGTTGGCTGAATCAGAAAAGGTTTATACTTTTTTTAAATTATTATTCTCTTCTCACTGTGTTAACTGAGTCAGTCAAACCAAAATGGGAAGATCTTGCAAATTAATATGTGCAGAAAAATAGCAACATTCAGATATCTAACACATTTTATATGTCAACCAATTGCAAAGAGGAGATCCCTAAAACTTAAAATGTTTTGTCATGAAAACCTACATCCATGCATTCACGAAGATCTCGAACATATGTTTTTTCTGTTTGAATGAGTTCAGCCATGATGAACCTATCAAGAAGAGAGAAAAATTAGAAGTTACCTGCACAATGCATACACACAGAGTAATATAAAAAGAAAGAAGTCCTAATGGACAGACCATCTTTAGACAGTTAAAAAAAGAACTTATTGTATTTGTTTATCTGCATTGGTTGTATTGAAAGCTTACAGACAGCACTTTCTAAGAACTAGACTTTACTTAACTCAACAAATTAAAACAAAATTCACCTTTTAACTTATTAATTATTGCAAGTATATATGCTGTAGTGGGGGTGTATTATTCAATACAAGGATTCACTAATTAAAAATAGTAGTTTTCCTTTATAAAAATCACCTTTTTCCTTGATTAAGTCTAGTTCCTTATACTGTAAAAAATGTATTTTGGTGGTTCATTAACATTCAAAATGCAAATCCAAAAAGGAAGCTCACCCAAATAGTACATTTAGTTTCACTCTATAAATCTTACATATCATTAAAAAAAGAGGAATTTCACCATTACAGTAAATTGAACACAAATTGTTGCGATTTCGTTGTATGGGGTATGAAGCAGATTGTTTTGACATCTAAAGAAGGGAACCTACTCAGAACCATAATTTATCTCTTTGTAAATCCTGTACAATAATTCCAACAGTGTAGGAAGACACTTATGTCCCAAATTTATTTATAAGCTAATGCCTGTGCACTATCCAGGTTCCTAAACAAGGTCCATTATATAAATGTTATTACTCTTTTCTCCGAGCAGACTTCCGCTTTTCCTCATTGAGCTCATGTGTAGCATCTCGAAGTTTTACTTCAGATCCAGGGGCACTGGCTGGAATGATGTCCAATTGTAGACTTTTGCTCTGTATTAGAATTAATAAAATTAGTATATCCAAAGGGAAAATCCAATTTTCTATAACAAAGATTATTGAGCTACAGAAACTTGTTTAAGCTCAAACTGCATTGTAAAATCCCCAAATAGTCCACAATCGATCATACAAAATTCAAAATAATTTCACAGGGCATGAAAATGGCCATACAACCTTAAAAGGCCAACCAAAAACTCATGGTTCTTCAGAACAGCACACTTTGTTTTTTTGTTTCTTATTGTTGAGCAACTGATCACACAGAATGTAACCCTGGGGTTCCAGAGAACACTGTGGGAATCACAGTTCTATAGCATACTAAGCCTCTAAAATATGTACTTGGTCAAATTATTGGTCATATTGATATAACGCTAGCTCTACAATCCACATGTTTTAAGGTTATGTAACCAAGTTATTTGCTCAGAATTTGTATATTTTATAAATTCACACTCACATTTGTGAAGTGACAAAGGCACAGTTAATCCAGGTCTGCAGATGCAATTATTTTAATAGCGGAACCACGCTAAGATTGTTTTTAAGAGTTTGGCACACAAAGTAAGTTAAATAACACTGTTTAAAGGGACATTAGGGCATTTCATAGTAGAAAAAAAAAACTGCTCAACAAATTGGACACTTATATTACAATACCTCCTGCAACTTCTCTTGGTTATGTATGATCAGTTACCAAGTGTCCCTACCTGTAGTAAGTAGGACTAAAACATCACTAGAAGATTTGGGATTTGAGAAACTTTAGTAAAATCTAGGGAGGTATCTATCACCATAGGTAATGGCCCTTTACAGTGCATCATAACAAAAACAGTGGGAGGAGGATCACATACAGTGGAACAAGATTTTTTTCAAAAATGTATTTCAAATTAAACTTACTTTAAAATGGTTATCATAAAACACATTGAATGTCACTTTAGACATGAAAATACATTGTAATGACTTAATTGGCTACAACATGATACACAAATGACATGCAAATTTAGGGGAAAACACGCAAGTATAGTACTGGTAAAGGGGAAATCATGTAATTTAAATTATAAATTTGTGATTTAAAGTATCAGGACTCATCACTGTGTTTGTATCTACTTTACCCCATATACTTAGTATAGCAAAGTATTAGGACAACTGCACAAATGCTTAAAGGGTAAACATGATCAAAATATAAATATAGTACATTTGCAGATACAGAGCAATGCTATAAAACCATTATTAAAAAAATGTCCTCCATTCATGTGTGCTGCCTCTAATTGAACTGTTTAAGAGAGTACCAAAAGAATACTTGTTTAAAAAAAAAAAAAAAAAGACAAAACCACATGCACATCCTACTCACCGACTTGTTGGAATCTGAAGAAATCCCTAGTGCCTTCTCCAAGCATGTCCTGTATTTCTCCATGCGGAGAGAGAAGTCTCGGTACCTCTTGTCCACCGCTGTAACACATTTTTTAATTTCTGCTGCATGAGCATGCCCTTTTTCACAAAAGCCGTCAGCCAGCTGTATCAACAGCTTTACCCGTTCTTTGGTTTGCTGCGCGGGACATAAAAACATGAAAATATTAGAAAGTGCAACATGTGCCAAGGTTTTGTGTGAGATGCAAATGTTATGCCTTTAACAAAGATGCTCAAAGCAGTATAAAGGAGGGATCATTTAGAGCAATGGAAACAAAATAAATCAGCATATTTTTCAATTACATAATTTAAAAGCAGTAACTAACTAGGTATTACATAGACCAAACTATATTATCATGATCAATTTCTAATACTATTTAAAAGCAGGACATTGGTCAAGAAAGTGTAATAACTAATATGAACACAGTGAAATAAGCAATTATAACTCAAGAAAAAATAAAAAAGAGCATCAATCTATTTTAAGCAAAAACAGATTGAGCAGACTAGCAGGACTCCTTGCCATGAATTATTAGCTATTACTAAAACAAAACAACATTCAAATGCCTTACTTCAGTAAGATGAAGACTTGTCATATTCATTTAGATAAACATCCACAAGTAGAAACGGAGAGCGGCGGCCACAACATTGCGGTTTGGTAACTTTTCAACATACACATGGACATTTTCACAAGCAAATACAAATCTATAACATGGCTAATTCTTGGTCAGAGGCACATCTAATGTCCTCACATAAACAATATACTAAGCACAAACCCTCAATAAGAGAGAAAGCAGCCTTGCATCAACGTGCCACACAAACTTTATAGTAATATGCACAAAATGTGCTGACAGCTACCATTAGTGTAAAAAGGACGAAAATGTGTTTGTGTTCGAATCCTTATTCTCAAATATAAATAATCATAAAACCCTTCCATGCCCCCGGACACTTCTCCATTTTAGCAAACAAATGACAATAACAAGGTCCAGCAGAATTCTCTAGATTGACCATTGTTGGCAGGATTGTTTTGTTCTGTGAAGAATTTGCTCTCAGTGAACTTTTTCTGGGTACTGGCACAATCACATAAGCACTACATTTAGCCTCATGCTGTACAGAGTGATCATTATTAACAATTCATCATTATGTTTATGGGGAACCCTGCGATTACATTTCCAGAGAGCAGGGGTTCCACAAGAACATCACCCCAAAATGATTTTGTACATATTTCTAGTATTCCTGAGAATGGTCCTGAAGAGACAACATGTTGGTCTAAGACCAATTTGAACTAATGGTGATATCTGTTGGGGAAGGCAAAGCAACCTTTATCTGTATTTTGGAGTCGTTGTGGGTTCCATAGGAGCCTGTTCGGCATCCCTTAATTCTGTCAATACTTGGGAGGCCAAAACATATTACATGACTGAATTGGTTTTGGGAAACACTCATTTTAATTAACAGTAGTTACACCATTAATTCTAATATACAGCACAGTAACTAATCCTGTAATTTTGACTTATTTTAAACCGTTTTCCTGGAACCTTTCACTAAATCAAACAAACACTGAATAAGCTTATTACAACTAATATGCTCTTTAAAAATATGTGTTCCCAACAGGTAATCATTCAAACTGAACTATTATGATCCATTTTGGACCATACGGCAATGCATTAAATGCCATGTGACACTACCAGGTGGCCCATCCAAGACCAAATCTTAGCACAACCCAGAAAATGTATGTAAGAATGATCATCACTGGTTTTCAACATTAATAGACACTGACAAATATGGTTACATGACTATGTACACATGCAATAGGGATAAACAAATGTGGCTAGAAAAATGCAGTCACCTTTGGATAGAAAACTGCAGTTTTATCCATATTTTAACAGTAACATTAGCTGCTGTATTATATTCATCTAGAAAACACTGATATCTTATAGGAAGTGATAGTTTTATTATAGAGCATAGAAAATAAATAAATAAAAAATAAAACTAAGGTGTGTTTTATATAAATCCAATTTTTTTGTGTGCAGTCGTATGGTCTCATTTGGTAGTGATCATTTAACTTTGCACTCTATCCAGTTTCTAAATAAATTTGTCAAAGAGAGGGTTTGCAAAGTGTAACTGGACAAATGACCCTATTATAATCTTTTTATATCTTGTGACATAACTTCCAGAGAACATACAATATAGTTTGAGATAACCACAATGTAACAATATAGCACAATGAATGGAAGAGGAGATCCAACATTCTTTCATATAAAACCAACCACTACTGCCCTTCAGTGTAGAGGCGAGTGTATACAAAGTGTGTGGATCACCTACAGCCAGTACAGGGTGCTTGTTGTTTTAATAAACAAAGTCTTAGCCACAGCTGCACATTCTGTACCTGCTCTGCGGCCACAGCTAAATTCCTGGCAACTTTTCCATAAAACAGATTATTATATCAATAAATCCCCCCAGGGATGTGGCCAGACTTCCAGGAATTGCACTTTAGATTTAATGCTTGAATGAATGCAAAAAGCTGCAATATTGTGGCCTTTAGGGTATGCTAACCTCACAAACCATGGGCCTGCCTGGTGGCTTGTTTGACCTCTTGTAAAGCGCCACAGTGCGCCAGAAACTAGCAAATAGCAGTTTATGAGGCTCCAAACACAGGGAACTAAAGAATCCATGTCTATTTATTTTTAGTGCTTTGTACCATTCCTTTTATAAATCAGAACAACATTTTAGAAAATGTGAAGGCGAAAGACACAGAAACAAAGGGGCTTTGTAGATCAAGGTTCCTTGAAAGTGAACCTTGAGATAGGTTAAACTAGAATCTGTTTGCTGCACAAGGTTTGTCCAGACGATAACTGTGTGAAACAGAGTGCTCGGTTTTATTTAAAATTAACATTTCAAATAGTGCCTACATCATTAACCTTTAGAAAGCACACAATTAATACTTGTGATGGTGTTCTCTTAAAGGGAAAGTTCCACCTTTATATCAAACTTAGAAAATAGTGGCTATGTTTATTATGGAACCTATCCAATGATACATAAAAATGTTTTCTGCAATCATATAAAGAAAATATTTAAAAGAAGATGAATCATTGCATGTTTTTAGAAAAAAAGAATCTGTCAGAAGCTTGATAACTTATTTTATAGTCACCCCTAATTACAGGGTCAGCTAGCCAACCAATCAGTAAATATGCCAAAGGAAGTCATTTCCCATGATGCTATTGTCTCTTTCACTAGAAACGGACTCATCTTTGATTATTTGAATTATTCAGATGATTAACTGACATGGGGCAGTTGCTGGGATAGGGGTAACAATGGCATAGTATAAAGCAAGTTATCAAGCACTTTATTCCAGTACATGATAAGAGTGTCTCTTTTAACATACAGACTTCTGGGCAAGTTTAATAAAAAAAACGTACATATTTACTTTATGTGTTGGTGGAACTTCCTCTATAAAACACATATCATTCACGCTGCTGGGTTAAATAAAGAAGCTGGTTCATTCAGACCTTTCTATGAGATTCTGTACTTCACTCCATAATGTACAAATTGTTTTCTAGAGAATTAACGCTGTATTTTAAGTTACCTTTGCTGTGATCTGGAACTCCTCATGCTCCTTTAACAACTCTTGAGTGTGCTGAATGGTGGAGCCGGTGGAGGTGTGTGTAGACAGATAAAACTCTCCATTATCATGGATCCACTCAAGGGCCTTAATAAATGAAAAATAACAGACAAACATAAGCCACTGTACATTAATTATTGAACAAATAAAAAGACAATAAAATGTATCTACCACCAAGCTATTCATATGCATAAAAAAAAATACACACAACAAAAGTGGTACAAAAATGATACCTTTAATGGCTAACCGATTTAAAAAATAAAAAAAGCTTTCAGCACAGTATGAACCCAAGTCTGAAGGTGTCATTTTGTGCCAAAAGCTTTAAATCAGTTAGCAATGAATAGTATAATCTTTTGCTACTTTTGTTATTTATTTTGTCCCATGTTCGGTTCTGACCGTGGCTTCTTGGACCAAATACAGATTACTTCAGGAAGCAGATGAGATGGTCTGGTACCCTCATCTCTTTAACATTTTATTATGATTAAAAGTCAAAGGCTTTAGTATGGCCTATGAAGCAGAGGTAATCTTTTTTTCTGGAACTCCTCCGGCATTCTCTATTATTCAGTGGACACTGGCAATTTGATTTCTTGTGCCTCTGTGAAACCCAGCCTGCACACCTAGAGGTTCTTGTTCCATATATTGTTAAAGCCAAGCTTGCAGGATCTTCTATTAACTTCTTATATTTCTTTACAACACTCTGAGAAGGTCGCCCTGTCTCTTCTTGCTATCCTCTAGAATGCTTGATTCAGCTGGACAAACATTGTCCTATCTCCACCTTTCACTTTCCTTCCTTCAGTTTCCTGGGCTACTTTCAAAGCCTCATCAGGCAGCCAGTTTATCTTCTTATGTTTTCTTTCATTTGTGGATTTTCTTTGTTGCTGTTTTCTGGAAAATGTCAAGAACTTCTGTCCAAAGTTCTTCAGGCATTCTGTCTATCACATCTAATGCCTTAAATCTATTCTTTACATCCACAGCATATTCACAGTGGATATTATTTACTTTGAATCTGCATGCTATGATTATTTGACCGCTTTTCCTCAGTTTTGGACTTTGCAATACGAAGCTAATGATCTGATCTACAGTCAGGTACAGGTTGTTTTTGCAGAATGGATAGAGTTCAATCTTTGGCCACAGAGTATATAGTATATTTGATTTTTATATTGTTCATCTGGTAATGTCTATGTGTAGAGTGGTCTCTAAAGCTGTAGGAATGGGGGTTTACTATGATCAGGTAATTATCTTGACAGAATTCTACTAATCTCTCACCTGCTTCATTTTGCACTACAAGGCCAAAATTGACCATTATACCAGGAATATTTTTAACCCAATTTAGCATTTCAATCTCCTATGATAAGAGCATCATCGTTTCTTGGTGTTAAAAATAATTGTAGAATTGAACAACTTCAACATCCATGCTTGGAACATAGACTTACATCATTGTGATGTTAAATGGCTTGCTTTGAAGTCAAATTGAAACCATTCAGTCATTTAATGGGTTGTAACCATGCACGGCTTAGGTTACGCTTGATTGATTATGAGGGCTACTAGGTTTCTTCTGCAGAATTGTTGACCACAATAGAAGATCTGGTAGTTGTCCGATATGAAATGTCTCATTGCAGTTCATTTGAGTTCACTAATTTCCAGTATATCAAAGTTTAATCTTATCATCTCATGTTGGACCACATCCAGTTTGTCTAGGTTCATAGATCGAACATTCGAGGATTGTTCTCTCAGCAGTGGACTTTCCTTTCCCCTCCAGACACATCTGTAGCAGGGCTTCCTCTCGACTTTGGCCAAACCGCTTCATTATATCTGGTGCTACTTGAACTCGCCCTCTGGCCTTCCCCAGTAATGTGACTAACATGGTACCACCCATTCTCTGCATATGCATCAATGAAAGCTTGCACTTGCCAACTAAAGATGAAATATAACCGGATACTGAAAATGAATATTGATAGTACAAGTGCCATGGATGGAATATAAGATGCTATAAGATGCTTTTGAATAAAAGAAATTGGATAACATGAAAAAATATTAACATATGTACGCAGTCAAATCTTGCACTCTACCGATTATATATACACACAAATACACACACACACTCATTCTGATAATTAGAATGGAAAAACCTTTAATACTTTTTTGATACAAAGAAACTATTCAATATCATAATATCAACAGAAGAATAAACAAAATGCACATAATAGCCCAGAAGGTCTGTTGCATTGTATAGTCTATGAATTGTCCCTCCTTCAAATGTATTTTTTATTTCAAGTCTCTAACCTGCTTGGCACTTCTCTCAAAGACCACATACTGCTGGCAATGATCTAGTCGCCTTTTCCTCAAGGTCCAGTAATGAAGTACTCTGTTTTCCCTCTGAAACAGCTCATTTAGGATATCTAAATAATGACAAAAAACAACATTATTAAATGGAGACTGCTGTTATGTAATATTCATTTACAAGTAAAAATGAATGCAGTAAGGGTTTATATAACAAACGTAAGTAACTGCATTTATTAGAATGTATTTCCCTTCATGTATATTACTTCATGGCTGCACCCGTAGGGTTAACACATTATATTCATAGATTTCATTCAAATATCCGCTCAGCTGCTTTGTGTGTAAATGAACTCTGCATAAAAATGTTAGTTGCTGAAGGCTTTTGGACATATTACAAAATCCTGGTGGTTCTCCTTTTAGGAGAGTACTGAATCTTATGGATTATATATAAAAATGTAATTAGTTATTTTAGAATCTGAGAATGTTTGTCTAGGTTTTAAATGAGTATGTATTTTGTGTGTATCAATGTGTTTTGGATCAGCTTGTAAGACTAAAGTAAAAAAGAAAAAAATATTACTAGTAAGTGAACAGGATAATATTAATAAACCTAGCAGTTATATCCTTGGTTTCTCAAGGAGTAAGCAGTCTAATAAACTTGAAGAAGAAAGCCGTTAAAAAAAGGTTCCTGTGCATATAGTATAGATGGGCAGACTAGACAAGCCTTGTGGTTCTCAACTGCTGTCAGATCTATGTTCTTATAGTCTCAGATGGGTAATAAAAACCCTAGGTTATGCTTCTGATTGGAGCAATTAGCAAGTATAGTTTTTTACATAATTAGCGAGCAAAGGCAAGTTTAAAAACAAGGGGGAGAAGGTACACAAATATTTGAATTTGTTGCTTTAAACATTTCCCGCAGTAATAAATTCAATATAAAAAAATAGACCAAAAACTTATTACAGAGCTCCTTTAAGATGTGTGTGAGCAATACTTAAACCACACACATATTTTTAGATAAAATTTAACAACATGAATAAAAAAATTAAAAAATTTACCAAGTGAATCTTGGACATTACTGCTGCTTTTTAAATCATGGTATAACGAAAATACTCAATTATAAAAATCACAGAAAAATACTATTTTGTAGTCTGACCAAAATACAATATTAATAATGACACAGTAATAGACACTATGGAACAGGAAATCTTATTAAAGCTGGTATTATAATTCACAGTGCATCATCATCTATCAAGGAATTTTACTATATTATACGTTTTACCTGTTTAGGTATGCCCTCTGCAGCTCATGAAGACACAGACTCTGAAGTACTGGCTGTGCAGTGTCTCAGCAGTATGTTACTGAGACTTTGCCCCTGATTGACTATTATGAGGCACTGCACAGCCAATACTACAGAGAATGCAAGCGTTTCTCAATAAAAAAAAAAAAAAAAAAAAACATAAAAGTAAATAACATGCATAGGCATATTACATACCTTGCAAAAAGGAGACACCTTCCATATCCCTTTAACAAAGCAAACTTTCTGTGTACTTACTTTTGACTTGTTGCTCAGGAGCCTTTACATGTGTCACCATGCCTGGCATATTAACACTATTCCTATGTAAGTACTTCAAGAATACATCAGCATTTCTTCTTGCCAATGTGCAAGCCTACAAAAGACAAAATTAAAAGTTAAGCATGCTGGGATCAGAGATAGCATAACATGTATAAGACGTGATAGTAACATAATATTATGTATTACATTTTATAATATTTGTTTATATTTATGATACAATGTGTTCCTGGTATTCAAGTAATGCATTAAGCTCTTGTGCTTGAATATATACTAATGTGGATGAGGCTGCGAACGACTATGAAAACAGTGACCTCACACCTTTGAAATGATGTATTTTTAATAGTTTAAAGTTAGTTTACAACTATCACAGGTCTTAAATCAAAACACGACGTTGTCATTAAATGATGTCTTTGTGGGAATAAAAGCCAACAAAGCAAGGTTGCTCAGAGGCAGCTTAAAACCACTAATTGAATAAATTTAGCAGCAATTTTAAAAAGGAAAACATTATTTCGGCATGGTTGTCCACCCCTACATGATTGTGCACAGCATATAGGGTGACTTCTGTGTCTCTTTAAAGTTAAGTACTATCCTAATGATTATGTCAATGGAATTCAGTAGTGAAATGTGTTCTATTATGCATTTGAAAACTGCATGTTTTTGTCCGAAAACTAATTTAAAATGATAAAACTACAAAAAGTAACCGAAATAGAGCTTCACAATGTTGTAAAAGTTTCAACTCTATTACCTGCTACATTAAACAAATCTGAGATGAAGACTGGCTAAGTGTTTATTAAGACACTTAGGAAGTTTTGCTTAGCCAGCTGGGCATTCTGTAGGATGGTAATAATGTACTTGCTGAATTCCCAAAGACTTTGTGCCATTTTAACAGGTCAGTCCAAAATGGGAACAACCGGTTCCACCTGAAGCTGAATTATTGGATCTCTCTAAATTTCTACATAGTCATTCATAATGGGAAATTAACACTTTTCTAATGTTTGAAACTTACTCTTAAGTACATGAAAGAAAATGTGGAACCTCAATGTCCGTTTCATCTGTTTAAAATTGTACGCACTTTTTCACAAGTCTATTGCACTGCAATGTCATTATATGTAGTACTGATAATTTATGTTGCACATGGTAGTAACATGAGAATATCATCCATATATTAAGTAAAATAAAATGAGAACATTGCATGTGATATAATAGGTTGAAAACATTTTTAGTGTTATAAAGGTGCATGACTTATTAGAACGTGACCATCTAATAATCCAGAGAAATTCGTGTTCATACTTAGTGTACATTAGTAAAAAAACAAAGCTTTTACATGCCTAGATCACATACATTCAAGAATGTTACAAGTAACTCATAAAATTGTTATCACAGTGCACCACTATCACAATGTGTGTGCATACAATTTACGTTTCAGCTTCTTATATTACCATTATGCCTAAACTGCTGGCGTGCAAGTTACCAAGATAAAATGCATAAGCCCGGCTCAGGACTGGGGAAAACCATCTCCTGTCTAATCTTACAAAGCAAATAATTGTTTTTCAAGTGTAAACACAACCAGCCTCTATTCTGTAAGCAAGTGCTTCAAAAAGTTGCATCCCTGAAAGGAATCAAACACAGATGCAAATGAAAAAGACTAAGAAAATACATCCGGAAACAAGTGAGATACCAGGATTAGAGTGCTCTCAAGGCTTGGCGAGCACTGCTCGATCTATAGGGCACTGTGAAGATGCTGTACAGAGGATGCATTGAGGGCACAAAGCCCAGAATACTATTTTTTAGCTATCTCAAAGAAAGACTATGCTTAGCTGATCAATAACAAATTAAAATGTAAAACATTTTTTTGAACAATACTAATGGTAAATGTTATACATTTTACAATATTCAAATAGTATGAAGTCAATTATATTGTTTTCCAAAACTTGACACGGTCTGATGTTTTTATGTATCTTGACTATATTTTCATATTTTTTTATGGATGCACACACATATTTTGGTATAATAACATGCAGTAAAGCACAGTGTATGAGTTTAGGACAGTAACACTAAGGACATAATAGCTTAATTAAACATTTAGAAACGTGAAATATGATAAAGGTAGTAATGCAGTTGAGGTGTAGAAGAAAGAGGCTGTAGGTTCGGATTTGAACTCGATTCTGCTAACATAGTATGATCAAGTACTTTTGAAATAAGCATTTGATAACAGCAAAGACATTTCATAATTACCATTTGTAACTGAAAATATGTTTATGACAACAGCGCAATCCAATTGAACCCAAATTCTGTACTTTAATGTTATTGGAGGAAAAAAAACACAGTGTTATGTAGTCTGGCGACTGCTCAGAGGGGGTCACAGAATCATTCATACCTTTAGGAAAGCTTCTTTTTGTTCCAGATGTTTGCTGATCATTGGGGTGACGTGGTCGGTTTCGGAGTTAGGTCCCAGTTTGTCAGCTCCTCCACACCAGTCTTCCTCCCTCTTGTACTCCTGTTCCAAGCTTTCCAGAACACTGCACACCTAATAATTGAAAGCAAAAAAAAATAAAAAATGAGTGACTCACTTTAGATCACAAATCAGTACAGAACTAAATGCATGGAGGTCTTGAGAAGTTGAAGATGACCAAATAGAAGAATTCCTTTGATTACTGATGTAAATTTGATAGTAATGCAAAATAGTATATAGAACTGTGATGGAACAAAGAGCCCCTGTCTGAAAGAACTTCCAGTCTAGTTGTAGGGTTTGAAGGTCTGCAAGTCGATTCCTAAAGTTCACAATATGTGGCCGATATAATCTGAACATTCAGCTGTAACAAAAGACAGTCTGTGACAACTAAAATATTTCTTTATGCTTATCCAGTTTAACAACAACAAAAGAGTCTTTATGAAGGCAAAACTATTGCTACAATCAAGGTGACTGCACCAAGCTAGAAAGAATAATGAAAGTATTTATTTTCAAACAACAAAGCTTTTAGATAAATTACTGAATACTTACAGCTACTTAGAGGGCCACTATAATGCCATAAGAAAAGTAGATAGTTATTTTGATTATGAATTGATTATTAATAAAATTCCTGTCGGCCATATATAACATTACATTAATTTTCAAAGATTAGAGTATCAGTCTCCATCTGTCTGTATCTGATCTTGATAAGGTCAGCAAGGGAAGTGTAGAAGAATTAGGTGAGAGTCAAGTGTAAAGTGTTTTAAGAACAATTACATTTGATAAGAGATTAAACAATTATTAATAATCTGTCAAACAGCAAAATATTATAGAAACATATTTAATACAACAAGCCCCCTAGCAATGGAGATCATTGTGTTAGTACACTTTGGCCCTCATTCAATTGCGATTTGGCCAATTGAATAGGGCTCTAAATAAGCACATAACATATATTTTTTAAATAAGTTTTTAGTTAGTGAAAACCTTGCTTTTGGATAAATGTTTACTAAGTAAAAACTTCTTTAAAAAAATATGTTATGTGCTTATTTAGACCCCTATTCAATTGGCCAAATTGCAATTGAATGAGGGCCTTTGTGTCTGAAATTTTAGCAGTGGCCTGCTTGGCAAAGCCACCTCTCCCACTCCCATGGATTAGAAGTGGTTGGATACCAGCAGCAGCGGAGTCTGGATTAAAAGGAAGTGTATTTTTGCTTTTGTCAAATCACTAAATGGTAATTTTTTTTAGTGATCAATGCCTAATTATAAGATCTAGCTCAAGTTTTTAGGGCATTACAGTGGTCCTTTGAATTGATTATTTCAATATTTTTATTTCCAGAAATCCAATAATCTGTACACATGTTTTACAATATTAATTATTTTATTATTGGAATACACCAACAACCGAATTTATATAACACATTTTTACTATTCTATAATTTACACAAGTAAACAAATTTTACATTTACAGTACCAAACGCAACTCAACAATGATGTCTGCTCTGTTTTGGAAAGGGTTTAGGCCCAGAAGACAAATATAGTAAGGATCAAGTTTCATATGCCAACTAAACACACCATGTAAGGATAGGGCTAAAACTCCATGTTCCCAATGGCAACTGGGTCATCTTTACCATATTTTATTGCAAACCTAGGGTTTCCCTTTGTGTTATGAGGGGTTCAATGAGACAATTACGTTTACAGGAGAGTTATCAAATTTTACGCACACTATTTGGGGTCCTAAGTTTGCCAAACTTTTTTAGTAAAAAAAAAATGTCCATGTCTGAATTGGTTTGGTAAACACTGCTCTGTAGAAAAATCATGGATAACAACCAGTATTATTAACAGTTAAATACCTGCTCTGATGTTTTATAAAAGGCCACAGAGGCATTGACCAGCTTCAGTCGATCTTCCATTTTTAACATCAACTGCTGCCAGTGAGAGGCCACTTTTTCGGCACAGTCCCGGATCATATCCATGTCGTAGTGGTTGGCTTGTAGCATTGCCTCTGCTTTTTGCTGCACCTGCAGGGCACTCTGGTGGGTTTTCTGAGAGAATGAAAATAAAGGTTTAGAACAGAAAACAAACACCACAACCTGCTTTTGTCTTTGTTGTATTCTTCTAGCTGACCAACTGTGTCATGTTTGCAAAATAACTTTATCTTATCAGAAACTGCACATCCTGTTCAATTTGACAGTACGGCTAAATATTTAATTGTTGTTGACACGAAGACTGAAAGCAATGTCACATTTCAACCAAAGCAGCTGAATTGCTCCTTACATATAATGTCCCTTGCCTCCTGCAGAAGTAGATCAATAAAAACAAAAATGGTGACTTCCTCTAACATTGGACTTAACAGTTAAAAAAATGAAAGGCTATACTTACATTATCTTTGCATTTTTACTTTCTAAATACATTTAACCCATTAACATGTTTAGTTATTAAAACAAAGAAACTTCAATGGTCCTTTAAGATATTTCTACTTATGAAATACATAAATACTAAATAAGAAGCATTAATTTGTTTTTTAGTTTACTTATGCAATGAAGGTCTTTCTTTGGAACTGTAGAAAAGATCGTAAATCAGATTAATAAGAAAGGAAACAAATAACAAAATGAGGAGAGTGGGCATTTAATGTTTTATTACTGTGCTACTCTCCAAATATAACATAACAAGCAGACAAATCTGCATCATTTTAATTAAACACTGAAATGACTTACAATTTAACTCAGTTGTTGCGTGTAAATGATATTATCCCACTGCATGGATAATTATCACTAAAAGCTATTGGAATGATTTAAAGTGTTGGCAATCATTAAGGTTACAAGCAACATGATGTGTCTGCATTTCAAATGCCAATCAAACATTAGGAGAATGAGCTATCAAACCTTTACATACAAAGACTAAATTTAAGGCATACCATATATAAGCAAAGCTTTGACAGCAGTATAATTTCTGATTAGCTGCTTAAAATGTAGAACTACTGCAAAGCCAATTAAAATTAAAGACCCTATAAAAATTAATACAATAAATCAGGTCTACATAAAAATTCAAAACATTTATTTTAAAAACTACAATTAACCCCTTGTCAGTCTGGCTATAACATTTCAGACATACTTATTAAACTTTCTCTAAATATGTGCTTATGTACTTGGCTTGCATAGCTGTTATTGTTATTTTGGTACACACAGATAACAAACATGTGAAGATTTTACCAAACTGCGGTAGTGCTCTACATTTATAAAGCCTAATGTACACATTAAAGCAGTAATACAATTTGAACAGTTAAATAATATAAATATGCAAACATGTAGACTACTTAAAAATATAACAATAAAAGTGCTAAACATTCTAGTTTAACTTGAGTCCACTTCTTAATGGGACCCTAGCTTGGTTACAGATAACACAATGCCATCATATCTTCATTTACTTTATGTACTAGTATCCACAGCCGCTTTACTGGAAGATTAATCCATCTACCCACTGCCCTTTAAGCAAATTAGTGCAATTAAAATCCCATACAAAAGAATAAATACATAAATAGAATAGAAGTTGTTTGTATCAGATTAATGATACTGGAAATAAAACTGTAACCATTTGTCACACTTAACATATAAATATATATAAAATAATATATGAAACATATTCGGGAATGCAACTAAAATTACTTTGTTACTAAATGTATATTTACACACATATAGAGCTATGAAAGTGAATAGAGATCATCAGGTGAAAGTTTACTTCATTATCCCGCTCTATGCTATCAAAGTTTTATATTCTCCACACTGTCATGGTCTATTAAGATTCTTGAACTTGGCATGGAGTTTTTATCTGAGAAGGTCATAGCTAAAGACATGAACTGAAGTAATAACGGTTTGCAGTGGAGGATTTCAGGTTTTATTTCTGTGGGAATGTATTAGGGATTTATGAAGTGAGGTAAAGAAGGAACCAGAGTGAAACTAATAATGTCATTAATAAAACATTATTTAACTATTCCCATGTGCAATCTCATCTACAGTAAATTAGAGAACCGATGCAATTACAAGTTTTAGTAAACAGAGCTGAAAAGTTAGAACCTGCTAATATTGGTGATATTCACAGAGGGAGTAGATCCACAATACAAAACATAAAATACTGGATCAAAAATATGCATCCCAATAATAATAATACAGGATCTCATTTATAATAAAAGACTACTCTCATTAAAAGACTCCCAGTTACACAAGTTTTTATTCTATACCAAAAACAAGTCTGCTACAATTCCCTTTCCAGAATTTGATAGACGAAGCCTAGTCTAAGACGCAGAAACAGCAGAATCGCCAAGCACCAACGGTGAATTAAAACAACATATAAAAGGTTTATTTTATTGTAAATAAAGACCAATGCAATCATATTCCACACATATATTAGTCGATTCCCCCTTCTATGACACTACATTTGTATGTTGATCCGGGTTTTATACGTTTTTACATTTTATTTATACATTTTTACATTACATTTTAATTCACTATTGGAGTTTGTGTTCTCTTTTATTTAGCACCTTAAAGGTATATGAAAGTGAGCTGGGTTATTAATGCATCTGATAGAGAAGAATTTATAGTGCCTGAAAAAAATTGTTTGCATGAAAAAAATCCAAAGTAAACAGTCAAAACAGTTAGCCTGAAGTTTGCTGAATTTCTTGCTTTTGCAAACTGTTTTCTCTCAATGTTGACACCCCCTTAAATTCCCAGGCATAATTAGCATAACTTATACATTGTTTCTTTTTGGTCCAGGATTGTGCAGGCATGCTCAGTTATCACCTTAAGTCTGCCCTACTGTGGGAAGTCACGTGATTTCATACACTTTCCTTTTGCCAATCAGCATGCGCATATGCTTCATATTGGATATCTCATTAAATATTAGATATCCAATATGCAAATATCAGTTGCTAGGGGTGTCTACATCACCCCAGCACATTTTTTTATTTCTGTAAACATTTTTATTTTACAGGATGCATTCATTACCCACCTCACTTTCATATACCTTTAAAGAGTTGAAAAGTTATACGCAAAAAAAAGCACCCAGAGTACAAAATTAATTGAATGATTAGGAAATACAGAAAAATCATACTGCAACAGAATAAGAAAACTGTAATAAACATTATAGCATTTCTCTTTACAATCTTTGCTGGAAATAGAGACCGAATAACACAGGTCAAGAGAAAAGAGAAGGTAGGTCTGTGTGTGTGTTGCAATCTAAGAACAAAGATAAATCAATTAACACTTTACAATCAGCTAAAAAATCTTAACCTTAAAAAAACTTGTGTTTGAGGAACTAATAAAAAAAAAAAATAGAGCAGTAGTGTGTACATTCTTAGGTGTAGATCAAGACAGAAAACCTGTTTTCAGCACAAAAGAAAATACCCAAGAAATACAATACTCCCATTGTATTCTAGGAAATGGAGCAGGGACATGCAAATGAACGGATTCAATTTATACTAATAATTTACAATACAATAAGCATAATTTAGTTTGGACAGGAGTACGAGCAGACCTTGCTCACACAGCTCACCTCTATAGCGTGTTGGAACTGCTCGTGTTCACGCTGGAGCTGCTCTGCCTCTTGCAGAGAACTGGCCGTGATCAGTCCGGCATTTAGCATCGATTCCCCATTGCGGATCCAACCTAGTACCTGGGAATAGAGAGACAGCAGCAATTGGAAAGGTGTAACATGCTCCTCCTGCACACCAGAGAGGGGGATGATAACTTGCTAACCGTGGCACATAAATAAATTATGTGTAACAAACTCCAAGAGGTGGGATCAGCCAACATCAATGTACATTTAATATAGCTAATTACAACACTAAATTATACTACTCTCATGTTGTAAAGGCTAAAAGTCTACTATAAAAAAACAAGCAATGTTTAGTATACACTGTAAGCTATTCTTGAGATCATTTGACATATTATAATTGAAATAAAATACTGAAACATTTTTTTTCAGATTGTGTTGGCTACAGTAAGTTTATTCATTTTAGCATCCCATGCAGGGATCCTGAAAAAGGATCACAGTAAAATTGGTGCAAATTATAAAATAAAAACATTAAAACTTTAGATGCTTTTTTAAAACCACCCTTTCAGAAGGTGTATATGTATGTATGTATGTATGTATGTATGTATGTATGTATGTATGTATGTATGTATGTATGTATGTATGTGTATATATATATATATATATATATATATATATATACACACACACACACACACACACATATACATACATATACACACATATACACACACACGTTATATATTTATTTAAAATGTCCTTACAACCACATACATTTTTCTGCAGAGTGACCCATGTTGAACGGTTATCAAAATAAAGCAAAGGACAGTTACTGTACTTGTTAGAAATATTTATTTTTATCCTCTTACCTGCTTCACTTCAGCCTGCAGGTGGCGCAGTTGCACACACTGTTCTAGATGCTTCCTGTGTTGTTCGGCTGCCAGATCAAGCTCCTGCTGCTTCTCGTGAAGGAACTCCAACAAGTCCTGGACTCGTGTCGCCATGTCTACGTCTCTGTCACACAACAGCTCAACCCCTGTGCACACAGAGACATAGTTACACACCCGAAGTTGAATATTGTAATGGGGATGATTATGCTCAGACATGCACCAGATACCCACTGCTTCCTATGTTGTTTCCTTATAGCAGTGACAGCATTCACCTGAAGGAGATCATATGCAACCCAAGTCCTTAAAAGAGCCTCTTAGGGCTTTAAAACATCTTATTTTACCAAAAGCAAAATGGTAAAAATGTGCTGCAGAAATGAATGAATTGGTACTAGAGGTATAGATATTGGGTATGCTTTGTTAGTTTTAGAGGAAATATAATCAACTGTGTATAGTTGAAGAGGGGGCATGCTCTCCCACTCCATAGAACAGGCTGGAGGCCTCATGGGAAGTGCCTTAGAAACACATATGATCCCTTGGCCACCTGTTGCTCTTTTTCACCCAATAGAGTTATGCCCATCGCTGCTCACTGTTAACATTTTAACATACAGTAAACAAAAATATTGTAAATATTCAAGGAAACGTAATACTAATGTTTAATGAATCACTGTTTAAGGTTAAGACTAATTTTCAGCTCTGAAGTTGCCGCCCTCAAACAGTACTTGCGATTAAACCAATCTAATTTGTTAGTGTTACATTTGTGCTGATTTCAGAGATAAAGAGCTTTGTTTTGGGGATTTTTTTGGCGGTCCAACAATACTTTCAACAGCACAAATGTAGCAAAAACACATCAGACTGGTTTGGTTCACCTACAACATTATGGCAGGCTGGCATGTTATGACTCTCGTTTGCCTCTTCTCCCTTGCCATGATCTTAAAATGAGTAAGCCTTAAGAAATAAAACAAGCTCAGTGCCATGCTCTATTACATCACATTTTTTGCTCATTTACAAAAACAGAGACTGAATGGCTTTATCAGGTTTAAAATATGAACTTTTAAAAGCACCACAGAATATTTGGAAGTTTCTCCTCTGTTTGAGTACCTGATGTCTGCACTTCGTTGACATACTGCAGCAGCTCTTGACCTTGGTGGATGACATCGAATGTCAGATTGTTCATTGTGAGGGCTTTGTCTGCATGATGCTGCAGCCTCTGCTCTGCCAGCGTGAGGTCCTCTGTGTCAAAGTCGTTCATTTGCTGAGAGAGCTCATCGTTCCATGATTCCAGGTCTGAGATGATCTGGAAATACATTTTAAAAATTGGGAAAAGTAAGGTCATTGTTTTCAGTTGGATTCTGTATTGATTCTGATACTGCACTAAGGTTACTTCACAGTGCAATTAGAAATTCATTTTCTGGGAGGGGGAAGAGTTGTGGGGGGAGGCTGGGGGGACTTGGGGTTTGGAGGAGGAGTACTAAGGTTATTATACGAGACTGGAGGTATAGCACAAAAAAAAAAAAAAAAAAAGTTTGGATACACTGATGAACATGGGTTAAGTATTGATTGCTCAGAAGTTTAATATTTCTTTATATTTATTTTTTATTTTCTCTTTTTATTTTCTTCTGTTTTATTTGTCTATCTTTGTGTCTTAAAGCATTAGAAACAATCTTATTCCATTAAAGAATTCAAGAAGCTGGCAGAGCTTTATTTATAAATTGCTTTAGGATAAGACAATAGTTTGAGAATGTTAGATATGGAATACAAAGAAAAAGGAAAATTTGGAAAAGGCAGATACGCAAATAGTTTTATATTCTATAACTGGTACAGAAACCTTTAGAAATTATTTTGGAATATAGTATCTGTTATTTTTATGAATACTATGTGTTATTATTATATAATTTCAATACTATTACAGTATGATTGTAATAACTATTGTCTACATTAAATAAAACTTGATTGAGAAAAAAAAAAAGAAATGTGTTTTCTTTTCATGAAACTATAGTGCTGCAAGGGTTAAATTGCTTTGCAAGTGAAAGACACATTTCTTTTTATTTTACCTATAGCAGGTTCAGCCAGTAGAGGGAGTATCTGATTACTCCATGGAGCTTAATTGGCACAGTATCCTAAAGCACCCTAGAGTTATTCAGAGTGAGGTTCTGACTTTGTTCCAAAGGCAGGTTGTATGGTAATTCAAAAAACTTTTTTTTTTTTTTTTTTTTTACTATTGCAGCACACTTTTTTATTAAAATATTAAAATACATTTTTTTTAAGGTATATAGCAAATTTGTTAGTTCAGTAGCCCTTTAATGTACCCAAGTTACTGAACAGAGAGAGGGAAATGGTTTTCCAAAAGTAAAGAACAAACTACTTAAACCATAACATATGTAGAACTTACTAAATCTGAACTAAGTAAGACCTTCTTGAGATTACTTTAATGCTACACGTCATACCATACTAATGATATTAACATAATTAAAGCAAACCCTAGCTAATAAACTAAACTGATTTCAATGCATATACATAGTAGAGTACTCTCACTATAAAAAAGAGAAAATATTTAAGATTGGAGGCAAGCTTATTTGGAATAACAATTTTCCAAACAATATTAAAATAATAACTACTTAATGGGAAAAAATAAAAACAAATTCAATGAACAAAATTTCATATACATACATACACAATGGTTTCTGCTTGGTAGGGAAAATGACAAATAAAGTGTTGATGTATAAAAAAAGATTAGTTGGAACCATGGTATTACTTAAAACCTTGTAAATATCAGCAGAAGAGCTTAAAAACAATGGATTTCTTCTGGTTAATGTTTGCAGCTGATGGATACCTACCAATAAAAAACAGCAGGTTTCTAAATGTGCAGCCAAAACAAAAACACCAACCAGAAAAAATAAAACGGTATAAGCTACAACAAACTATAATGGGAAACAGATTATAATCCTATAATTTTGAAAATGAAATCTATAGTGCATACATTTATGTAGGGATTAAGGGGGGCTTAAAATATTTCTTGGGAGATTTATTTTTGATGATTTAAGGATTAATAGGGAATAGAGTACAGTAAAAGAATTCCTGATGCTACTGTTTGGGTTATATCAAAACATGTTTAACTCCTTTCTGTGCTTATTAGGCAAAGGGAAATGTTATGAGCAGATGTGAGTTTGTGCAGCCTAAAAAAATGTTTAATAATACTTTTCATTACTGATGCAGTGGGCCACCACGGCTATACTCAAAAAGAAGTATATTGTCAATGAAGCCCATCACTATGCCCTTAACAGATAACCCACAAAGCCGACCACGACCAACGGTCTCAAATCCCAAGATGCACAATAACTTCCAGTGGATACAACATTTAGGCTAACACTGCCCATTATGTATCTGTCATCCCAAACTACGACTAATCCTTAGCATCAGTTTATCAAATATTTTCTGTATTACATGGTCTCATGTAGTCTGTAACTTGCTATCATTAATTTAGCATACTGTTTTTTAATTTAATGTACCTATATAAACAATGTTATGAAAATTTTTGACACTTGGAGTAATATAAAGCTATAACTATAGTTGACAAGTCATGGCTCATTCACTATGAAACGTTCAGCAAATAAAAACTACAACAAGACATTTCAATCCACCCAGTTATACTTGATGTCTAGTATTCTTCTAAACTTTGTCCACTATTTTACTTATTAGGTCTTTCCACATACAGAAAAGAGTTTTGTAGCAATTTTTTCCAACCTTGACTGACATAATGCTCTCCTGGACACCATCTTCAGCTGGCAGATTCTTCTAAGTTGTCTATGATCCATTTCATTACGTAAAACCTTATATTACTTTATTTTAGTAATAATTTACAATCCTTGCACAGAGATAAAAGACCTCTATGAATATTCACATACAACATTTTTTACACACTCCACAAGTTGTCCCTAATACTCATCAATCATCTAACAAGTCTCTCAAATTCCCACAAATATAAAACTCTCACAAATCTCATACTCCCCTCTATTCTGAGAGTGGGGTCAAACTCTTTATTGTAAAAGAGCTGATGAACCAGATTTATATCAGCTAGTGAGCTGCTTGGCTGGATTTAAAGTTATTTAGTTATTTCACACAAAATACATTTATATTAATTTTTTTTTTATATACATTTTTTAAACATTTTGAAATGTATTACGTGTTTTCACTGTCCTAAGTATTAACATTCTAATAACATTAGGTGTGAGAGGCGATTCTGTCTGGCAGGCCGTGTACCACAAAAAAAACAACAACAAAAAAACTGTTTGTGGTCTACAACCAGCCTGCGGGCCACTAGTGGTCAGCAATTCATTAGAACATCTTTTTACAGAAACATATAACTTATTTCCATTATCTATTGTCATCATTTAATGGCCTAGCTTTGCATACATTTTATGTAGTTGGAGTTGTGACTACATCAGCATTACTAAGTAATTAAACATTGGGCTCCTTGGGGAAAAAAATGTTGAGCCATAGCAAAATGCTTGCTTAAAAGATCATAAAACCCAACAAGAGCTGTATTTCTAAACAAATAAAAAGACTCATTCAAAACAAAACCGTATGTGACTAAGAACTTTACAAATTCAGACGTCATGAAAACTCTTGTTTCTTTTTACCATTTGCCAGAATTAAAAACAAGGACTCCCAGAAAATTATCCAAGAAACGCAAAAAACCTGCAAATTAATAAGTTGACTTACATCAATGGCATCCCTTTCAAAGATGCGAAGCTGCAAGAATAGTTCAAGTTTGATCTTCCGTTCCTGGAAGAGCTCCTCCATCTGAGACTGGGCCTCATCTAGCTGCTGAAGCACACTCTCAATATGGTTGATGGAGCTGTTGTGTGGAGTTTTGTTGCTGGATATAGCTGAATCTCTTTGGAAGAGAAAACATAACAATGCAACAAGTGTTTTAAACAACGAATAAAGAAAAATATATGACTTTCTACATTTTTTAAGTAACTAAAGTTTTTTGCTTAAACGGTCACTAAAGTAATCCAGACTGCTCAATAGATCTAAGGATGCCCTTTTCAACTATATCTTTGTGTTTATATGGACTTCTGATGCTCCTTATAGCCATCCTCCATTGTCCTGCATTAGTAATGAGCAGGGGTGTACAGCAGTTAAAGCCTGTGTAATAATTGGTGCATTGGAGTCTATGACTTGGACTGACAGCTCAATCACTTTGAATTTTCCAGGCATGAACAGTAAATGTGAGTTTCCAATCTTGTAGGGTGCTTTAGAAAAAAACACTGTTTACAAGACTTAAAGAGCAAAACATGGCCCTCCACTTTCTTCAGTTTTTAATATTGTACATTGTATACTTCCTTGTTCTTACACCCTGTACAGCGCTACTGAATATGTTTGCGCATTACAAATCAAGGTTAATAATAATAATAATAATAATTAATGTTACTGCGGGAGGCTGTCCTTGACCCTCCCCACAGAGTTTGACTAAAGGGGGCAGAAGTGCCTCCCCCTGCTGTGCATTATACTATACCTTGCTGGAACTATCTAAAGCAGAAAAGTTCTCCAACCAAGGCTCCCCCTCTCCCTGAGCTATGTGGGTCCTCAAAGAGCCATAAATAAACAGTGCTTTATAAATGGCAATAATAGATTGCATGCTATTCAATAAATGTAACTTATTTTTCCCTCTTACTTCTACGGGCTCCTTAAATGAACATAAGTAATTTAAACATTTTTGACATATGAAACTTTCCCCGTCCCAATTATGGCTTTGCTTATCATAACCTTTAACCACCCATGCATGCCTTGACAAGGAACTATTGCTATCATGCTAGCTTCCATGCATCAGAGAGTCTCCCAAAATGACGATTTTCTTTTTGTGTTTATACCCAAGACTTGTATAGCTGCTTGTGGTGTTGGTTTGTTGCATATTTCACAAACATGAAGTTTTTGCTAACCTACATTGGTCCTTTAAATTGCAGCGTATTATCAACACTAAAGTATTAGAGCTCTCAGTGAATAAGCACAATATGTAGAACTTCTAATGCCAATAAACAGATATTAAAACAATGAAAATGCATGTCACAGCATAAAAGCACACATAACATGCTGGAGAAATGAAAAGGACATAAAGTTCTGCTGTTCAATGACCACGTGGTTTATTGCCTGTGATTCACATCCGTATTTCATGTTTATTGGCACGGGGACACAAGGCAAGCCAGGGATGATGGATATAAACACTAAGTAATAGAAGCTGTGATAAATGGCCTTTAAAAAAAACATCTACTTTTGGTTGTATGGAATATAAATTTTATTTATACACAAAGTAGGTCACTGAAATTTATATAGAAGGCATGTCATGTTCCTTACTACTGCTCTAATTAGCGGTAACGTACTGTCTAAAACCAGTTTACATCAGAAGATGTCAGCTCCAAACATACTGTCCTGATAATCCAGCTGACAAAAACAAGCTGATACAGCAAGGAAACCAGGTACGGAAGCATATCAATGTCATACAGTGCAATGGTGAGACTGGATCAAAAGCACTTAGATCCATCCCCTCCGCTTTCTAATGATGCACTACCAATTAGTAGGCAAAACAACAGCATTATTAACACTGCTTCACTAAACTAATGTAATATGCTATTCTGCCTGAAGGCAATTATTTGTAATCAAGAATTATTTACAAATTGTACTACATGTGGTTCTGTGCAAGTAAATGAACATGGTTTTTGATTATTTTTAAATTGGCTTAAAGGACCACTTTAGTAACAGGCCCTATATATTTTAATTATGCACATCCTTATCATTAATATAATTTCTATCTAGATTACAGTATCAGCCTCTAGTTAAGTATTTGTGTCTACCCTGATTAAGAGAATGAGGGAGAGGTTCGCTGTGACAGATTTGATAAAAGAATAACCAATCATTGATAGGCTGCCCCCACAGCAAAAGCGCACTTGCCATCGGAAGCCCCTAACAAAGGTCTCCAGCTTTGTGTCTGAAAATTGAGTAGTTGTCTGCTAGTCAAAGCCACCTCCACCTATAAATCAGCCAAGTCTAAACTTTGAAAGTAAGTTTAATGTTGAATATTACACCTCTGAATAACAATTTGATTACTGACCAATGCTTATTTAAACAATCTAGCTGATGTTATTAGGCATTACAGTGGTCCTTTAACAATAGATAAATAATGGTAGAAATTGACAATCACCCACATGATATCTCTAAAAGGAGTTCTGAGAAGCTAAACACACTTGGTACTACTAATGGCAAGATAAAGTAGCCTTCCTTCCTATGAGACTTTTTGGTCCAAAATACCACCTCCTATGCTGTTTAAGGCCTATAGGTGCTTGGTTGAATGTAGAGTAATGCAATGTATTTATTGACATATTCATGCACAGAATACTGTTAGCACAATTATTGTATTTATGGTAATATTCAATTATTTGTGACTTTAAATTGTGTGAATGCTGCTGGTATTGGATCTTTTCTTTATGATTTACAGAAGTACTTGCACAGTACTCTGTACCAGGAATTAGCCAATGGTAATCGGGGACTTACTTTACAGATCAATCTCACAGTTCTCATTTCTCATAAATAAAAACACTGTGCAACTTACCAACACATTTACTAAAAAACTAAATCAATCCTCCCTACACTCAGAGGAAGACAAATGATGTTCAATAGCTTAAAGGAAAAGTGGTAGTAGCATAATAAATTTCAACTACAAAAAAGAAAAACAGTGGACAATGAAGGTACTTTTCAGAAAGAGGGAACTGCTAGAACAAGACTAGATCTGGAAGATAGGATATATGTGGAGCAAACTTCCAGCCAAAGCAGCAGAGACAAACAGTAAAGGAACAATGCCTTGGATATGTACTCCTTCTGTATCAACATGCTTTGTGTGTATGGTTATGTGTTATGCACTCAATTTATTTTCAAAATTTTCTAAATATATTATTATTATCATTAGGTATAATATGAAAAACAACAACTAGGTATATTAGATATAAAAAGGTGGTAAAGAAATCCAGTTGTAAAAACACCCACCAACTCCGCTCCCATGCATCCGAAATTTAGCAATACAAGGATACTCTGCTCACCTTAATTGCTGGATCAGATCCTCCCCTTCTTTGATAACATTGACTGTAAACTGTAGAGTGGTCTGTTGTTGCTGCCCAAAGCGTTTGATCAGGTCCTGAACGGCCTCTACTGACTCTGCGTAGACATCATCCAGCAGCTCCTTCTGCAAGTCCTCCAGCCATGTCCACAGCTAGTGACAGGGAAAGCAAATGGCCAAAATGAAAAAACTAAAATGCATCCAGGATGTACAGCAACACAGAGCAAAAAAGGTCAGCTAAGTTTCCTGCCTCACGTCTATCTTTGGGGACAGGTTGATCTGCTTTAGTAGATGACAGAAATAATATTCATTTCCATGGCTTGTTGGTCTCCAAAAGATAACCAATTTCTTCTAAGGTTATCCTTGACTGAACTGCAGTTTTGTCAAGTGAATACAATACTAATAAATGAAGAAGAGACGCTCTGGAAGCGGACAAGCAGCTTCTCTAGGAAGCACACGGTATGAGGGAAATCATGGTTCATATTCCAGAGGGAGAGAGAGAGAGGAAGGAAGGAAGGGAGTCAGAGGTATCTCAGCAGCTTTGTTCAGACCTCACAGCTGATGGCCCCAGTGACACACAGGTCTATAAAGCATTTCAAGTGCTTTTAAAACTGCTTTCAAACACCCATTTTGTGTTTTTGTAAGAACAGTTTTTCTCTCTCAAACCTTGTATAGGGTTATATCTACTCTGACTAGTTAAATAAAAATACATTTTAAAAACAACAAGACCAGTCATAAAAATAAAACAAGATGAGTAGTACAGGCTGACTGAGGTCTAAAAAAGTCAGTTTTAAATCCACACCTTTGCTGTAATATATTTAAAGGTGCTGGTTTTAAATTCTGTAAAAGTTACCCTTTTCATGAAAATGTGTGCTGCAAAGTTCAAGCAACAATATCCTGAACTAGCTCTGAAAAATGCATCTGGTTGTATCAATGACCAATAGATTCCTAAATGGGGCAAATTAGTCAAAGCTAGGTCTGGACATTGTTGCAAAATTGCATATATAATTTTTTTTTTACGCTACATTTTCTTAACCCTTAATTTGCCATGTGCAGAAAATCTTTTTGATTTAGTTTCCCTTTAACACTATGAGCTTAATTAAAATATATAGTCGAACAAATAAATTACGAGAACAAAAATAAAGATGCATCGAAAATAGTCCTGGAATAAAGTAATATATATTGCTGCCACCATTAAATAATGGCAAAACATCCATAAAACTAAATATCTGAAGCATTTCATTATTTATTGATAATACATATTTACCTAAAAACACCATTAAAAGATCAAAGCTACATGTTGTTTAATTTGGTTTGTATAATATGGGTCAGTTAAATTGCACAAATGATTAGATGCATTATTTTATATTTGACAATAATACAATCTGTTACATTGCAATTTACTCAAAAACATACAGTTTTTAAGAAGATTAAAAGTTCCTGTTTGCCTTTTCCAATTATCCATCATACATATAAGAAGCAAATAGCTTATTTTGCCCTCCAGAGCTTAGGACACAAACTCTAGTGTTTGCAGACGACTTAGGAGAGAAGCCTGCAGAGCCTACAGGAAAAAACAGCCATAGAAGGAAGACAAGTATTCTTCTGCAGGATGAAAGACATTTGTAAACACGAACAGATCAGTCAATGGCTTAACACTTTCTGTGCCAGTATAATGGAGGAAATGCTACTATTAATAAACTGTGTTAGTCCTCAAGAATGTTAAACCTGAGGAGTAAGCATTACATTTATAATAATGTCATTATAATAAAAATGATTGTAGTAATAAAAATATTGCAACCACTAAACTAACCATAGAGAGATGTGAAAATGAAATATAGAACATATTTGCTCATTCAAGTGTTTACCTCACTGGTTTAGCTCACTTTCACTGTATGTTTAGGGCCACTGATTAAGTCATATAAACGATTATTTTGTAATTAAAAAAAAATCCCAATTCTTTGTAATCTTTGAATCAGTTTAAAACAATACAGCAAGTTGCAGTCCTTTTATGTTATACACGTTATTTTTTTCCCCATTTTACCATACAGACCCATTTTTGGGTTCTAAGGAAGACTATTCTATCTCTTCACTAATTATGAGAAGATTTTTAGTAGTCTCTGTTTTCCAAACCAATGGCCTAGATTTACTAAGGAGGGAGGTTAGAGAACTTGTGTAGAGGTCTAAGAGCAGATTGAATGACCTATCACCTTACAAACTCCATTAATCTTATTTGTTTAATAGAACTGGTAATTATACAATTTGTTTGTTAGAGTGATGTTTTGGAACAGGAGAACGCAATAGGAGGAACTGGGACGAAAAAAACCTCTGGCTTCTTTCCACTGGACCTCTGTAGGTTCATCACATTTTCTTTTTATCACAAACCGTTTTCAAAATCATTAAATAAATAAACTTTCAGTTAAACCGAGTGTTTTCCAGGTCTCCCATAATATGTAATCTTCCTTCCTGTGCCCTTTTGAATGTCATAGTATTAAAATATTTATACCTAGTTACCAGACCATAACTGCATTCAGACAAATACAGATGGACCTTAGGCAATTTTTGACTAATATTTATAAATGAAAACTAACAAATGTTTACCAAGTATAAAAATACCATGTATCAATTTTTCCCCATGACCCTACTCCACAAGCCTCCATTGTTCTCACAAAGAGTGGTGTAAAAGGGCAGTGCACTCCTGCACCATGTGACTCGAGACGACTGCCATGCATGCACAGATGTATATGTTAAATACGTAAGTTAGCTGCAGTCCATACGTGTCCCCAGGGGATACACCCATCATGTTGTTAGCACATATGAAGGTCTCTTCCTGCTTGGAAGGAAGCGATGCAGCAAAACCAGTCAGAGAACTCAACAACCCCCTCTGGTTATTTCTGTGCTCCCACACTATGTTGTTATCCTCCAATAGCACTTAGGATGCTATATATAAATATAGTTACTGAAAGAGAATACATTCTTGGATACTTTTCAAGTTTAAATTAAATATGAAACGAGAACACTGTACAAAATAGATAAATGTATGTTTTAAAACATACATTAAAAGACTACACACATTGTCTTCATATTAGTAAGAAGAGTAAATAGAGATGCCTCGTAATTTAATTTACAAGGAAAGTCCTTAAAGGTTGTTTTTAATCATATAAATAAGACTGCTGTATTTTATAATTTTTTTAAAATGGGCTATAATGTGCACAAAACAACTCAGATTGCTCACTAAAATTCAACCAATTATGCAGCTGAAATGTACTTCTTCCATTACCATTGGTTTGCATAACTATTTATTTTCAGGAGCTCTTCGGAACATAAAACCGCTATAGTAAAAGTTCACTTTTCAAGATCTTAAGCACATGTACATAAATAGTTGTAAAATACATAAAATTTTTACATAATGTGGAAGAAATATTTTCTGCTGTAAACTTCTGAATGTCAAAAAATGTAATAAATTACCTAACAATCCTCTTTATCAAGGATAATCAATGGCTGTCCTGGAGTGTCAAAAATAGGTCAGGATTTCACAATTTGCCTGCCTTGTGCAAGATTATCACTGCCCCAGCCACTCTGACTTGCATGTGCACTTGTAGGGAAATCCTGAAATCTTAAGCTGTGGTCTGCACTCCAGCACCGATTACCCCTGATCTATAGTTTTCCCCACAAGACTGTTAAGTCCCAACTAGCTACATGAAGTGGCTAAAATTTCTGAAACTAGGAGACTCAAATGTGCAGCTAACATTCGGTACTTCGCTGTTGAATGTTAGTAACATGATCTCATATTATTATAATAATTCATTTCAATGAATCATACACCGTGAACCCATGACTGCATTTTTCTAGGGATTATTTGTCATTTATAGGCTCACACAATTGGCATTGTTAAAGAATCGGAATATAGTTATCGTGATTTAGTAAATTATTTGCTCCACAAATCCAGATTCATTACACTATGTGATATATATTTGCATGGTGCGGCTCACTCCTTGATTGACTACAGAGCAGTGCCCCAAGTGGGGGCAATTAGATAAACACTGTGGTCACACATCACCAGTCCAAAGCACTTCATAACACTGAAATTGCACGCACATTATATTGGGTGCAATAACAAGTTAGTATTTTAAACAATCAACAGAATTTATGATCTTGTATTTCCAAAGTACTTAAAAGATATGTGTGTGGTGTTCATTTTGGATGCATATCTATAATACATAGCATATTGTCTTTACAATTGCTTTAAACTCCTGAATACACCAACATCTGTGTAGTATACTTTTCTTTTTTTTTAATGAAATCTATTTAGAGAAGTCCTAACTGTATAATGTCATATTTGTATTTTTTGACCATCCTCCTTATAATCTACTGGTAAAACAGCCTGTATAATTATTGGTGCAGTGGGGATAAAATTCCTGTCCTTGGGTGAGCAGACATTTTATCAATACCAAAATAATTTATCAAAATGCTTCTAATAATGCTAAATTATAGTAATCCCGTAGATAGAAGGAACAGCACATACATTTTTAAATTTCTAGTGAACCTAAAATTTATTGACACTGAAGTTTAGCACTGAAATGTTTGCATGGTTGCAGAGCTACAGGGACATTTAAAAGATTATGTAACTAGCTATATATTATACTAGCCATGTGCTTCTAAAATGATCCATTCCTAAGATAATCAGCATTGTTTCTGTGTCATTATGTGCAAATTAATAGAAATTAGCTGCCTTAATAATTAGAAATACAGTCTGCTTATCTGTCCCAATGGTGGCAGACGGAACGTTCCCTAAAATTATCATGCAGTTAGATCCCCTCCCCACCCTTATTAAGCACTCGGAGCCAGACATTTTGGGACACATTAGAAGAAAGTAGATGTAAATAACAATGCTGAATATCTCAAGAAAGAGTTTCTGCAGAAAAAAACAGCTAGTACAATGGGAACAGTTCTTAAAGCTCTAGAACAGGAGTGGGCAAGTTTGGTCCAGGAGAGCACCACACAGGCCAAGATTTGAGGAGATCACTGCTGCGTACAGGTGAGTGGATTCTTCAATCATCCCGATTGACTCTGCAGTGTACAGAAAGGATATCCTCAAATGCAGGCCTGTGCAGGGCACCCCAGAACCAGACTTGCCCACCCTGCACTAGAAGATGAAACCAACATGTTGTTGAGATGAAAATGTCCTTTTAAGCAATAGTACAGAAGCAATGAACCGCTGGCACATCAGAGATACATTATAAAGTAATAGGGAGTTCAACAACAAAAAAAAGCCCTAAACCTATGTTCTGCTTTATCTTCAAATATTCCAACAATAATATGTTAAAAGGTTACATGAAAGCTCATACAAAATAATTTGTACCTGCAGTATTATCATTTTCACTTACCTCCTTAACGTGAGAGTGAAACGATACAGACATGTCCAGCAGAACCTTTCTTTGTTCAACGCGCCTTACAAAATCCTGGATGCGATCCTCTAGCTGATGAGCCGCCTGGTAGATCTCCTCCGGATCACACTCTCCAGTCTGGGCCAGCTGCTCCGCAGCTTCCAACAGCTTGTCAGCATTGGTGTAGGTGTTCTGCACACAAACAATACAGAAATAAATGCACATTTTAACTATGCATTGCAGTCTGTAGATCTACGAAACAGGGAACTAAGGTAGCTCCAAAAGGTTTGTTGGTACATTATTCAAATATCAACATGCAAGAATCTGCTGGACTAGAGAAGTGCGTTGGATGAGGCAAGTCATACAGTAACACAATTACAGTTAATTTACTAAACTGGTTTTATTTGTGCTAGTTACATTCAAATGAATGACTAACACACAAAACAAGTAAAACTGCTGTATGGTTCACCAAACCCGGAGGCTTCTGAACACAGGCAGACAATTTAATTATTAATGTGAAAATTCGAAGACCTAGTAAGAGATAGTATTGAACAGTAAGCTAGAAACCTCAGAAAACTGCACACATATTAAAATGCCCATATTCATCATGAATAAATTATGTGCATTAAGTAAATTATTATAATTGATAAATCACACTAGTCTTATTTTAGAATAAAATAGCCAAGGTTGAGTACTACCAGTGTCAGTAGGACATCACATCTTTTCTTCCTACCTTGTACACCAATTTATGATGAGCAGACTTATTTGTTTTATTGGTTGACATTGATAGAATTGATCCCCACACACATAAAAGTCACTTTCAGTTAAAGATTAATGTAAAAGCATGTTTTGCTAATGTCTGCTTGCATTTCTTACATGGTATACAAAGGAGCACAAATGGACCACATTTTAATTGTCCACCATATTTGAGGAGGAGCAACTATACATATATAGTGCTATAAACCTTAAACAAAGCCAACTCTACCCCTAACATATAGAATCCATTAAATAAAAAGACACAATGCTATTAATCTTTGTGCCAATGATTGGAGTCTGTGTCATTTATCTCAAGGTTTATACCAACAGTTGGGTATTTAATTATTAAGACATATGCAAATCAGTGCAGCAACAAGAGAACAATCACATCCAAGTGCATTAAAAAAACAGGCCAGATAGACAAAGAAATGTGGACAAGGCAGACAGACCCCTTCTATATTTCAGACATCTTGAATAATTCAATACAATTGCTATTTTTTGTGTCTTGAGATATGATTTCTCAGCTTGCTTATATCAATTTAAGTCTCTATCTACAACCAACAGATGATTTCCTCATCAAGTATGAAGCACATTTTACATAAAAAATGTCACTGCAATGTAGCCATATAATCAAACAGCATAAATAAGACTTTCTTGAATTCTGTAACAGTAGTAGACCTCTTAATCTGAATAGTAAGCAGGGAACAGCAGCAACAGAAGTGCTATCTAAACTTCCATGCCAAACAAGAAATACATCTGCTTGTACATACATACACGTTTAGGCATATTTCTGTCAAATGACAAGAAGGGTAGTACTGTCATTTAAATGAAATCATATTTCAGAAATGAGAATAAATTATAAAAAGGAATGGACACTTTACCTGAGCAACTTCCTCAAAGTCTTCATGCCGCTTCTGCAAAGCTCGGGCCCTGTGCAAAGACTTCCCTACTCCAGTGTGTTTACTGAGGAAGGCTTCACCGTGGTTCTCAATCCAGTCCAGCACCTGCAATAAATGAGGACATTGTATTAAACATGCATGAAATCCTCTCTTAGTTTACAAGTTATCTCCATGATAGAATGGTATGATAGGGCATCCGAATCCTCTGGGGGATATATGGTGATATGACATTAGGCCTCATGTTTTCATTTCCATCAAGGAAACAGTTCTCTCACTTATAAACTCAACATGCAAATAACCACATGTATTGGCCCTTTATTTCTAATCTTTGTTTCTTTATTGGGGATGTATATAGTGAGATACATTGGCTACAGGTTACAATTGATTTGTCCATCTTTGCCCAGTGATTAACCTTATACCCTAGAGAACAGGACACATTTTCCTTAGATACAAGTTAAAGGAACAAGGGAGGATCTATTTTGGTTGTTGCATCTGAAACAGGGAATGTATTAATGTATAAACAAAAGCAAAAATGGTTGAAATGTTTAATTGCTCTGGGAGGCTTGCCCTGTCAGCCAATGAGCAGTAATATAGCTGCATGAGGTAATACTTGTCTGCCCAGTCGATACAAGCACTACAGTTTGCTCAGAGCTTCCCGATTACTCAGTCAAATATGTTTACATTGCCTGAAAAATGTTTTACAAGCAACATTTTTGTAATGTTTAAAACAACAGTCTTTTAAAATGAATTAAAAAACAATGTATTAGTTGTCTCTTTAATCAGTGATCCAATACATAGCATCATTATGTGACCCTGCCTTTAGTGCCTCTCCTACAAGTTTGTCTACCATCAAGTAAGCTGAAACGCCAACTTAAGAACTCCTTTTCCCTATAATGTTCCTCACTGAAGTGTTATTACGTCCATATTGTTGGATTTTTGTGGTGTACAAGTATTTGTTTGCATTTTTAGCACTGAAATTCATCTCAATAAATGTCTCTTTATTTGCCTTTTAAATACCTGCCACATCAGCTAAGAGCCATATGTGCTTAAGTTTCCTTTTGTGAAGCCTCCTTCCTACACATGTGCATTGCTTTTAATATTGCACCATCATGTTCAAGTGCTAAATAAACTTCCACTCAGTTAAGGAATCCTTTAAATATTTACCTACGTCTGGAAAGTCAGTCCTCCAAAAGTGACTACTTAGGAGTCCTGCTGTGTATACCGTACTTCACCAATATCAGCATAACCATATATGTAATTACGGGTAGAAAATGTAATGGTTACTTACAACAAACAATATACAATTCCCGTTTTTAAGGTATTATTCATGTGTTACACAAAATTCATCAAGGCCAACATATTACTAACATTCTTTATTTTACTTATAGAAAAAAAATACGGTATTAAATAACTTGTTCTTACCACTTTCAAAAGGAAAAGAAAAACGATTGAACCTTTTAATAAACTGAAACATTTTTAAGAATACTGTTCAAGTTCCAAATTATTCTGAAACTTCAAAAGCAATGTAAAGAAAAAAACAAAAACAAAATACAAGCAAACAATCAACAAGTGCCATCTGTCTACATCTACTATGGAAAAGTGATAAATCCCAAATAAAACTAAACTGGCTAAAAATATTGCAAAGCTACAGTAGGCTTACAATGCACTAATATTATGGCCCATTACCCATAGTATTATGAATGCATGGCAAGTTAATGAAGGTATTCATCCATTACTCAAGCTGGGTAACAAAAATATGTCATCTGCAAATGAGCCTAAATGCCTCCCATTTCTAAAATGTTATACATACATGTATGCTAAGAGTGAATTTCTACTTCATGTAAATATGAATATCCAACGGGAGAGGTCATACTGTAATATCACAGTAAAAACCAAATGCCTGTAAAGAAGCATGTCTAATATTGCGTACAAGCTATGTATTTTCATATTTTATATTGTCAGCATAATAATGCCATTGTCTTATTATGCCATTGTTTTATAAAATATGTAATTCGCTAAATAATAAATTGTATAATTTGAAAGGACCACTGCAGCAGATCCTAGTTTGTCAAGTATGTACCAAACTAACACTATTAGCACCTTTGTAAGGCACGGGTATAAAACCCTTTTTGATATGGTTTAGGAGTACATGAATCCATTTTGTGTTTGTTACATTACAACCTGACAGCGAAATGATGGAGGGTGTTTGTAGTTATCATTGGAGGAAGGAGTGAGGGAGGAGAAAACATACATTAGTTCAGAACTTTTGATTGATCAAAGACTGAAAATGTCACCACACTTCTTCACCCTCACTGGCCCAGAAGACGACACCTGGCATAATTCAATGCAACAATAGATCTCCAGAAATGTCAACACCCCTCTCAAACACAACTTCCACGAATGTATCATGGATGCCTCAAGTGTCATGGAGAGGCATTGATATTTATTCCCAATTAAAGACTAGGTTATAACTTTTTTTTCCTGCTTAATTATGCTCTTAGACAAAGATATAAATATATATATATATATATATATATATATATATAAATATATATATATATATATATATATATATATATATATATATATATATAAATAATTTTCATTGCGCAGTGGACCTTTAACAGACATTAAAGTAACAATATCCAAGGCATAATTTGGTTTACATCCTCCGGGTTAATAATGGGATTTTGCATTCTATCCTTCTTTATGACATATATTTGGCATTTCTGTAGCCCTCTAGTGTATTTTGCTGGTGCTTTGAAAACCATGCATCTGAACATGCTCTAATCTTCCTGTAAAGGTTTACCCAGTATGCAGTTCGTAACTGACATTGATTTTGATATGACGTGCAAATGTACAGTGTAATGCCACTGCTCGGGGCTGCATCACTAAGGCTCTATGGAACAAAAAGCACTGAACAGACTAATCAACACTAAAGAAAGCTGGATTAGTGATAATTCTTTTAGGCAAGGTGAAAGTATTTGGTGGAATAAATGACATATGAACACACAAATACCATAGTGCTTAGAGAAGAGTGAATGGTATAATGAAACATGACAGCACACACATACTAACAGGCAGGGACAGAGAAATAAAATCACAAAAGGAAAAATTGTTACAAGACATGGCAGACATGCCACTTGCCTTCAAATATTTACACATTTATTATATAAATGTAAAAATAAGCTTTTTGTTGCAGACTACTGAATGTTTGCGGCTATGCAATAGGATTAAACCTCTTAATGACATCATTAGAAAGCTTACACCCTACATTGTAAAGCAACAAGGGATACGATTCAAAATCATCTATTTAAAAAGAAGGTTATTGTTAGAGGATTTCATAATAAAAGGCTCATAATCAGAAATGTATTCATGCTAATTCAATTACTCCTGCTCAAGGGATTTCCATACAAAGAAATTGTAAAAAATTCACTCAAAAATGTGTCATATCTGAGAGTACATAATTATAATCCAAACGATAAAATGTTTGAGGAATGCATCATGCAAGTCCTTGAAATTCTACTTTCACATATTTTAAGGTGAATATTTTACTTGCCCCTAGAAGTATTGTGGATGCCCTATATAAAAATGAAAAGTGATAATGGGCATGAGTTTTTTTTGTTTTTTTTTTTACTTTTGGGTCCTTCTAGTATTAGATGTCAATTAATTTGATTTTTAGAACTCATGACAAGGGAATATTCCACGAATACAGCTCCACCATTCTATTAAATAAAGAAACAGAGCTCACCTGCTGAACATCCTGCTGAAACACACACAGCTGCAGTCTCTGGTGCAGTCGCACCTTTCTGTGCTGCCAGATGTTTTCCAGCTGCCGCTGGTGGTGCAGCACTTCATGAATGGCGTCCAAGACATGGTGCACAGCCTTTGAGTAGTTGGCTGAAGCCGTCAGAGAGTCAGAACTACCAGGAGTTAAAGGTCTTTGAAGTTTGTCCAGTAGTGCTTTTCCATCCTGACTCACCTGTGTCACAAAAAACAAATGTCATGTCAACATCTACTTACCACTCATAAGTTATTTATGTTCGGTCTCACAATAAAACATGCATAAAAAGTCACATACTATGACTGATTAGGATACAATTCTTATACTGAACCAATAGACAACTCAGAAAAGAATAGGTAATGCTGAAAAAGTATGTTTGCTGATTTTACCCCATGTAAATCTTTTTTACATCATGGGTCATTCATACTAAAACAGCGGTGGGCAATTCGGTCCTATGAGGGTCGCCAACAGTCCAGGATTTCAGTGTCTCACTGCTATTGTATTCAGGATCTCTATGACTGAGCCCAGGTGAGTTACTCAATAGCATTCATTTTATTTTGATTGATCCACCTCTGCTCAAGCAGAGAGAGAGAGAGATCTTGAAATCATGATTGCTGGCAGCCCTCATAGGACTGAGTTGACCACATCCAAGTGGCCAAGTTTTGGAGAACTGATGGACTGTAAAGTCTTATAGTACAAGATGTTGGTGCTACATAAATACAATACTCATCAGTTTCCCTATTCTGTTATGTATTTTAACACCACCAACTTCTACCATACAAGTGCTTAACATAAGTTCATATTTCAGTGCTGTATGCAATTTAAAATAATTAAGTATGTCACTATATTGCACAGTAGTTTTGTAGCATGAATCAAAAGTGAAATCTTATGTGCAGTAAATAATTCTGAATGGGGAAGCTGCAGTATTGTAGTATATATTGATATAATTTTTACTGTATTTACTTTAGAATGACAAGCATTAAAGAAATAGTACTTTTTCAAGTCAAAAACAGTAATGATTACATTTATAAATTATATCTTTACTAGCGAATTGCCCGTCAAAAAATGACGGCAATATAATTGTAAGTCAAGGAATGTTGTTTAGCAGAGCCATTATTTTTTGTGGTGGTGTGAGATCTCAGCGCGGATTGCGAGGCTTGTACGTGGCTCACAATGAGCACCTTTGTCTTTTGTGTTTATTGCGTTAAGTGTTTTTATTTTTATTTTTTTGTGTATATGTATTTTGTGCAGGAAGCATTGTGCTGAAGAGCTGGCAATCTGTTTTGATGTTCCTGCAGCATACAATGTAGGTTTGCAGTGTTGTGGAGCTGAGGTGTAAGTGTCAGCAATGCGTGAAGTGTGTAGTGTAAATAGGCTGCGTGCGCGAGGGGAAGCCGTTAGTGTAGCTGGGTACTTCCGCATTCTGTAAGTTAGTGTTGTAAAATGGGGGTGAATGTGTATGTGGTAGGCGGGTTTGTATGATGAAGCGTCCTTGCTAATGGTGTATTTTATAGGTTGTATGGGTTATTGTAAAAGCCGTATTTGCTTTGTGGAATTTAGAGGCTTTAGGGGCCGTGTAGCCTCAATTCCGTTTTTTTGCGGCCATGTTTTTTCTCGCTTAGGAGATTTTCGAGTGGCTAAACTTTGTAAATTTGCCAGAATTAGATGTTTAAGCAGTGTTGCAGAGGTCCTGGGTGTCCTGTCTTGGTGTGGGTAAGGTTTTTATTTTATTTGTGTGTGTATTTTTGTGTTTTTTAATGTTTGCCGCTGTGTGCGGGTTGTCCATTAAGTTCGTATTTTTGCGAGTCCGCAGGTCGTAATTTCTTTTTGTGCAAGTCCGCAATTTATTCTTTTCTAAGTCCCGAGGGTTGTATTATTTTGTGTAAGTCCATAGTTAGTCATTGCGTGTTAATGTTTTTTTTTTCCAAGTCCCGATTGTGTGGTCGTTTGTAACCGGTTGTGAGGCGCCGTTGAGCCTCCACCTCCGCAAATGCGACCCCTCACTTTGCGAGGGTCCGCATTTGCGCCCTGCAATGAGCCTGCTGCTCATTTCAGCTGATGTGGGAGCCTCCACCTCCGCAAATGCGACCCCTCACTTTGCGAGGCTCCGCATTTGCGCCCTGCAATGAGCCTGCTGCTCATTTCAGCTGATGTGGGAGCCTCCACCTCCGCAAATGTGGACCATCGCGAAGGAAAGTCGGAAAGTTCGCAACAACCCGCATGCTGACAACTATATATGTGATGGAAAAGTTAATATGTTCATGGGAGTAAAACACAGTATATTTTACACACAGGCACATTATGTACATATAGAATATTTTCTCTTTGTGTCTCTCGTACTTTGTACATTCACCTTTCACTCTTCAAATATTTAATCTGACAAATGAAAATCCTGGCTCTTCTGCCCTAGATTCTGAATTTAAGAGAATTGTGTCTCTTGAAAGCTTGTCACTCTAAACGTTTTTACTGCTTTTATACTGTAATACATACACATTGTAACAAAGTAAAGACATGCTACCTCTGAGTAAGCCAGTGTGATATGCTCATATATTCCTTGGTGATGGTGTATTGCATCTTCTAGATCCTGCAGCTCTGAAGGAAGCTCGACCTCACCACAAGCCTTGCACCAGGAATCAACGTTGCTCATGTACTAGGAGTTGAAGATACACAAAACAGAGATTAGTGCAAAGCTTACACATTAAAGGCATCGTATTAAATAACTACAACTTTCTTTCATGCTCTGCTAAGGACTCCTTTCACAAGATGACTCTGGAACCTCTTAAAATAGCACCAAAATATAATGCCTATGAAAGGACATGCAGTGTATTCTTAATCTTATCTTGGTCGCTGTATTATTTAGATTTTCAAATACGATCTGGTAGCATTTAGGCTACATATAACTATATTGCTCTGGCCTTTTAAAACATCCATACAAAAATGTGTGCTAAGTGACAACGCTACCTTGGCTTGGTCTATAGTGCTGTGTGTTTCGGATATACAGACCTGAAACGATCACACAGAACTAATGAGAAAGATACAAACATCAGTAAAATACATGATACAAATAAAAATGTTAAAATAGGAAGTCATGATTATGCCAAAAATGAATACACAAACAATATCTTCTAATAGTCCTCTATATAAATAAAGATTGATATGATGCATCTTGTGTGTGCCTCAGGCAGTGACTCAACACTGCAGATATGCAATGCATCATGGATCCTGTTGCACTGCTCCAAAACTACAATCATTGTTCATTACAGGGGTAAAACAAAATGTACTTTAAAATAAAAAAAAACATATAAAATAAAAAAGTCTAATGTTCACATCAGGAAATACTACTGAAATGATCAATTTATATTTATTTACATATTTCTATTTAATCAGGGTGCTTAAAAAAAAAAACATTTTTTAGTTTAAGAAAAAAATAAAAATTTGGTTTGACTGTTTAGTTAGGGAGGCATGTAGTTTTTTTTTCTAGGTCTAAAATTTATGGAGAAAAACTATGTTATGCTATTTCATTTGACAAAGGGGTTTGGAATTTTGGTGTAAGTTTATTCCACTACACCATAGACACAGGTTACCAAACGATCAAGCACGATCATCCGAATTAGTCTAGACAGACAGAGGTAACATATATAATAATTAAGTATCCTTGTTCAGTTTACAAGGAAACAAAAACTGTTAAATGTTTATCTATCTAGAGACATTTCTCTCAGAATCTAACCCATTTGGAACATATGATACAATGCTGTTAAATAACTAACAAATGATACACTGAAAATATCTCTGTTGCAAATAGTAACATTTTAAAAGCCTTATTATTCACAAACGAGGAACTTGCCTGTCAAAAATGACGAGAATAAAATTGTAAGGCTGGCAGTGCTGTTTGCCACACAATGTGAGGCTTTTGCGCCTCTGAGCACCTCCGGCGCTAATCGCAAGCCCCACGCTGAACGCCTTTGGTCGCTCATAACGAGGCTCGCAATGAGTGTCTTTGGCGCTCATTGCACGTCTCTGCCGCTCGCGGTGTTCATCGCGTGGCTTGCAGTGAGTGACTTCGGCGCTCATTGCGAGCCTTTCCTACTGTACGGGCCGTAAGTTTTTTTCTTGGGAATGCCATGCGTCTCCCCCTGGTTTTATTTTCAAAGTCCCGCGTGCCTGGCATTTTCGGTGTGTTACTGTCTTCGCCGTCGTGTATTTTCTAAGAGCCGCATGCCTGGCTTTGTTCAGCCTCATTTTCATCCAATTTTAGATTTTTTTATGTTTTTCGGTTGCCATTTTTTCTCCCTTGCTTAGCCGATTTTGGATTGATGAAAAATGCCAAATATGCCTTAAATTCGCTTGCAACCTCACTCCCAGGCTGTTTTTGTTTTTGTTAAATTATTTAGCTGTTTTTTCTGGTTTTTAGAGTTATGCTCTTGGCTCGCAGTTGCGATCCTCGAAAAGTCCTGCGTGCTTCGCGAGGCTCACAGTGCAATGATCGCCCTCGGCATTCATTGCAGGCTAAGTCCCGAGTGCTTCAACTGCTCACTTTGCGAGGCTCGCTTTCCTTCGGCGCTCATTGCAGCCTAAGTCGGCCGTGCGTCAACGGCTCACATCATGAGAGACACAAAAGCGCAACCATCATGTGTGCGTTAACGGCTCGCTTCGCAAGGCTCGCAATAGACGGCTCACATCGCTTCGCGAGGGACGCGAGTGCGTGACCAACATTACGAACATCCACCACTATACATGTGATGATTCTTACATTCTGTACATTTAGTAGTTGGACACTTTCCATATGTAACTATACCCTGACTCCAAACTGCACACAAAAAGGGGAGAACAATATATTAAATGATAAAGCTGCTATTTCTAATTTTTAGGATTAGTTGGCCGCCCAGAGTTGGTGTTTGTTCAAAAGGATATATATAAGGACCTTCAAATGAAGCTTCAGTTAGACATTTATTAATTTAAAAAAAACTGAAATTATAAATTGAACAATAATTCCATTCCTATGTTTGTCATCTGTCTTGTCCAATTGGAGGGAGCCTTAGAAATAAAAACTAACAGAGGAAGCTATCATATTGTTACACATAAAAGCAAAAAAGTTAAAACATACAAAATAACAATATTTATTATGTCATGCAAAACTAAACAGCGTAATGTAATAGTTTGTAATAGTTAAAAATGTCATGTTTTAAAAGACTGAAAAAAAAAATTGTTTCCATGTTCCTTTCAAAAATATTTAGAAGACAGAATAAAAAACAAATATTAGGGAATTAATTTTCTATTTCCTTTGTATATTTCTTGGTTCTCTATAAAACAGCACTATGTAATTTTGATGGCAAAAAAGTAAAATTAACACCAAAGTCTCTTAATTCTTACAAAAAATATGAGAAAACATGAGGAATACAGTGGACCCTCGAACTCGACAACCTCAAAACTTATCAATTTCTCTATTCTATGCGTCTTGATGAGCAAATAATGCTTTGGTACTCAACACTTCATTGGTGATCATCGCACTTATTAAAAACCAATATACATTACTCCTTATGAGAGTTTGGTACTCGTCGTTTTTGACACACATCATGCACTCTGGAACCATTTAACGATGAATACCAAGGGTCCACTGTATTCTTATCTCAAGGCACTTCAAGAGTGGTCACATTTGTAAGTCCCATTTAATATTTGCTGTGTTGCTCAGAGAATGTGCAGCTATTATAAGCTATTGGATCATCCACTAGAGCAGGGATCAAATAATCTCAAAACTATTTCCTTAAATGTGAATAATTTCAGCTCTCGGATATCGGCACAGGCTGCAGCATTCCTCGAAGTCAGGCTGGAGTTTACTACTGTGACTTATCCCATTTATTTAAACAACTGTAACCATCGGAGATCAGATCCTAGCAAGCAAACTGGAGGAGCTTTTGTTAAAAACATTTACAACCTCTAAAATACCATGTTTTCTGAATCTTTTCAGACTAACACATGAAGTCTATTCGGTGCCAATAACATTCCTTTTGGATAAAATAATGATTTACGGATCTGCAGGAACATGAACAGAGAAAAAAAACACAACAGCACTGAGAGCTGGAGTGTCTATCTATTTTATTCAGGGTAAATCTAAAATCCATTAGAATATTTAAAAGGGACAATTAACTCAAATTTGGTACCATACATTTGAAAAAGTATGTTTTAAGCAAAACCTATTAAAATATTCAAATGGATATGTGTGTGTACAAGAGTCGAGTTATTAAGCTTCATGTTAGAAGCTTTTACTAAACAAGATTAGTCTGGATAGTCCCTGCTGCTTATGTCTGTACTAATAAAATCAAGAGTGGAGCAACCAGTGTACACTGAATAGCACAACACTAGAAGAAAAAGCAGAGGGGCTGGATCATTTTAATGAAAAAGTGTAAAAAAGATAGGATTAAGAGTTTTCTGGAAATGACTATATGCATGAAATATTTTATACATAATTGTATAACAGGACATTATTCAAGACTTCTGCACTCACCTGCTCAGCTTTTTGGTGGAAGACACCAGACATGTCTAGCAAGGTGCTGCGTTCATCCAAAGCAGCTGCAAAAGCCTTCCACTCTTGTTCCAGCTGATTGGCAATCTGCTTGATCTGCTGCGAGGCGTAGTGTCCAGACTCCACCAGACGATTGGCCACGGACATAATACGGTTAATGTTTACATACACATTCTATAATGAACAGGAGGCCAAGGGCAAATGTTAGTTAAAAGACAAATAGCACATGTGCTGCAAATATTTACAGCACAAAATGCAGTATATGTGCAAGAAAAGAACCACAAGGATGTATTTATTGTCTTTAACCACTCAATGGGAGGAATGCTTATTACATTAGGACATTTGAAGATTTTGTGGTTAGAACATTTCATATAGCAAGTCTCATAAACATACTGCCAACAAATGTTTCATTTACTTTCACGTTACAGGAAAACTTTTTTCCAATTTCACAATCTGAGGAGGGATGTGACTTGAATTATTAGATTAATTAAAAAGTATGGTTTAGCACTATTGCTAGCTTACCGACTGTACAATTAAATATAACTTAAAACACCCAAAAACCCATCACAACACACTACACAACCAAAACTCTTAAATTCCTAAAACTCATGAATTCGTTGCGATTAAAATAGATATCTACAGTTTACACATAAATATGAAAAATATTCAAAAATGTAATATGAAGATAATGAGATTTTTTTTTTATATAAGCAGCACTCAAACATCCCTAATTTTGTATACATATTTGTGTTGGATAACTATGAAAGTAAAACTGACATGGTTTCAAACCTCCCACTATAGAATTCAAATATAAAAAACACTATATGGTAACACTATACTAAAACTAATGGTCTCTGTAAAAAATAAAGTAAACATTACTTTTTATGTTGTTATATAGATACTGACCTTTCATTGACCAATGATAACACTGTAAACCTTATTCACCTACATCTCAATATAAAGTGCCTACTTTTACTCATCTTTCATTTCTAATTCTTACAATAACACTTCACCTAACATAATATTATATATAAACATGATATATGGTATCAAATAAAGCTGGTCTTCGGTGGTAAGAAAGAACATTAAAACATTTTACTTTTTGTGAAATTAATATATGGGAGATTTTTTTTTACTTTTTTTTTGTGTTAAAAATAATTTGATCAGTTATAAAAATACTGTTAGTACTATCCGGAGTTCAAGACTGCAAAAAAAAAAAAAAGCTAACTTTTCTAAATATTTTTTCTGGGCCCTAGGGAGTCCCTGTGGGTGCCGGATAACGGGGTTTTTACTGTAATATATATATTCATATATAATATATCATATTTTGTATTGAATTGAATAAATTCAAAAAAATACAATAAAGAGAAAAGTATAGGTGCAGCCTTGCAGTTTTTCAGTCCGGTATACTTTTTTATGTTTATCCTAAGTGAATAGCAAAGATCAATATAAAAAGATTAAAATGTGTCCATCTAGCTACAGGGACAAAATCAAGACATTGGTGCGTAAGAAAATTTTGTGCATCAAACCTTTGAGGAAAAGGTCATCTTGCATCGTTAGTTAACTTCCCACCTGAAACTTCTTTAAAAAATGTTAACGCATTACAAGCAGAACTTACATTTTTCCCCCCAATAGTGTTAATAGACTGAATAAAGTTTTTGTTTAAATTGAGTACCTACCATACAGTTCATAGCGAAATGATTGTGCTGCGTTTGAAGCTCCTTGGCGTGGTTGTGACTGGTTCCAATGTCTGTGTAACTTGTCAAAAACAGGCCTTTGTTATGTGTAATCCAGTCAAACATCTGTAGGAAACAATATAAGTTACAATATGATGCTCATTGGCAGGATCCATGATTAAAATAAGAAAATAATTACAAAAACTTAATCCACAAAAGAACAGATTGTCATGAAATGTGATAAATATTCCTTATAGGCGTTGTCATGACAATTCTAAGATAAGACTCTGAAGCACAATTTGAACGTTTAGACACTCAAACTTGTACAAGATTATAGATTGTTATTCTTTTTTATTGGAACAAATGCAAAAGACAAAAAGGAAAAAAAAAAAAAAAAAGTTACATATTTGTGGGCGAAGAATAGAGGTGTGAGTCTTCAATCGTGTTCATTATTTAATCTCATCTAACACATTTGTATTGTCATGATCTTTTTGAAAATTACTTATAACAGCTACTCTTTGCATCCGGCATTCAACACCCTTTACAAGTCTTCAGAACTCTTATGTTGCCTTATGAAATGGCACCAGAGAGCTTCTGTAATTTTCTAGAGGTTCAGGCCAAGATCTTAAGGGCACTGTCACCCCAAAATCAAGTTATTTATTAACGTTATCTTTAAAAAGCTTGTTTGTTTTGGAGATGACAAAAACAATGTGCCCCAATGTCATCATGCAGTCCACTCCCTTACTCTGATAAAGCATTCTAAGCTACAAATTCGCATCAGGGTGTAAAAACAACCTCCAATAAAGAGAAGCCTCACTTCACTGTGTGATGTTTACACAAGAGATATGGAACCCAACTTTTTTTTTCCAAGCAGTTAATAGTACGCTTTACGCATTACAAAAGTAGTTTTTTGCATGATCAAAGATTAAGTAAAACCTGTTTAAACTTCAATGAAAAGCTGAGGGCATACTGTTTGTGGATCCCATTGGCTGGCAGAGAGCAAGCCCCCAAGAGCAGTTAAACTTCTGATAACATTTTTTCTGCTCAGATATTTATTTAAAAAAATGAAAACATATGGTGAGATAATTTAATATACCTTCTATCTGCTACAACAAATTAATATTTCCATGTCTATTTAACTAAACTTTCCAAGATATGCAACAAGCATGCTCAAGCATATGAAAAATGCCAGATATTTGATATTTCTGTAATTAACAGATTTGGTGTTCATCATAAAAGCATGTCCCTAATTATCTTATACGTAGTCAGAGCATAAAATACCAGCAGTAATTGCTGATGATGTAACCTTTAGATGGATTAGCGCTTGATAATATATGCTGGCCAATACAAACTAAACAATGCTAAGAGTAACTACAAGACACATATACTGTAGAATCACAGCACTGCTGTTGTCCCACTTTACAGTATGTGCTCATTAAAGAGCTACATTTGGTAATGGATAAACAATGTAAAAATATTACAGGTTTAGGGAGGTCCATTTTTTCCACTGGTTAGGATTCGGTGCTTTCACCTCTGCAACCTGTTTTTTTTCCCAGTCAGGGAACCAAGAGGTCAAACCACCCTGGAGCCATGCAGGGTTGGGCCTGGCCAGTACTTGGATGAGGATCACCTAGGAATACCAGGAGCTGTATGCGGTGGCCCCTTGGCAAGGAACTGGCAACCCACTCCAGTATCCCTGCCATGAATACCAAGTGAGTCAGCATGGAGCCAGGCTGAGCTATGATATCCCTGGCTCCCCCTCCCCATGATGAAATTTGCTTTGTCACCACTATATACTAAGGAGGTCAAAGATGTATTGAAACCTACTTGCAGCTGTCACAGGCCCTGCCTAATGACAGTGCATGAGTTATCATAGCCACCACCTTTTTACTGAGCATGCTCAGTCTGAACCAGTGTCTGACTAGACACACAATTGTTTTTAGTCAAGCTTCCAGGCAGAGCTGGTACAGGGAGGTAGAGAGAAGTAGAGAGAAGTAGCTCTGTTTGATGGTAAAAGGACACATTTCAAATTAGAGGGGGGGGGGGGGGGGGGGAATTAATTTTATTTAACAGAATACTGTTTTTATAAGTTTACTACACATTCAATCCTTTATCAAATGTTCTTTTTCAAACGCATGTCAAAAATGTAGGACATAACAACATAGTAACGCATATCAAGCAATATAACCAACAACAAACTCTAATGTCATTATATATATATATATATATATATATATATATATATATATATATATATATATAGTTGTGTATCTTTGTGATGTTCGTATAGTTTGCGATGTTGGTAAGGCACTTGTGAAGCAAGGCGAGCAGTCGACTGCAAGCCTTGCGAAGCGAGCCGCTGAAGGACGCGGGACTTAGGCTGCAATGAGCGCCAAAGGTGCTCCTTGCACTGCGAGCCTCACAGTGAGGCAAGCTGTTGAAGCACGCGGGACTTCGGGCTGCAATTACCGCGAGGCTGGTTCAAAAGCGTAACTCCAAAACACAGAAAAAAAAAAAATATATATATTTTTTTAAAACACACTCACACACAGCACAGAGGGAGAGCCAGGAAGCCTGGGAGTGAAGTTGAACACAAATTGGAGCCATATTTTCAGTTTTTCGACACTCAAAAATAGGCTAAACGAGGGGAAAAATGGCCGCCAGAAAAAGGTAAAAATTCTGAAACAGGATGAGAACAAGGCTCACCAATAGCAGGCACGCAGAACTTAGAAAATACACGACCCCGAAGACAGTAACACTTACACGAACATAGCCAGGAACGTGGGACTTTGAAAATAAAACCAACGTGGTGCATAGAGGAGCAAAACCCTCACATTGTGTGGCAAACAGTATTGCCATCCTTACGAATTTCTTCCCGCCATTTTTGACGGGCCATTTCCTAGTTCTTTAATATATGGTGGGCAAAATAGCAATAGAAGCCCTCCACCGTACAGTAAATAAATAGTACATCTGTGTTCAAACATTTTTTACTTGCTTTAGACATTCAAATGTGGGCACATTTGCAGTCTCTCAGTTCATCTACATCAGTAATTTACAAAACTGCACTGCACTCTTCAAAACGTCCAAAGTGAGAAGTTATGGCTTCTAAGGCAGTTATGCTTTTGCCACTCTCAGGAATACAAAACTTCTCACTTTGGACATTTGATGAGTGTGGTGACATTACAAGTGACAGATTGCCTAAAACAATATTCTACAGAGCCAACCACAAAAATGTCCAAACAAGTTGTGTTGGAGGTAATTTGACATTTATAAAACATACCCTTTTCCCTGAAACTGGTTAGACAACTTAAGAGTTATCAGTTCCTATACCAAAACTGACCTAATTGTGTAAACATACGTTACTTATATATAGGTAAAATAATTCCATCTTTAGACCAACATTCTGATCAAATAAGAAGTCATACTAGGAACGACTACAAGCAAAAGTAATTTCTAGAAAAATCTGAAAAAAAATGTACATTTCAAAGAGAAAAGGAAATACGACAAGACCATTCATCCATTAAAGCCAACACAGGGAAAATTAACTATATTTGTTCACTTACAATGACCTCATTACAGGCTTACTATAGATTTCATGGCATAATATGGCCCAGTAGTATTACCTTGCATTACCAGCATTTTAATTTATTGATTTATTGGTTCATAATACCATGGGACTGATTCACACAGAATTGAAAGGCAATGAAGGGCTGCAATTGCAATTTAACCCATAGAAAATATTGAATGCAGCGTTCAGTAAAAAATAAATCAAATCCTCAAGATCCTTAGTGAATCTCACTGTATGTTTCAAGTAATAGTCTTTACATGAGAAAAATCTAATGTTGTGAAATGTAATGTACTATATATACTATCATGTTGTAATATCTAAGTTCCATGACATGTTTTACCACCAAAGTGACCTTTTACTACCAAAAAACAAGTGTTTCAAATGCATTAAAACACATTTTTTTCTACTAAACTAAATCTTTCTTGAGATACAAGTCGTTATATTTATGAGACTCAATATACTGCTTTGTTGTTCTGTGAGCACATCTATGACCTGATGTAAAAATATATTTTGGTATTGGCAATAATAAGCTATGCCTGTGTGGTCTGGTAGTAAGGTCTCAAGTACAGTAAACAAGCACAGTGTGCAACAAATTAACAGTTTACCAGGCATTAGTATACAGAACCACACATGGATAACAGTCTGTATCTTAGGGGTTTGTTCAGAAAAAAAGTATTTGTACAATATTGTACCACCAGTTCTTAATACAATATAAAGCAAGCTTATTGAAGTAAGGGTCTCCTTTTAAGGACCGTTACAATCCTGGGCAGATGGACATTTTTTTAAGTATGTAACAATCTATCAACATTAGCAGTTATATAACCAACGCACATGAAAGCAGTTTATAGAAAACCTTGTGATAGTGGGACTTATATCTTGCATTGCTACTTGCTTGCCTGCTGGCGTGAGGGTTATCTAACTGGGACATGGCATCTTCTACTTGCTACTATTGTCAAGTGGCCATTTATAGTAGTAATCTTTCAATGAAACTGAATAGAACTGTTATCTGAATCGAAGCTGCCTCCCATTCTTCTAAAGTGTTGATTCTTCTTGGGAACCAAAGCATGCATATTTCTTAAAGATATATTTAATAGAATAGATAAACAGTAAAGACTATATTTATTTATTTTAAACTAAAAACATATTGTGGTACAACAATTACCCAAAGTCTACTTCCAAACAAAAGGTCAAATACAATCTGAGACATAAAAAAATAATAACACAAAGTACAGAAAAGACCCTAGTATGGTACACACTCCAAAATTAAAACACGGCAAGATCATTTTGTGCAAACAAATACATCAAGATGTAAACTTTATTAATAACAGTATAAAGTAATTTGACGCTTACAATTAATACTACGGTTACCAATAATGTTTTAATATTTTTGGTTCCTTCAAGAAGAGCTAACAGTTTTATTTTTAGAGCTTGCACCATACTGGGATATTTTCTGTCCTTTGATTTGAATTAATAATAATACCCATATGAACCTCTAACAGCTGTTAATATTATTCTTTGTGCAACAACAAATAACCATCTGTAAATATTAATATTCCCTTCTTCCACAAAACACAACTAAATACTATAATAAAATAAAAATAAAAAACACTATATGAAGCCAATTAAATTTTTCCCGATTGTCTGCCCGATTAAAAATGACAAACTCTTGTTGCTCTTCCATTTCTTTATCTATAACTTTAAATATTGTGCATTAGCCTAAATTAAAATTCAACAGATGCTACCAACCTAACCTATATGTAGAGTAGGTTATCAACAAATATCTGAAAAAAACAAAACCCTAAATGATACACTGATCAGAAGAATAACTGTGCAACTGTGGATGACTATAACTTCCTTACAAGATTAATGGTTGAGTGCCTAAAGCAGAACGGGGTTATGAAAGGCAATCTCATGCTAGATCTCCATCTGGCACTCTTGTTGCATTCTGTTACAAGGAACAAAATATGTCACTTACTTCTCACAATTATCACTTCCCATTTGATCGTTAAGATAAGAAACGTTAGTTAATTAGAAGGATTGATCTTCTGACTCTTTACTGTATTAAAAAAATCCAAAAATAGTTCCCATATCACATTAAAAAAAAAAAAAGATATGTATTGGAAAAGTGTAAATATTTATGAACTTTACCATTTTTAAGTTACAAATTATTACCTTTTCAGCATCCTGCTCGAACAGTCGGAGTTGGAAACACTGGTCCAGTTTAACTTTTCTCAGGTGCCACATTTGATGCAGCTGCTGCCTTGTGGAGTGAAGTCTATCTAACATGGTGGAGACCTTGGGAAGAAGATTCTGGAGGTCGGCATTCCCAGAGCTAGAGTTCTTTTTAGGAAAACTTTCACTACTCTGTATCCTTTGAAGAAGCTTCTGTCCTTCTAAATCAAGATCTTCGATGGGGGCTTTTATAACTCTCTTCTTCGTCTGAGAATGTTCCTCAATCATGTTGCGGGCTCCCTCTAAATCCTGAGGCAAGTCTTTATTTGCAAGCATCTCCTGTAGCTCCTCCAGTCGAGATAGCATGTGAGTTGCATTGCTAATGAAGTCCTCAAATGCCACTCTGATTTCTATCCACTCCTCGTGGTTGTACTCCAAGCAACCCTCAAATTCAGGTGTTAACTGGGAAGGGTCAACTACTTTGGTAAGGCCTTCTAAAGATACCATACTAGTCTGTAAGAAAAAAAAACAGGAAAAGGAAAATGTAAGGTGATGTACGCCTGAATTTTCTTTTTGGTGAAGAAATGTATATAGTCTCTAAATCTTACTCTGCAGAACATATTGTTAAATGGGTGTATTTGTCCTATTGGTGATTTCATAGTTTACAAAAGTGGTGATTGATCAATTAATTAGAAATACAGCTTTAAAGTTCTTAAAAATCAAATACATTACTGTTAAACAATTGTTAAGTTTTATCCTTACAAAAAGGGTATAAAAATGGCCCAACAATATCATCTATCAGAACCCAAGAATAAACAAATGTAATAGGCAAATTACTACTTTAAGTGCAATTGCTTTTACATGTCAATTACTTAATATATAAATTTAGCACTGCCTAGGTAGATTGAACCGAAGAGCAACTGTTTCAGTTATGAATAGATCTTATCATCAATACAGGAATAAACAGATATGACTGCATGTAAGAAGCATCTGGTCTACCCATTCTATCAACCTAAAAGCCTAACTAAGCCTCAGTATAGCCTTATACTTATCCTAGGCATGCTTATATTCCTTAACTAACAGATTATATGTATATTAGATATTGATGTAGTTATCTAGTCTTAACATAATGTTCTAAAGTTCCATCCACCTAGGGCCTCCACAGGAAAGAACAGCAAACTGACAGTAGTTTGTGAGGGAAGTTAAAATTATAAAGCACAGAAACAATAAAACCAATGTCAGTTTCATTCAAATGCACCAGATCTTACAATGTTGTTGGTCTGTGTTCCTTAAAAACTATTTTATTGATCTCTTCGTGTAATAGGTGGTATTTTAATACATATACAACCATATTTTTACAGTTCTATAAATGGAAAATTGAAACTAAGTTGTTCAACATGGATGGTCAATTGAATGCAAAACAATAGAATAACGTCTTAAGCAAAAACTTACCTCAAATTCAAATTTAGAGCTGCCAAAATTAGTCCTCTGTTTCTGCCAAAAATTGTCTGGCTTGATGATTAGTGCAACATGAATGCAACAAGGGAAGGATTCTTGTAAAATCTTTAATAATGGTTTAATAGAGTCCCACTTAGATCCACGCATATCTACAATCACAGTGAACCCCCGCTTGCACACCTCTTCACTGAAGGTAGAGAAAGGAAGCAAAAGAAAATAAATCATTGTTAGGAAAAATCACAGTGTGGAAACCAATATAATTTATCATTATAACACCAATTCTATACTTACTTCAAGGAAAGACGGTATCCTTTAGTAAAGAAAATACTAAGATAACATTAGATATGGCTTACCATTTGGAATGTCCATAAACTTCCTGTTTTGTGGTCAATAACCCCTCACTACCTAGATTCTTCCTCTCATTCCCAAACTACATAGGTTTGAAAACTAGTAGTCACCATTGTGAGCTGAAGCATGGCAATTTCAAACATATGTTTAATAATCAGCAGGGGCAGAGACATTGCAAATATATCTGGTCAAAATGTATTTATTTTAAACTGCATATAGTTTTTAATAGTTGGTGCCCTACAAACATATGAGCTTTACAGCTCAACAGTGGTCATTAAAGAAAAAAACAAGCACAGTATTTGGAAAATAAAGGGGGGTTGCTGAACCACAAAAGCAGCAAATGGTGTAATATGTCACAGGTTGGTGGTAGGTTCTTAGAGTTCATCTCCAACACATTGTTACCAGTTAGATATACACACACACACACACACACGAGTCAATTAGATTGCTGACTGAGCGCACACGTGGTCATCACAACATCAGGCGGACCACATTCTAGGACATTTCCTGTGAGCAGAAACCACAGATTCCTACATAAAAAGATACTCACTATTTTCATATATAAAGACAATTTTGATTTCTCAGAAAACAGGCAATGTGGTTAGCATAATTATTCTCTTGTTTTCTTTTTTGTTTCTGGGCTCAAATATCCTTATGGGATCTCAATATTTTTCTTAAATATGTATATATGAGAGGTACTTTTTCAGAAGCCAGAGCGACCAAGGCTTTTGGCTCTCATTGTGAGGTCCGAAAGCTACGGGTTTAATGGAGGCTGCAATGAGCGCCAAAGGCACTCATTGTGGGGCTCGCGATGAGAACAGAAGGCATTCATCGCAAGACCCATACGTGACTGGCTTGATGGGGCTGCAATGAGTGCTGAAGGAGCTCCTTGCGGGGCTCGCATTGAGCACTAAGGGACTCATTGCTAGGCCTGTAACGTAGAGGGGGGGAGGCTCCAAACGGCTTATGAGTTACAGGCTTCCAAAAAATGTATGGGTTTAATGGCCCCCAATTTTTTCAAGCCCGTAATTTGGAAGCTGTTGGGAGACTGCCAAAAACTTACAACCACACAGCACAAGGGGGAGAGACAGGGAGCCTTAAGTGAGGTTGAAAGCTAATTTGCGATTTAATAGGTGTTTTTGGGAGGTCTCAGAACGGCTAAGCGAGGAAAAAAATGGCGGCCATAAAGACGTAATTTTGTTTCATACCTGATAAATCGGAAACACATTTCGGGCTGGGGAAAAATTATCAATTTCCCAAGCCCACAAAAGGTTTAACACCTGTAAATGCAAACAGGAGCACAGAGGAGGGAGAGGGGGAATGAGTGGAAAGAGACACAGGGGAGGGAGAGGGGGCAAAGAGACAAAGGAGGGAGAGAGGGGGAAACAGACACAGGGAAGGGAGAGTAGAGGGGGAGAGGCACGAAAGTTGCGGGTTGATTAGGCCTGCAATGAGCAGCGAAGAGGGGGGAGAGCCTCGCATTGTGCGGCAAACAGCATTGACGGGCAAGTCGCTAGTTCTGTAATAATGTACCGTGGCATCTGTCAATGTATTGCTGGACTCTCAAAGTCAGTGCAATAAAAACGTGGTAACGCAGTAGGTGATTCTGGGGTCATCTATGGAGAATTGCAGCACAAGTACAATATTCGTTTAGAGAAGTAGAATAAGGTCTATTCTCACATTAAACAAGTCATTTATCTCAAAAACACACATTTCTGTTTTCTTTTATCTTCTAAACAAAACATGTCACTCTCTGTTCCCTCTGCTTAAAACTACAGATGGACATTAGTCCTATTGCCTTACGTTGAACAAATGGATAATAACCTAATGGTTTGGACTCATACATGGCTTATCAATTACAACAGCACTATTCTAAAGCATAAATTGTGATTTTTTTAATCATACATTTGGGCTACAATTTCTTCACACCTACTATGTGTGAATATAAATAAATCAAACTACAAAACAAACAAATCAGGCAGCATCTTGTAGTGTAGTGTTTCTCTGTGCAATTTCAGAATATGTACAATCAATCTGATCTACCACACACAAACCATTTTTTTTCCATTGTTTCCGTTACTAGAGTTTAGAGCAGCAAGTAATGTCTTGAATTTATAAATTGAACGAAAACACATAAGGAAGAATTGAACATATTTTACACAGACCACACACAAAATGCACATCGTCTTCATGTAAACAGATGTGAACATAAAGGGAAATGGATGGCTCCCTATTTTTAATATTTAAACAAATCTAAGTAATTATTGGCATATGTAAACACTTTATTAACAAGTGCTTAAAAGCTCTGTTTTTATTTACTGAAAACTTCCAAACAGTCCCTGCATTAGCTCATGCATACGTTCTAGTACTAGATAGATGTACTAGTCAATCACACATTGTCAATTAGACTGACTTTGACTTTCAACAGCATTTTGTTGAAAAGATGCCAAGAGAAAACATGTGATTGGATAGTACATCTAGTACTATAATCATGGTATGTATGAGCGACAGTGGGTGGATCTTTGCAATGACTGTTTGGAAAGTTTCCGTGAGTAAAGAAGAGTTTTTAAGCATGTGTTAATAAAATTATGTTTACATATGCAAATAAATCCTTAGTAGATTATTTTACTATTAAAAACCTGTCCCTTTAACCACATTTTTAACTTAAAGGGACAAGGAAGGTTTCATATTACTATTTCAACCTCTTTATGCTTGGGACATGGACATTTTATCGATTTCACTAGTAATATAATATACCTTTGTATTAAGTTAATTTTATTAAGAAGTGCTTGAAAGTTTTTAGTTTTTTGCCTGGGTCTGCTTTCTGTACTTATGCAGCTCATGAACACACATTGTGTGAAGTGCAGTGTTTTTATTTAGCCAATCAGTGACTTCTCTCAAGGAGCATGTTGCCGAATGCTGCTACTGACTGGTGACTTTGAGACAGTGCAGCCCCTGTACAAAGGGGAGAAACCAGTTAGGGACTATTTGTAACATTTAAGGCAGAAAATAAAAAACAGAGAATTTAATCACTAAAATAAAGTACACAAAACTAAAGAGATAAATAGGTATATCATATTAGTGAAATCAAGAATCTTCCATCTCCCTTTGCGAAAAGCTGCTGAAAGTAATTTGCAAAAGAACCCAATGTGGCACTATATTGAAGAAAAACATGTTTTCTTTTAAGAGAAAACTATTTGTATTCCTTGGCTAATTCACTTTAACACTCTGAATGAAATCCTGCCCTTTGTGCATTTATTGTTCACAAACTGAATAAATGGTCCTTGGTCCTCTTAAGAGCGTGATTTACAAGTGGACTAGGCCTCAGCGAAGTCAGTCTATGTATAAACAATGCTGGGCAACTCGTCTTATTTGAAGGGCAACATATGTGTCAGCAGACTTCAAGAAAAAGGTTTGAAACCCACAGTGTGTATTATGTAGGAGTCTGAAGGAGAATAGAGATTTAATTACGTTTTTTTGTGGTAGGAGAGGATGTGATGTACTGCAGCAGAGGGCAGATTGGGGGCAGCAATGAAAGCTCTGAGCACCACTTGTGGTTTCTGCAGCACTATGCTCTATAACAAACATCTGCATTCAAATACAGTCTCACAGCTTACTACAATAAATCAGAAGATTATCCGGTGTACTATCTAAACCGAAACAAAAGCCCAGGCTGCTAACATCGAAAACAGTACAGCACATAGCAAAGATCATTTAGCACGGATTAAACACTTATAGGAAATTAATGTTATCAGTACCCACTAGACTTGTACAATGGCCTCATCATATTAGTGCATGGAGCATTGCTTCATTTAAACAAAGGACTGGACTTTTGGTAAATTGTGCTCGTAATGAGTGTTGCAGAATATCCTTCAGATCTTTCCTATTGGTTGACCACCATTTGAGTCAATTTCTAACCCTGCTAACCCCCAGCGCTAACAATTCATTAAAAAGTCGGCTGCACCACCGAACGGTGGCTCGCCTTAACTGCTGCCGGCCAACGAACAGGAAAGGTCCTATCCTTATTTGTTGTTATATTAAAGTGACATTGTTAGCCCCAAAAAACATTCTTTTTGAAGAGATCATAAGATTGTTAAGAACTGGCTACTTTTACACCTTACATCATAAATGAAAAGATCCACTGCTATTTTTCACCAACTGAACATACTAATTTGCTGCACTGCATGGATGCTAGTTTGTGGAACAGTGTAACTGATGTTTGGGGGGTTAAACGGCCGCTCACAATTACACATGGAGCCAAAAATTAAAAAGCCGGTGTAAGCGGGTATGATGTTACACCTAGTTTTTAGTTCACCATTAACATAAAAACACCAGCAAATCAAAGCTTTAGCCAGAAAATATTAAATATATATGGAAGTTTCCTTGTTTTAAATTAATCAAACACAAGCTGCATATATCAGACACACACATTACATTGAGTCATTCTACACACACAGATTTATTTTATTTAAAAAAAAATGGTTTGCCCCAGAGGTGCTTACCTAGGCACACTGTAATAACAAATAGAAACACTGCATCCAATTAATTTTTTTAACCCTATACTAACCTTTAAACCAAAAGCAGCACAGTGCAGAGATCTAGAGCTGCTGCTGCTACTGCATTTTAGGGGGAAAGATTTGTGTGATGGGAAGAAGAGACTACAAATCCCATGATGCAATGCTTTCCTGCAGAGACTGAATCCCCATATGTTATTACATTTTTTACCTACCTCTGATTGGCCACAACGAATTATGAATTTTATGCTAATGTAGCTTGGATTTGCAGGGAAGGATTTTTCTTAAAAATCAACTGCCAGAAAATTCAATACATTTTGCAAATTTTAGGTTAAGTGTATTAATGTTTATTTTGGGATTTTTCATGCAAAAAAAAACAAAAAAAACTTGGAAACACTACTGATTCATCTTCTACAGATGCATTCATAATCCATGAAACTTCATAATCCATGAAACTTGAAATAAAAACTCATTAATGGTCACTGCTTTACCCCTCCTCACCACACCACTAAACTGAGATAGCATTATTCAACTTACCAAGACAGTCAAGTCTGTGTTAAAATGTTTCACTTCTTTTCAAAAGTGCTCAGGACAAAGAGTAGTGGGGAGGGGTAAAGCAGTGGCAATTAATAAGGTTTCATATTATATTTTTCTGGTTAAAGTTTTGCTTTGCTGCTGTATTGTTAATTAATGGTGAATTAAAAAAAACAAATATAACATGAAAAGTGCATACACTGGCACTGTGACATATGTAATCACACACAAGCAGCATTTTATATTTTAACTAGGATTCCAATTTTTTTTTTTTTTTTAAATGTGTCACAATGTACACTTTGCTCACTAAAAGGAAACAAACATGTTTTTGGTGCTACAGGTCTACCATTAATTCAATGAGAACATGACAGCCTTTTATCTATTACATATTGTTCTGGATATGAAGGGTCATAATATATATTTGTTGACTTTTCATGATTCATATATAAAGCTCTATATTAATTGAACCGTTACTTGAAGGTATTGTGCGTTTAATTAAAGTTTTGCTTTGCTGCTGTATTGTTAATTAATGGTGAATTAAAAAAAACAAATATAACATGAAAAGTGCATACACTGGCACTGTGACATATGTAATCACACACAAGCAGCATTTTATATTTTAACTAGGATTCCAATTTTTTTTTTTTTTTAAATGTGTCACAATGTACACTTTGCTCACTAAAAGGAAACAAACATGTTTTTGGTGCTACAGGTCTACCATTAATTCAATGAGAACATGACAGCCTTTTATCTATTACATATTGTTCTGGATATGAAGGGTCATAATATATATTTGTTGACTTTTCATGATTCATATATAAAGCTCTATATTAATTGAACCGTTACTTGAAGGTATTGTGCGTTTAATCAACACATATGACAGAAGATCTGAGTTATATTCACATGACCCATAAACATAAGACCTGTGGAAATTATTCATTTGTGACTCATGTTCCCTGCACAAGGTGTCAAGCGCATCTTTTTTAAAATAAATTAAAGTGACAGTTTAGCAGGCATTTCTTCTTTTCACACTTTGGAAAAAGACGAACATTTTAACACTTTAAAGTAACAGCCATAAATGTTATACTTACAATAAAATATTTTATTCATTAACATCATATTTTTTGTTTGGTTTTAAAGGAACACAAAACACATTTTTTTATTATAATATTTTATCTTAAACAACAGGCACACATTTGGTGGAAATTGCCCTTCAATATTCAGATATTATTAAAATATTTTGAAACTGGAGCTTTAATAGCTAGGTTATCTCATTTTGAAGACCTACATATTACTTTTAGTCCACCCTCTTGCTTCCTCAATCCTAATGTTATGGGGGTATGGCTCTTTAGCCAATCAGAATGGTAATATATGTTCTCCTTGTGAACACAGATGTACTATTTATTTATTTACTATATATATATATATATATATATATATATATATATATATATCGCAGTGGATATAAAAAGTCTTCAGAACTTTTTCCACCTTTAATGTGACCTATAAACTGTACAACTCAATTGAAAAACAAACTGAAATCTTTTAGGTGGAGGGAAGAAAAACAAAAAATAACAATAATGTGGTTGCATAAGTCTGCACACCCTATTATAACTGGGGATGTAGTTGTGTTCAGAATTAAGCAATCGCATTCCAATCGTGTTAAATATGAGTCAGCATACACCTGCCATCATTTAAAGTGCCTCTGATTAACCCCAAATAAAGTTCAGCTGCTCTAGTTGGTCTTTCCTGAAATTTTCTTAGTCGCTTCCCACAGCAAAAGCCATGGTCCACAGAGAGCTTCCAAAGCATCAGAGGGATTTCATTGTTAAAAGGTATCAGTCAGAAGAAGGGTACAAAATAATTTCCAAGGCATTAGATATAACATGGAACACAGTGAAGACAGTCATCATCAAGTGGAGAAAATATGGCACAATAGTGACATTACCAAGAACTGGAGCTCCCTCCAAAATTGATGAAAAGACAAGAAGAAAACTGGTCTGGGAGGCTGCCAAGAGACCTGCAGCAACATTAAAGGAGCTGCAGGAATATCTGGCAAGTACTGGCTGTGTGGTACATGTGACAACAATCTCCCGTATTCTTCATATGTCTATGGGCTATGGGGTAGAGTGGCAAGACGAAAGCCTTTTCTTACGAAGAAAAACATCCAAGCCAGGCTACATTTTGCAAAAACACATCTGAAGTCTCCCAAAAGCATGTGGGATAAGGTGTTATGGTCTGATGAAACCAAGGTTTAACTTTTTGGCCATAATTCCAAAAGATATGTTTGGCGCAAAAACAACACTGCACATCACCAAAAGAACAACATACCCACAGTGAAGCATGGTGGTGGCAGCATCGTGCTTTGGGGCTGTTTTTCTTCAGCTGGAACTGGGGCCTTAGTTAAGATAGAGGGAATTATGAACAGTTCCAAAAACCAGTCAATATTGGCACAAAACCTTCAGGCTTCTGCTAGAAAGCTGAACATGAAGAGGAACTTCATCTTTCAGCATGACAACGACCCAAAGCATACATCCAAATCAACAAAGGAATGGCTTCACCAGAAGTAGATTAAAGTTTTGGAATGGCCCAGCCAAAGCCCAGACCTGAATCCGATTTAAAATCTGTGGGGTGATCTGAAGAGGGCTGTGCACAGGAGATGCCCTCACAATCTGACAGATTTGGAGTGTTTTTGCAAAGAAGAGTGGGCAAATCTTGCCAAGTCAAAATGTGCTGATAGACTCATACCCAAAAAGACTGAATACTGTAATAAAATCAAAAGGTGCTTCAACAAAGTATTAGTTTAAGGGTGTGCATACTTATGCAACCATATTATTTTATTTTTATATTTTTTCTTCCCTCTACCTAAAAGATTTCAGTTTTTTTTCAATTGAGTTGTACAGTTTATAGGTCACATTAAAGGTGGAAAAAGTTCTGAAATTATTTATCTTTGTCTCATTTTTTTTACAGCACAGAAACCTGACATTTTAACAGGGGTGTGTAGACTTTTTATATACACACACATACATACATATACACTGTATATAGTTTGTTACAATTACAGAGTGATTCAATTGAACAAGCCCTCAAGTTATAGGCCATGCAATCGTATGTAGCATTTCTAAATTTGATCCCTTTTGAAATAATACAAACACAATACCAATTACAATTAAAAAAAACACTTGAATCCAGAACTTACCTAGGAATACAAGCCAGATATGAGATGAGTCTTCTGAGGTCTTCTTGTCGTATTCTATCATGATTGCTACGAGCTGGAAAAGTTAAAACCGGACCTCCACGTTTATCTCTGCCACCTAACAAGGAATTAAAATACAGGAAAGATCCAACATTACTACTGGTAGAACAAATTAAATGGATGGCTGATGTATAAAAAAAGGGCACAGGCTTTTTCAGTTCATTACTTAAATATTCAATTATAAAGAATACAAAAGACCAATAATAGTGAATGTGCATGACATACAGTGCTGTTAAAGATTGAGGTAGTGTAGGCTAAAATACATTCACAGTGACGTGAAAGACTGATATTCAGGTATAGTAATAATTTCATTGCAATTACTGCAACTAACCCCTTCTGGATCGCTACCTTATTATGATGAAGGGACTTGTGTACCCCAGTGAAGCTGTAAGCTATACCATGTAGAGTCACTCAAGGATGAGCAGGTGATAGCAGAGAGGTCAGACAAATAGTGTTCCACTGGAGAAGGAACTGGCAACCCATGCCAGTATATTTGCCATGAAAACGGTATGGATTAGCACAACCAGACACAAGATGTGCCCGGCGTGTTGAAGAACATAGGGCCACTGACAGTCGGACAAGACTGAACAAATAAACAACAATTGCAACTAAAGATGGCACAGCCAGTTATTTAAGGGGACAATTATATTTTTTCACACATGAGTTATGGATGTTGGATAATTTTGTTCATTAAATTAATTAAAAAGGAAAATGTTTTATTTCACTCAGGTTCCCTGCAATATTAGAGGAAATCAGGAATGGGGGCATATACTTATTTTTTTATACCGCATTGTGCATACATATAGGAAAAAGAATATTAATTTTGATTATTGAATATTTCTGTAAGGAACTTGAGTTGAAGTCTGAAGTCATTTCTGAAGAACATATGTTGGTTTTCTTTCAAATAACCTCTATCCAGCTTTAAAGAAACACAGAGAAGTCAGCTTTTAAAGATTGGCATACTGAGATTACATTACAATAAACTAAATATGTGATGATATACTCATTTTATACAATCAATAGAATATATGCAGGATTATGAGAGAAACACCATGTTTATGTATATTTACTGCGTAAACCAGCGAGGTTGTTAATTAGCAATCCAAATGAGAATCGCTTTTTCCCAATGGGTATTGCATTTCGTAAAACTGTTTTGCATAAATTCAGTGTTATATACCCACAGGGAGCCCAACAGTAATGTGAAGTGTTTTTCTGAGAAAAAAAACTACCATTGTTTACCTTTAACATACGTAAATTTGATAATAACCAGGTCAAAAATCTGTTTTTAACATTCACAACTTGTATAGCAGATACACTACCTGAACAGGGGCATTCAAGCAAGGTGCTTGTAAACTGAAATTTATGTACACACAAACACACAAAAACACACCTTTATTTTAGAAATTAAAAAAATCAAAAAATACGCCGTAAGGGGAAGTAAAAAATTATTATGAATAGCAGTGCATCAAATACATCTAACACGCAATCACTATATACGGACTTACACAAAAATACGAACCGCGGGACAAAGAACGAAAAATTTACGGACATAGCATAAAAAAAAACGAGACGCGGGACTTACAAAAAAACAAACATTACGGCCTTGCAAAAATACGACCTTAACGGCCGAACCCGCGCGCACCTGAAAACATTAAAAACACAATAAATACACACAAAAAAAACATAAAAAGCTTACCCACAGCAAGGCGGGGCACCCAGGACCTCTGCAAGTGAAGTTACACCTCAATTTAACTCCAAATTCCCGAGTTTAGACACACGAAAATCCCCTAAGCCAGAGAAAAAATGGCTTCCGAAAAAAAAAACGAAAACGAGGCTACAGGACCCTAAACACGCAAAACATTACCAAGCACATACAGCTTTTCAAAAAAGCCGTACGAGCTACAAGATAGACTCTTACCAAGGACGCTTCATCATCCACAGCCACGTACCACATACACATTCCCCGCCATTTTACAACACTAACTTATACAATGAGGAAGTACACAGCTACCCTAACGGCTTTTCCTCGCGCACGCAGCCTATTTACACTACACACTGCACACATTGCTGACACTTACACATCATCTCCACAACAGTGCAAGCCGACATTGTATGCTGCAGGAACATCAAAACAGATTGTCAGCTCTTCAACACAATGCTTCCTGAATATATTACTATATATTTATAAATATAAATATATACACACACATATATATACATACATATATATATATATATATATACACATACATATACATATATATACATATATACAGTCAGGTCCATAAATATTGGGACATCGACACAATTCTAAACTTTTTGGCTCTATACACCACCACAATGGATTTGAAATGAAACAAACAAGATGTGCTTTAACTGCAGACTTTCAGCTTTAATTTGAGGGTATTTACATCCAAATCAGGTGAACGGTGTAGGAATTACAACAGTTTGTATATGTGCCTCCCACTTTTTAAGGGACCAAAAGTAATGGGACAATTGGCTGCTCAGCTGTTTCATGGCCAGGTGTGTGTTATTCCCTCATTATCCCTTTACAAAGAGCAGATACAAGCTCCAGTGTTCATTTCAAGTGTGCTATTTGCATTTGTTGCTGTTAACTCTCAATATGAGATCCAAATAGCTGTCACTATCAGTGAAGCAAGCCATCATTAGGCTGAAAAAACAAAACAAACCCATCAGAGAGATAGCAAAAACATTAGGTGTGGCCAAATCAACTGTTTGGAACATCCTTAAAAAGAAAGAACGCACCGGTGAGCTCAGCAACACCAAAAGACCCGGAAGACCACGGAAAACAACTGTGGTGGATGACCGAAGAATTATTTCCCTGGTGAAGAAAACACCCTTCACAACAGTTGGCCAGATCAAGAACACTCTCCAGGAGGTAGGTGTATGTGTGTCAAAGTCAACAATCAAGAGAAGACTTCACCAGAGTAAATACAGAGGGTTCACCACAAGATGTAAACCATTGGTGAGCCTCAAAAACAGGAAGGCCAGATTAGAGTTTTCCAAACAACACCTAAAAAAGCCTTCATAGTTCTGGAACAACATCCTATGGACAGATGAGACTAAGATCAACTTGTACCAGAGTGATGGGAAGAGAAGAGTATGGAGACGGAAAGGAACTGCTCATGATCCAAAGCATACCACCTCATCAGTGAAGCATGGTGGTGGTAGTGTCATGGCGTGGGCATGTATGGCTGCCAATGGAACTGGTTTTCTTGTATTTATTGATGATGTGACTGCTGACAATAGCAGCAGGATGAATTCTGAAGTTTTTCCAGCAATATTATCTGCTCATATTCAGCCAAATGCTTCAGAACTCATTGGACGGCGCTTCACAGTGCAGATGGACAATGACCCGAAGCATACTGCAAAAGCAACCAAGGAGTTTTTTAAGGGAAAGAAGTGGAATGTTATGCAATGGCCAAGTCAATCACCTGATCTGAATCCGATTGAGCATGCATTTCACTTGCTGAAGACAAAACTGAAGGGAAAATGCCCCAAGAACAAGCAGGAACTGAAGACAGTTGCAATAGAGGTCTGGCAGAGCATCACCAGGGATGAAATCCAGCGTCTGGTGATGTCTATGCGTTCCAGACCTCAGGCTGTAATTGACTGCAAAGGATTTGCAACCAAGTATTAAAAAGTGAAAGTTTGTTTTATGACTGTTAATCTGTCCCATTACTTTTGGTCCCTTAAAAAGTGGGAGGCACATATACAAACTGTTGTAATTCCTACACCGTTCACCTGATTTGGATGTAAATACCCTCAAATTAAAGCTGAAAGTCTGCAGTTAAAGCACATCTTGTTCGTTTCATTTCAAATCCATTGTGGTGGTGTATAGAGCCAAAAAGATTAGAATGATGTCGATGTCCCAATATTTATGGACCTGACTGTATATACATATATATACACATATATATATATATATATATATATATATATATATATATATATATATATATACATACATTTATATATATATTTATATTTTTTGCACTTTATTTTATTAAGAAGTGCTTATAAGCTCTGTTTTTACTGCCTAAAATCAAACAAATAGTTCCTGCATGTGTCTGCCCACTGCAGGGCAGATGTGCAGTGTACTGTCCTAGCCTATCAGAGACCACATCTCATCAGCACATTGCAGCATGGTACAGATAGCTGTACTATTTCATATGAACCCGAGTCTGTGTCTTCATGAGCTGCAGAGAACTGACTCAAGTAGGTACTATTTGTTTGATTTTAGGCAGTAAAAAACGAGTTTATAAGAACTTCTTATCAAAATAAAGCACATAAAAGCAAATAGATACAGTCATATTATATACCAAGTTAAACATAGAAACCTTTTATATTGTTTTAATAACATTGCTTACAAATTGTAACAAAACCTTCCACATAGAGAAACATGGAGAGGGTTCACTGACAGTTTGGCTGCATTATCAGAACAGGTGCAAACATTTCAAGTAGGTGTAAAAGCTCTATAGATAAATAGGATTGAAATACAATTCCTAAATAAAGTATATTTCAATTAATAAATTCACATTGTTTTAAATAATTAAAATGTTAAAGTTCTACTGATCTCTTTTATTAAAGATTTATGTTTTAATTGAAACCTTTTTTTGTTTTCATATAATAACAAATTAAAATGGTCATCTCAGATAAGTAGCTTCCACAGTGCAGTATTGGATGCAACCCCTTTTTTGTGTCAAAGTACAGTATTAATGGAGAAAAGATTTGCACAGCTCATCATAAGTAGTGAGATCTGAGGGATGACAGAACAAACCAGAGGCAAAAAGCTAGAACAAAGGCCAAGAAACCTCATGATACTTTTATTGCCAATGGAGGAATAAAAGGATTGATGAGCAAGAATCCTCTGGAAAATGTGTCTTATCTGCAAGCATCTTCTCTCAAGTCAAAGACAACATAAAGCGTAAATTGGTGATCATTATCTTGTGCACCTCTTTTAAGAATTGAAACTGCAGCTTATATTATAATAAAGTGCAGTGTTTTAATTTCTATTAGATTTTTTAAAAACATATTAAAAAAATACACGGTAACCTGTTTATTCTAAATCTTGTATGTACCATCATTGGCTGAAGATGCAACCCCCCATCCCAGACTGATTTTGCGTTATCAGGTGCAGCCAGTATATGAAAAAATGGATTGTCGCTTCTGCACAACAACAACAACAAAAAAGGTCTAGGCACGCTCCATCCGGATGACTGCACTCAAGACAATGGACCCAAATGTCTCAAGGGCTACTCAGTAATTTAGGCCATTAATCTCTCCTGAGATATTAATCTATTTTTGCAAGTGTTACAGAAAGGCTGACTGACAGCACAAATGGCAAATGTCCGCATTTAAAAAAAAAAATTGCATTTTCCTAAACTAACATTTAGTTTATATAGTGCTTCTAATTACTCATAATTTTGAATTATACAGTATTTGTAACCTCTTGAAACAAATTAAACACAAGGCAAAGAAAGAAAAAAACAGAAACCATCACCAATTTTGTCTGAATCTACTCCTCAGAGCGCCTGGTCAAGTTACAACCTGTATGTTTTGGGATACTATGGGTATTGACAGTATTTCAGGGGTGTCCAAGTTCGGCCTGTCTGCGGTACAGCAGGACCGAACATGGAGACCCCTGGTCTATTTGCACATGAACAGAGGTTTGCTGTTTAGTTGTTCAGTCGCGTCCAACTCTCCGTGACTATGGACCACAGCACGCTAGGTGCATCTCTCCATCAAGATCATGTTCATTGCTTCAGTGAACTCATCTAACCATCTCTGAGGCAACAAGGCTACTAATGGTCAAAAATGTATTCTACAGAAAAGAATCGAATAACTATTTTTTCTTGATTACTAACTAGCACAAAAAGGTGCCTATTTTCCTCATTAAGTGTCTTATCTTGTTTCTAAACACAGACCTGATCCTACATTTGCAGGGCTGCTATTGTGTTGAGTGAAAATAATACATCTTCTATTATATTTAGTTACATAGTTACATAGTAATTTAGGTTGAAAAAAAGACTTTAGTCCATCAAGTTCAACCTTTTTAGATCTCCTCTGTTCTGCAATATGCAGATTTATTGTTAATTGATCCGGAGGAAGGCGAACAGAAAAAAAAAACCAGTGAAACTTTGCCAATCGTCTCAACAGGAAAAACAATATAACATTCCTTCCTGACCCAAGATACTGGTGATCGGATTCATCCCTGGATCAATACTCCCTCTATATTTATCCAGGATAGCCCTTAACACCCTTTTTATTTAAAAATACATCCAAAAGTTATCTATCGAATCCGCTGTCACCACCTCCTTTGGTAGAGAATTCCACAGATTAACCACCCTTACTGTGAAGAACCCTTTTCTTTCTTTAAGGTGGAATCTTTTTACTTCTAACCTCAAGGGATGTCCTCTTGTCAGTTGAAAACCTCTTGGTACAAAAAGCTCCCTTGACATATATAAATACATCCAGGGTCAGTATAAAGATAAGGTAATCATATCTCCTCTGAGACACTTTTTTCTAGAGTAAATAAGTTTAATTTGGTTAGTCTTTCTTCATAACTTAAAAGCCTTAAACAGGGGTTGACACATTTATCTGAAAATAAGGAGCCAGTCAGACATTTCTAGGAGACAGGGTTTTGATTATACATAGAAATAAACGTATATATAAAACTAAAGTCTACAAATGCTGCCTAGACACAGTATGTCTCTGTAGCACATAATATGCTAAATCTCATCCTAGCCTATCAGTGTGTGTGCCTATATTGCCAAGGGCAGACCTGCGTGGGCACGAATAATAATTTAATGACTATAGTCAGCACTTTTACGTGATTACAAATAAAATAAACACACAATTAGTCGGTTAACTTCCATGTCCCATAAAAAATTCTGAACGCTGAACCAAGTGGCACTTTATATAACAATCTACTTTTGGGGTTTATACCTATTTTTACTCCATAAAGTGTTACTAATCCAAATAGCAAACACAAAAATAGTATCTAAATTGTATATTTGTGTTCACATTTGAATGTCAGAATTCCGAGAAATACAGTTATTACACTGCATTCTGGGAAGCTGAGCAGGGACATGCAAATGTGCCTACAAATGCTTTGTTCCATTTTAAACATGGCTTCCTTTAAGCTTATGCCGTGGGTAGGATTCCCAGCTTGTGTATAATCCAACATTGGCTTTGCATAATGGCTGTGTAATGCAGCAGGCATAAGCTTAAAGGAAGCCATTTTAAAATGTTTATGGATAGAAGAAGAAAGCATTTGTGGGCACATTTGCATGTCCCTGCTTAGCTTCCCAGAATGCAGTGTAATAAACGTTCTTCTCAGAATTCTGAGCTGGAAGCAGTTTTTTTTTTTTTTTTACTTGTTTTAGACATTCAAATGTGAACACGGATGTACTATTTATTTACTGTACGGTGGAGGGCTTCTATCGCTCTTTGGCCCACCATATATTAAATGCTTGTTGTGGTGAACTATTTGGATTAGGAAGAGATGATTCTTTGGTTTTTCAAACAAAACAGGTATTTAAAAGAGCATGCGATTTGACATTACAAACATAATATTAATTGAAGAAAGTTAACATTCAAAACAACAGACAAGCATTTATCTTATAAAAATGTTGAGTACAACAAAAGGCCAGAAATAATGGCTGTTTTTGAAGTGACAAATTCCCTTTAACAAGGAAAGGTCAGCTATGCTAAAAATACTCCATCAGGCACATGTTGAAGTAACTGGCCCTTTAAAAGCTCTCTTTTTAATCACTTTAACCTTCCAAATTGTGCCTACAATGACCCCCCCACCCCCCACCCCCCACAGCTCATGTGCACAGTATTTATATTGGTACTAGATGTAAAAGCCAATCATAGACATCCTCTTAACAGCATGTTATTGAAATGCTGCTGAGAGAGAATCTGTGAAATTAAAACCCCAAAAGAACTGGGGGAAAAATAAACAATCGTTGTAAACATGAGTTGCCTAAATGGACATGAAAATATTTGTTTTCTTTGTTGTATTGGAGAGTATTTATTAATGTGTCAGAGTGTGTTTCCTTTTTAAAGGATGCCCTCAGCAAAATAAACTGATTCAAATGTTTTACTGTTCAAGGAGGCTTGTTCCTGTAAGCCAATGAACAGTAATACAGAGATACGAGTCATACTTGTCTGCCAATGAAACCAACATACTACAGTATGCTCTGTGCACTTCCTGATAGTTTCAGGGTAGTGTATTTTTCTTTACTTCTCATGCAAAAATATAGTTTAGTGTTTATAACATGCTCTTTTACAAGCATTAACATTATGTTCAATGACCTATTAAGTTAAATATATGTGTTATATGATTTTTCTTCCAAATCACATTATTAGCTTTAAAGAAGTATTACTCCCACAAATAGCCACAAGCGAAATGTAGATCGGTTCTACAAACTGTGCTATTCAGGAGGTGTGAGGTTTGTATTCAAGCAATATAAAAACACTGGCAAAAAAATGTAATGCATAATAAAAATGTTTTATTGTTCTTTTACATCAACGTGCACTAAAGCATCAATGGGTAAATGTTCTTCGAATACTAATAGCTCAAAATCAAAAAGGTTATTTAAACGAATGTTGTTGTACCTACAGCTATAATTGGCTTTTTATCTCTAGGTTCTTACACTAGAGGGCAAATCATTTTTCAATTCGTTAAGCATTTATTTAAATTATTTCTGCAGGAAAAGCCATACAGCACATAAAATTCAATTACAGTTTAGAAAAACTCACTTATCCAATTTACTATTTAATGAAATGCACACAAATAAAATACACTATACTTGGTAAAATAAAAAGTGGTGGGTAATTATTAAGATCCACTAGAAGTGCCATATTTATAGTATTGTCTTTTGAAGAATTTGACTTCATAAAAAGCAAAATGTTAAACAGTTAATAGTAATAATAATAATTATTATTATTATTTATTTATTTATTTCAGTTCTGCTTTAATGATGGCAGACATTTTATTTTTGTTCTTGAAATGGTTATAAACCTGAGAGGATTGGTAGGAACAGTAGCAATAAAATCAGTATTTAATAAAAAATAAATTCAATGTAGCTTTTAAAAAGGTACTTGTAAAGTTCAGACTACCAAAGACATGCTGCTCTCCACCCACTATCATGGGCCATGTGGGAGAGGATCTTTGTCATGATAAGATTGTTTATTTGCCTCCTTCCCTGCAGTGGCTAATGCAGCTAAACATACACAAGTCAGACAAATGTAGGACAGCTTCATAGAGAAGATCATCTTTCGCCTCCTGGCTATTAGACAAGGAATAGAAAGAGGCAGATTTGCAGGAAGAAATAATGCTAATTTCAATAGCTATAATGATATATATATATTTTTCAAATACTGATTTTATTGTTAATCACTAAGGGCCTCATTCTATTATCGGCCGCAGCCGTTGCGGGGCCGCAAGGACCGGCCGCAAGCTATTCGGCTATTCTATTCCCTTACGGCCGTAGGCTCCGGCAGGCTTGCGGCCGGTGCCTTGCTATCTCTTGCGGCCGATCGCGCCGGAGGAAAGCCTTTGATCTAAAACGGCCGCAAGAGATTTGCAATTCAATTGCTCCGGGAAACCTCTCTGCAAGGCTAAAAACGAGCCGCAGTTACTTGCAGGAAAAAGGTCTCGCTAGCACCAATTAAGCACATAAAATAGCTCAAATAAAGCCATCCTGCACTTTGAGAAGACTATAAAGGGATTTTAGGTGTTAGAAAAAATAGCACATAATTATCCTGTACTCAAATCCGTAAAATATTTCATTTTTAATATCCGTAAAATATCCATGTAAAAAGTCCAGAGTGCTTGGAGCACCTCAGACACACCCCCGCCGCAGCCGGCAAATAAACAGTTAATTTGAACTCGGGTTTGGGCAGATGTGCAAGCTTGAGAGTGGGTTCCTTTTAATCCTCATGTCCCCCAATATGATCCCTAGCATTTACAGAGCTGTACAGTGCAGGCTTGAATTTATTTTTGCGTTTTTATATTTCACAGCTTACGGCCGGTTCCAAGATATGCGGCCGGCCGTAAAAGGAGATCCTTGCGGGGCCGTATAATAGAATCGCGAGTTAACAGAACCCCCGCAAGGAATCGCAGCCTTACGGCCGATTTACGGCCGATAATAGAATGAGGCCCTAACTAAATAAACAAATGAAACTCTAACATGAAAAGTGTCTACACTGGATGTTTAGGGGACACTGTAGTAATAATATAATACATCTATTCTCACCATTAAAAAAATATGTGCACAGAGCAGCAATGTTTTAACCAGAAAATATTATTTAAAAATACAGTTTATTTTATTAGTGGCCACGGCTGTGTTCATCCCCACCTATCTCACTGTCCTGAACACTACTGAAAGGAAATTAAAGATTTCAATGGAGATAGCACTGGTTAGGCTGGCTTGGCAAGGCTTGGATAATATTCTCTCACTTCCTTACACTAGTGCACAGGACAATGAGAACATCCACTAATTAGGTAAACGGTGTTTATATTTTCTGGGTAAAGCTTTTATTTGCTGTTTGCACAAGTATTTTTTATATTAATTAAGGGTGAACTAAAAAATAAATTCAACATGAAAAGCTCTTACACTGGTCTTTAAGCCCACGCAGGATAATCCTCCCACTCAGGCTAGACTTACTACAGACTGTGATTGTGTCATTGAAGTACTATCTTGGACTGCTAAACATACAAGTTTCTCTAAAATTCTATCATGTTCTTGTCTTGCATACCTGCTAATGTTGTTATGTATCGTTTTTAGCAAAGTACATTTGTCGTTTAAAGGTATATGTAAGTGAGCTGGATTATGAATGCATCTGATAGAGTAGAATTTATAGTGTCTGGAAATTTTTCATGCAAACATTTTTTTTTCAAAGTAAACAGTTAAACCGTTAGCCTGAAGTTTGATGAATTTCTTTCTTTTGCAAACTGTTTTCTCTCAATGTTAAAACCCTTAGAAATTCCCAGGGAAAATAAGCATAACTTATACAATGTTTGTTTTGGCCTGGGGGTTGTGCAGGCATGCTCAGTTAGCACCTGTAGTCTGCCCTACTGTGGGAAGTCACATGATTTAAGACACTTTCTTTTCGCCAATCAGCATGCGCATGTGCTGCATATTGGATATCTCATTAAAAATTAGATCTCCAATATGCAATTCTCAGTTGCTGGGGGTGTCTTCATTACAACAAGCACATTTTTTTTTATTTTCTGCAAAAAAATGTTTGCATGTTTTCATGCAAAAAATTTTGCTAGGTGGGTTATGATGCATTGTACAGGATGCATTCATAACTTACCTCACTTTCATATACATTTAAGGGTTATGAATGAATCTTTAATTGTCTAATAAGCTCACAGTAAAACTCAAAAGGTTGCAAACATCTTTTTTGATTATTTTAGTTGTACAAGGAAAGCGAAGATAATACTTTACATGTCCAGGACTTTAGGACCACTAAACGTAAACTAGGAGGTCAGACTTTCCAGCGGCTCAGGACCGTGGGTTAAATGACCACGAGCCAGAACGTGAACTAAAATGATGAAGTACTGCCTACAAAAACACATGAGGTAAGTATTTATTACATCATAGCTAATGGAAACTGTTCAGCTAGAGATGTTGTGCTGAAATAGAGAATAATAAAAAAAAAAACAACATAAGGCTTTTACTGATTCATTTGTATACAGTGATTATATATTTAAATTATATCCAAGACCTTACTTTGGTATGAAATTTGCACAGGGACATCAGCGTGTTTTAAAAAAAAACTATTTGAATTACATTCAATCCTGATATAAAATGCCTTGTTTATTTAAGATCTGAAAACATATTCATACATAGATAAAAATATCACTTAAGGTTGTTTTTAAAGAACTTGACCACTGGGTGGTAAAAGAATAAAGGAAGGAAGTTGGAGGTAAAATGGGCTGTTAAAGGATCACTGTAATGCCCTAACAAGAGGAACTTGTTTTAATTATGCATTGCTCATTAATAAAATTCCTATTTAATGACGAGGTAGCAATAGTGAATATTAAATTAATTCTCAAAGGTTAATTTAGCCTATAGTAAGGCTGCCTCCAACCGGATAAGGTTATCTGGGATGAATTAAGCTAAGAGGTGTAAAGGGTTTAAGAATAATGTCATCAGATAAGAGGGCCAACACAATTTCAAAGGGTGCACTCACAGCAAAAGCTAAATAATGAACGCAACAAGGTTTGCAGCCCATGGAGACCATTTTCCTGGTTATACTTTGTCTGGCAAGGAGTGTTACATGTCCAAGCAAAAAGACTCTAACCCCATTGACCTTACAGTGGGTGGATCGCCCGCACCAAAGTCTGATCTTTGGTAATCATATAGTTACATAGGCCCTCATTCAATTGCAATTTGGCCAATTGAATAGGGGTCTAAATAAGCACATAACATATTTTTTTATAGAAGTTTTTAGTTAGTGAAAACCTTGCTTTTGGATAGATGTTTACTAACTAAAAACTTATTTTAAAAAAATATGTTATGTGCTTATTTAGAGCACTATTCAATTGGCCAAATCGCAATTGAATGAGGGCCATAGTATTTAAGGTTGAAAAAAGACTTTCAGTCCATCAAGTTCAACCTTTTAAGATCTCCTCTGATCTGCAATATGCGGATTAACTATTAATTAATTAGTTGTATATAAAAATAAATAAATCAATTCCCTCCTGGTCCCAGACACCAACGACCGGACTTCTCCCTGGATCAATACAGCCTCTCTAATTATCCATGATAACCCTGAATTCCCTTTTTATTAGAAATAAATCCAGTCCCCTTTTTAAAGTTATCTATCGAATCCGCTGTCACCACCTTCTCTGGTAGAGAATTCCACAGATTAACCACCCTTACTGTGAAGAAAACTTTTCTTTCTTTAAGGTGGAATCTTTTTACTTCTAACCTCAAGGGATATCCTCTTGTCAGTTAAAAACCTCTTGGCACAAAAAGCTCCCTTGACAAATCTTTATACTGACCCTGGATGTATTTATATAAGGTAATCATATCTCCTCTTAGACGCCTTTTTTCTAGAGAAAATACGTTTAGTTTGGTTTGTCTTTGTTCATAACTTAGCCCCTCCATTCCCCTTATTAGTTTTGTTGCCCTCCTCTGTACCTTTTCCAGCTCTAAAATGTGCTTTTTATGAAGTGGTGCCCAAAATTGTACTCCATATTCCAAATGAGGGCGTACTAGAGATTTGTATAGTGGCAGAATTATATTTGCTTCCCTTGCTCCTATACCCTTCTTAATACATGCTAATATTTTATTTGTCTTTGCAGCAAATAAATCAGTTTAATGTTGAATACTGTTTTGTAAATCATTGAATGCAAATTTTAATAATGACCAATGCGTAATAAAAAAAATAGTTATTTTGTTAGGGCATTAAATTAATTATTTAAAAAGATATCCGGTGAATAGGAGGTGGGCCAACAAGAGATTGTGACGGAACTGTGCATAATACAATAGAACCAGGAAGATAGTGAGCTAAGCGGGTAGAGGTAGAAACTTTCTTGAGGTTGGTTGTTCCTCCCATTCAAGACGTGACTATAGTTTCGGATAAAGTTAGACTAATACACTGCAGGTTATTTCTACAGTTTTGAGCACTAGAGTCAAAGAGAGTTTGATATCTAAGTGGGCTACACATTCCCACTATTGGTTTAATATCAGACTGAACATCTCAATTTATGGTTTGAATAAAAATCATTTAATTTATTCAATTTTATATGTAATTATGCTATAGTATAATTTTATTTTCTGCTGATCAACGTCTCGGGGTGGGAGGAGTCTTTGAATGCACAGAAAGTTTCCATCAGAAGAGTGGGAATATGGCAGCTACAACTGCTAGAGCTTTCAGCAGGACAATTGGACAATTCTTTTAAGGACACACTTCTGAATCAATAGAGAAGAGAAAATGAAACCCCATAGTAAAGAATAAAATGATTATTGGAAAAACTATATTGAACATCTGACTACAGTGGTTTATACAAAGTACTAAGGCCCAAATCCCAGTGTATAGTGGAAATGCTCAATCATTCAGAAGATAATAACATTGTTTAATTACAATAAGATGTTTAAACAAAGATTGTCTGATCGGCAGAAACAAGGGTTTTTAGAGAAGCAGACACACAGATATATACCCCCTCCCCCCACAAAAAGGCATATATCCACCACTTTCAAAAAAAAAAAAAAAAAAAAGTATTTTTTAAATGAAGAATGCTGGGTAGGTTATAAAAGAAACAAATAAAATATAAACCAAATATTAACAGTTACACACTACCAGGGATTAGAACAAGGAAATTATTTTATCTGATTTTAAAACCTTTGAAGCATAGAAAACTTTTTTATAAAAAATAAAAAAAAAAGTTAAAACTTCAGTATCTTACCAGATAGGTATGCAACTTTTTCTTTTAAAATAGGTAATACTTCCATAGCTTTCAATTCGTCATTCTTCCGAAAACCTACAAATTGAAAAGAGTAACAAAAAAAAACATGAGAAATGCTTTCAGTGAAGAGATCTAATTCAGAAACAATACATTTTAATATAATAATTTTTTCTTTCAATTGGACTGGACAACCTAAAATGACAATAAGCAAATAAGGTAAAGGAATGACAAGTAGGAAAATAGAACAGAGTTGTAAGGAATTGTTTTGCAGACTAGCCCCTTGTTTATAACATTCTAAGATGTTGTGGTACTTGTAAGTACAAAAAAATAAAGTTTCCTTAATAAAAGGAACGTTTAATATTACAGAAAATCTATTGAAAGGTCTCATGTTTATTAATTAAATGACAAACAATCTTTACTGATATTTTCCACACAGCTTCTTTATTTATTTAGTAGTGTTTACTACTATATTTTACTACTCAAGCAAAAAATATTATAGTTAATGAGCAATAAGCTCTGTGTCACATTGTGGAAAGCAATAAATGCTGAACTTTAAACTACTGTATGTCCAGAATTAAGGCTAAAAATAAACTTGCATATATCATCCAGTTACCACGAAATCCTAATAAGCATCTGGTAACCTTATTAGAAAATAATATACTTAATCATGTGATAAAAAATAAGCTGTCAAATTTTTAATAAAAAAAATATATTACAAAACTACTTAACACGAACACATACAAAATTGCTGTGCAATTTTAAACACTAGCAGCCTTATTGAAAAGCGATTCTGCAAATTTAAAAGGGCTCTATTTATGCACATAGCATTTTTTTTCCCAGAAGTTTTTAGTGAAGACCTTGCTTTTGGATAAAAGTTCAATAACTAAAAACTTCTGTAAAAAAATATGCTGTGTGCTTATATAGAGCCCTTTTAAACTCGCTGAATCACAATTTAATAAGGCTGCAAGTAAATTAAAACATCATCTAGTAATACAACATAAAGATATATTATAGCCTTTGGGGGCACATTTGCATGTCCCTGCCGAGATTCCCAGAATGCAGTGTAATAACCGTATTTCTCAGAATTCTGGGCACGAAATAAGTTTTTTTAACTTGTTTTAGACATTTAAATGTGTACACAAATGTACTATTTAACACAGACACACACAGGGCGTATCTACCTCTTTGGAGCCCCTAGCCAGTGAAGCGGAGGAGCCCCTGCGAGTGAGTACGCACGGACCCATTTTTGCCTTTTTTTTGCAGTCTCGAACTGTAGGATAGTGCCGGTTATGACTGTTTAGCAGGAGTTTTGTTCAAATGGGGAATTGATGCTGGTTGCTTCAGAGTGACGGATAACCCAACCGCACACAAGCACCCCCCACCCCAGAAATCCGTGACTTTGAAAAAAACAGCCACGCCACGGGACTTAGAAAAAAAAAAAAAAAACAAGGTACAAAAATATGAACTTAACGGCCGAAACGCATACATCAAAAAACACTAAAAACAATGAGAAATAACAACAACAAAAAATTACAAAAACATCACACACAGCACGGGGAGGACAGCCAGGACGTCTGGGGGTGAGGTTGCACAAGAATTAAAGTCGATTTTAAGGAGTTTCACCCCTTCAAAAACCGGCTAAGCGAGAACCCGAAGCGCTGAAATCACTGACAAGGATGTATGACTTTTACTTAAGACCCGCATTCCAAAACCACAAAAACAAGACAAAAAAAATGGCGGACGAAAAAAATGAAAACAAGGCTACATGGCCCGAATTGCGCAAAACACCACTAGGCACGTACGACTTTTGTCAGGGACATACGAGGTTCAAAAATAAACAACGACTCAATTTTACAACACTAACACATTACGAATCCAAAGTGGTGCTTTACACAACTAAACCAACGGTTTGGCCTCGCGCCCGCAGCATATTTCTAATGCACAGTTGGGACATTGATGACACTTTCTCCTCAGGGCAGCAACAGTCCAATTGTACATTGTATGCTGCAGGAAAATAAAAAGAGATACTTCGCTCTTCGCGCTATTCATTGTTGGATATATCAATTACAGATAGGTAAAGTATATGAATTTAATAAGTAAATCACATATATAGTTGTGAGCGTACGGGCCGTTGCTCACGCTTGCGGGCTCGCGTAGCGAGGGCTGCGGGCCTCAGTTGCTGGGATGGAGCGCCGAAGGCGCTCCATCCCAGCAACTGAGGCCCTTGCCCGCAGCGTACGGCCCGTTGCTCACGCTTGCGAGGGCCGCTGCTCGCGCAGCGAGCCGCGGCCCTCAGCTGCTGGAATGGAGCAGCCACCTCCTCCCCACAATGCCCCGCGCAGGGCCGCCCAGTCCCCGGTTCGCCGGGTTCACCCCCCGCACAGCAAAGCGAGGGCCGCTGCTCGCGCAGCGAGCCGCGGCCCTCAGTTGCTGGAATGGAGCAGCCACCTCCTCCCCACAATCCCCCGCGCAGGGCCGCCCAGTCCCCGGTTCGGGTTCACCCCCCGCACAGCAAAGCGAGCTGCGGCCCTCAGTTGCTGGAATGGAGCAGCCACCTCCTCCCCACAATCCCCCGCACAGGGCCGCCCAGTCCCCGGCTCGGGTTCACCCCCCGCACAGCAAAGCGAGGGCCGCAGGCAGGCATGGAGGCGCTCACCACCTCACTATAACTTCCCCCTACCCTCGGGCGGACCCCCCAGGAGCACAGCGAGCCACGGACATACACAGGACTCCCCCGGGCTGCACAGGTGAGTAGAGCCTAATAGGGCTTCATGTGGGGTGACAGGGCCTGGGACCACAGGAGTGAGCTCTATATATATAGGTGTGGGAGAAAACTATGTGTGTGTGTGTATATATATATATATATATATATACTGTGTTTTTTTTTTAAATATATATATATAACACACAG